>WURS02000019.1:5543989-5569658 GCA_011762765.2 Rhinocypha anisoptera
CTGCAATGACTTAGGCAACCGGACACTACGATTCGTGCAAACCGCGACACCGAGGCCCAGTCATCCTTCCACCCGGATTGATAAGGGAGCTTTCACTCCCGCTCCCCCTTCGGCGGACTTTTACCACCAGGGGGGGCCACTCCGGCGCTATTCTCTCCCCGGCAACCGGACAGGTAGCACGCTCGCCGGCTAACACAAAGGTCGCGGGTTCGAGTCCCGCCCAGGGCATGTGTGTAGTGTTTGTCCATGTCTGTGTTTTCTTTGATTTGTAGAGATTCGAAATGACCAAAGCCATCGAAGAACCCTATAAATAAAAATACTACTACTATGGGGAGAATATGGCTTTAGGGATACACTGTATGTTTTGTGGCGTGGCTTCGTTCCTTAAGACTCTCGCTGTAACTCGAGTAAAAATCCGCAAATTTCTACGCGCAGTATAGGTCAACAGTTCTCATCTCCAAGCAGTTATTATACCATCATGTTCGATTACAGACTTAGTGAATCGTTATATCCTTTCTCCTTCAGTATCCGTGAACAATCTTTTCTCTCGCTATTCCAAGTTATCAGTCCTGTTCATCCTGCGATTTATGCCTGCAGGATCGAAATTCCTTCATGTTTTCCCACGGTCTCTGTAACTCATATGATCCAAATGCGCGAATTTCGACCGCTTCGCATCTATTACGTGGGGAAGAAAGAAAAAAGAATTTCGACCCCTCTTGTCACATTTCAAGCAGGTTTCTGCCTAAACTGAAACTGTGGTCACTTGGTCAGGACAACGTCATTAGCAGAACGATACAACACACGACTATTCGTCATGGGAGAAACCAAAGTCCGGTAGTTCTACCCCTCATTCGTGGGAAAAATGGATGGGGAACATTGACTGAAAGTTGGAATGTTTACATTCTGAAGAGGAATTTGGGAAACTGGATTCTAATGTAACAGCCATTTTATAAGGTGTTAGTGTATATTTCATAGATTATTTATAAGCGCTTCCTGTTTTTATTTGTTTAAAAAATTATACATTTAAAATATATTTATTTTATTTGGTATATAACACATTAAATGAAGCAATGTTCGAGGAATTTTATTGCATTTCAATAAATACGGTAAGAATACTTTGGATGACCTGAAAACTCAGTATAACGTCACATTCATGGGAAATAACAGATTTATCATTGCACAAAGATGAATAATAAATTATAACGATTTTCTTCAGAGATTTTCAACTTTGACGAAGGTATGCATGTTGCCACATTTATTTTAAACCGCCAGAAAAAAGTGGAATTTTTATCTTTCTACGAATCCTTCAACATGACACAGAGAACCTTTGCTTTTCCGCGACTGTTCTGATTAAAAACCCAATTGATAGAGCTGCTGTTTCAGCTTTGAACACCGTAAATTATCTTTTGTAATTACTATACAATCTATAAATGTAAAGAGTAATTTTTACATAATGATTTCCTCAGTATGGAGGAGCTATCAAATTTTAGTCGTTAAAATTTTGTCCTGAGAAATTTCCCTAATAGCATGGAGAACTTCCCTGTTTGAATGTGAGATAATGCCTCCTACTTCGAAAGTGAGCTCAAAGCAAAGATATCATCAATTCACGTCACCCAATATTCACGTGATGCCAAGATACAGTGCACCCAGAAGCGTTAGTCGTAAATGCTGTCCCACATTTCTCACGTGACCAGGTACTTTAACCTTTCACCAAGTTTTGATTAACATATGGTGATTTCTGTTGAACCTTATCCCTTTTTTTACGGAAAGGCCAAAAGAAGAAAGATAGAGCTAATTTGTTACGCTAATTAGTCTATTGAAATTCAATTAAACACCTGGTGGCTTTTGTCCCTAGGAACTCAAAAAATAATGAGAAAATTGCCCAAGTGCTTAATTAAGAATTCTATTTCTACCAAAAACCAATGCTCTCCAAAATGTAGGTTAAATACAGAATACCTCCTACCAACAATAATAATACGGATAAAAATAAAAACATATGCTATTGAATATTATTGCATCAATTAGATAATTCTTCTAAAATCCCCCTTGCTTAAATCTTACTTCATTCAATAACAGTTCAGTAAGGTTATTCACGTTTCACATGTAATTTTATGTAGGATTATTTCATAAATAGCCAATTGAATTGACCCAGCTAACCTTAGATAGCTTTACATGAGCTTTAAGAGAGCATGTCCTTTTTAATACACATATATGGCCACCTATAACAAGTTAAGTGCTTTTATGTCCATTTTAAAGGATTCGCTGTGCTATACAGCCACTGTACAGCTTTCTAAATCGAGAGAAGTTTTTTTTTATGATTTCTTACCCGCCTTCTCTCGTCAATGGAAAGAAAAAATCAGCAGCACTGAGCCAGTAGTGACAAACATTTAACTGTTGAAAAATTAAAACTAATGAGGAAGGTATTGTGAAATTTATACTTTCAAAATAGTATATTTGATTGTAATTTCGGCGTAAATAAGTAGATAAAAACAGTTTCAGCAATTTTAGAAAATAATGGTTTTACTTTTTCCATAAATAAATATAAGAGAATTATGTTACAAATATCTTCAATTATATATGAAATTCAATGGCAATACCAGTATCGTGAGATGATAATAAAATTTTGCATATATTAGTCAATTTCCCTTTTGCAAGTATTTCATTTCTGTACCGATGTTTGCCCAGTTATTTCTTAAAAAATCAACATGATTTTCACGTGCTAAAGCCAATATTAATTAGCGCCGAAATATGAATTTAAATACTCATTATAAACATATTTACTATTTTCAAGTATAAATTTTGAGGTTAGAGGTGATATTAATTATCATTTCCTTGTAGTTAGTATATAGACACGTCAACCTTGTAGTTTTCAGAGGTACTAATTGTTTAGAGGCTTCAGAGAGATATCAGTGTAACAACGATATTAAATAAGTTTCTGTTTATAATTTTATTTACTTATAGTTTATATGTTAAACTCCTCCAATATGTACCAAATTAAAACAAACAATAAACAAACTAGTAAACTATAAATCCTGATAACCGCTACATTTGAACATCATGGAACAAAATATGCGTAAATACAATGTCCAACTAAAGTCTCCGACAATGTAATAATTGACTCTATGTGAAAATAACTGAATTTACGAGTTTGAGGTACACACACTGTTCAAAATGAATTGTTTAAATATAAGCGCTCTTCTAAGTTAAAAATTCATTAAGAGCAATGTCATTTCAAGATTCAATAACTTTCGACATTTCGACTTTTTCTTTGTTTTTCCCACCGCTTGAAGGTAACCATGTTTGATTATCATATATCCATTTCACAAAACGTTTGCAATCTAGTAATCATTTTTAACCATCAAATTTCGCCAGTAAAAATTCAGTAATCGTCCCGATAATCTATCCGATAAGAAGAACGCTGCTTAACTTTCGCGTAAGCGCGTGTTTTGACAACCTGGTCTTCCTTCTCCTCTCTGCCGTGAGAAATCTCGGCCACTCAAAGAAATTGTGCAACTTAGGAGAGGGAATTCCTTTTCGGAACCACTGGGATTCTCTGACGCTCACCAGTTCATAAGTTACATGCCACAGAACATAGAAAAGCATCCGGTAATACCTGACGCCTCCCTACCCATATCCGCCTTCCTTTTTCTCGATATCCTTCCGCGTTCCTGGAGGGGAAGGACTCGCCCCTCATGGAGGTTTCCAGTACTAATGGTGTTTTCCTCCGCAAGAGGCGGACGGACCGAGCAAAGTCCCCGGGGTGTTGGGGATGAGCGGGCGAGCAGGTATAAAAGCACTTTGGGACTGATGTGGGTCACTCGAGACTTGAGACCTAAGAGTGAAAGTGGTTTCTCAAGAGGCCAAAAATGACAGCTTTAAAGGTAAGTGAAGTTTCCGAAAAATCTTCCCACAACTTTTAAGTATTCCAATTGAGTGTGCATTGCTCTTTAACCTTTAGACAAAGCCCGAAGGGAAAATATGTTGAGAGAAAATCATGCAACGATGCCGTCTCTATTTAATTTTCAAACGTTCGCAATAAACAGCATAAGAAAGGATTTCATTCCACTCTCAGGACTTGTTCCGCTAGTAGGAAGTAAAGGAAACGGAAATGATAGTTTAACATTGCAAGACAACCATTTTATATTTCAGGATTTCATTATTTGATCGCTCCTGCATATTTTATTCTAATAATATTTACTTTTTATGCATGTATTGACGGAAATGGTATTCCTTGTTATTTGGCTATCGAAATCCCTTCGTCTCCGGGTCATAATCCAAATGTCGAAATCTATCTCAAAAATGACTCGTCGACTCAACAATTAAATTATTCTGATACATCAAATTTGTGTCATCATTTTTCCAACAGACTAGTTTACTCTTCAAGATTCCGAATAACTATTTTTAAATTTGGTTCAATGTCAATACAAATTATATATTTCAAATTGCAAACGTGCTTTTTCCCGCTGAAACCAGGATATAGCCAACTCATTTTAAATGTACCCCGGATAAATGCGTGTCCCTCCCTAAGAAAAACGCCACATAATTCCTCTATGGAGTCGTGCTTCAGTTCACCATGCACGAATAAGTTTCTCGAAACGGACAGTTCACTTGAAAATGAATAATTCGAACGACCCCAATCGGTGTGAAGATCGCGTCGCGGTCATTCATCCGGTCGGGTCGGAGACATCCCGTGCGAGAATTCCCACGGGCCATAAAGACGCATCTTCTTTTCAGACCGCAGTCTTCTTCTGCCTCCTGATCTCTGCGGCGCACGCCTTCGTCCCGCTGTACCCTGAGGAGGCTCTCCGGCCACCCAAGAGACTGCCGCCCCCACCCGGCCCCACGCTCCCATCGCTCCCCTACTCCAGAAGCCAGCCGGCTTCCGGAGAGTTCAATTCGCCCGTGGCAGCTCCTGCTCCCTCTCCCGCCTTTCCATCCTCGCCCGTGGCAGCTCCTGCTCCCTCTCCAGGCTTTTCATCCTCGCCCTTTCCGAGCAATGCATCACCCTCCAAGGGCCCCACATACAGGGATGAAGTGAGGGACGACTTGGGACAATTCGCCGTTAGGTAAGTGATCCCGCATTCTCGCTCTCTCTAGTGTAAATGCTGACGGGGGAACTAAAGAGCTGACCATCGTCCTAAGACCTTAAGCTTTCGCCTTATCTTCCCACCTTGTAGAAGATAAGTCTTTTACATTGGACAGTGTTACTTTCACATAAGCTCGAGAACCTTAATTGCCTTGTTCCCCTTGAATCTTTACGAAAAACCCCTTATTTCGACCATATTAACTTTCGCTACCCCCAAACAGATCATTTCCATGCCTTATCTAAGGCATGTAACAAGAGGGAATGTTCACGGAGACAGTACCAACAATTGCGTGGTTCCTGAACTAATTTAATAAATATCCGTGTTATAACAACAGACTTCGTCTTCAAAATGCGTTTGGATCACGCCACGTACTCTAATAAATACCTTGTTTTGGACAGTTAGATAGGTCCCCATTATATTCATAAGTCTTTTTCTGGAAATTTTGCCGAAATTAATAGAAAATGTCCCAAATAAATGAACCACTGATCAAAATGTGGTTTGAGTGAACGTCTAATCATCACTCAACTTTTAGCTACTTTAATAATAGATTCTAATTAAAATTAGATGAGTAAGAATTTATTAGCAGTAAAATATACTCTAGGACAGAAACTTTGTTTATTTGAATACCAAAAGTTTAAACTAGAACAACTGAAAAACACATAATGAAAAGTTAAGGGAGCAAGCCAAATAGAATTTCGCTAGACCTGAAAACTTTGCATAATTCAAACTGGGCTTAGTTACTCGGAAAAAGAACACATGAAGAACATGGGTGAGCAAATGTGTCGAAATGAGCATACAATTCTGTTTTAAGTAAACTCTTTCCCCTTCCGTCGTTAATAGCTCAAGAATTTTTTAATAATGTCGCTGACTTCACGTGCAAGACGTCCTCTCAAAGTTCATCACTGTCATGGGTAGAGAGAATGAGGAGACACTATAGTTAACAGTGGTACCCAAGTCATGGGTGTGTTATACACTTACCCTCATGAGTGGCTTGAAATTTATAAATTGATCTCAAAGAAAGAGTTCAAACTTAATTTTAAAAAAGTCACTATTCGAGAATTAATTACACAATCATATAAACATTAATTTTCTTTACTGTAGGGGGCCTTTTAAACGGCTGAACTTAGGTAAGAATTTTTTTTAACCAGTTAACATCCAATTTATGTTTTTCTGATACTCTTTCTTTCACGAGTCAGATAAGAACGTAAGACTGTTATACTGATAATCAACATTTCACCATGATGACATTCTAAACATAAATGCCCACTTTTAATTATTTTAAATCGCTAGGTAAGTAATAAAAAATGGGAGTGAATTAAGTCATCCATCAAACAGATTATTGATACAGCTAAGCGAAATAAAAATTGAATGGCTTGAAAGAATTTAGTAATAAAATGTCTTAAGTAAGAGCACTTAACAGATAAAAAAGTAGAACGACGTAAACAGTATGTAGTAATCCAATTGAGCAAATTACGTGTAACCAAAAAGAAATTATTAGGGGATCCATATTTTAGTTGTGGTGTACATCCCCTAAGTTCAAGTAAAAAATGCCAATGATTAACTCCTAAAAACGTTTTAATTATGGGTAGCATCATCGGCATGGTCCCAGGTACAGTTTCTGTATTAAAGTGCCCTATATAGGATATAATTTGACTGGTGAACATTAAACTCATCTTGCGCCAATGGCTTTATACTGAAATAATGGTTTGGAATCACGATTCCACGTCTCCTTTAAACTTGGAGTAGGAAAACAATACATTATGGAGATGATATTATCCAAACTAACGAATGATCCTCTGTAATACGTAATAGGGGCAGTTAAAAAACACAAACAAAATAGTTCTAATCTTATGAAATGAAGTCCTTTTAAGATAATATTTCAGAAAACATATATATATATATCCGGGCGAAGGAAGCGTGAGAAGTCAAATGCCTGAGGGTTTCCATTTTTAGAATCTCCACACAAACTTTAAAATGCCCCTGGGAGAATACGTCGCATTCGTCGAATACATACTCGTTATGCGGGTAGCCGTCTTCTTAGGATACACGATCTGGGAGTAAATGTTTCACCTATCGAAAGGTCGAATTTGGAAAAATTTGTTCACTAACTTACTTCACGGAAAAATGACAGTTAGTGTCTTCAGCTAAAGCTGATGCAATATAGTTTAACTTAAAAAATAGCCTGTAAGTGGAATTTCATTCAATATTTGTTTATCTCCAGCCAAATTTCCAGGATAGCTAACAAATGGTTTATTGCAGGGGTCGGCAACCTATGGCACACGTGCCACGCCAACCAATTTCCAATGGCACGCAAAAGTTTTACACACCAATTTTATTTTTTTTATTCTTTTAAAGCGTATTGTTTCATTTAATGTGGTTTACAACTTTACGTTTTATTGTATATCACTATATACAATAAATATGGTGAAATAAATATGGTGTAGAACAAGTATATTGAACTTGATTTGTGTAAAACATGCATACGTTGTTGGCACCCTGAATGATTTGAAGTCGTAAGTCGGACATAGCAAAAGGTTGACGACCCCTGATTTATTGCTTATTAAAATCGACACCAATGGATTGAATCAAAAGAATTGTTATTACTCTGATAAATTAAAAAAGGAATGTGCAATATGATACCAATATTCAAGAATTCTTAAGTGAATAATAAGAATAATTCCTGGAGTTTGGTGTTACTTATTAAGGAATATAGGTAAATTATATACCAGTATGATAATAATGATGAACTATTAAATATATATTCAGCAGAGGATCAATTGCCAGTAGTCATATATTTTAGACTAACCTCCAAAAAAGGCATTATTAACAATCAAAAAGATATTCTAATGGTATATAGTATTTATATTTCCTTTTGATGTGAGAGGAACATGTTAAACAACAGCTGATGAGTAAACTATTATAATTACAATTTTGGTGATTTTTTGTACCAAACCAACATCATTGTTCTTATTTCAGATACTCCCATGGCGATGGAACAATGGCTGATGAGACTGGTTCACTTATATCAACAGATGACGGCTGGGAATATGTGATTGTGAAGAAGGGTTCCTATTCATACATCAGTCCTGAGGGGACCCCCATTACAGTGAATTATGTAGCTGATGAGAATGGATTCCATCCACAGATTTCTTTCTCATGAAACAATTCAACATACGTAATATAACATAATAATAATGCAACATAATATTTTAAGTTCAGTGAAGCAAAATAATAGTATAAAACTGGTCAGATAAAGAATTAAACCAAATTTACCTTGCTGATAAAATTGGTTCATATTCAATTCTGTGCATGAAGCAAATGTCTGCCAACATGAAAAAAGTACAGCAACTCTAAAATAATTTAGCAAAATATCAAATGTACACTGAGATTTTTGTATGCCTTATCAAATTGCCCTTATTTGTTATCGTAATGGAGTGAGCATAATTCATGTGTTTCTGAGTGGAGTAGATGTGTTTAATAAATGACAATATTTTATGATGTATTAATTTCAGTGGTACAACATACTACTGCCCATAATATTATAATTATTGTAATCATTTTTGTAATATATTTTTATGCTAAGTTCATTATATAAATATATAACTATCATTCTAAAGTTTTAGTTTTTTTTTTCATTAATAAAATCCTGGATAAATAAAAGAAATATTTATTGGATAGATTTACAAAACAACTATCCAATCAAAAGTAGAATATTTTAGGGCACTTATCAATTGAAACATTTGTAGACCAAAGTATATATTAGTCACCCTTTAAAACAAGCATGAGAAGCGCACACATTTGTAATTTGTCATGTTTATTTTTTGAGATACAAATATTGAAAAATGAGTAGATTTTGGGTAGGTTTGCTAAAAGGCTATGCAAACAAAATCGGTGTTTTGGTACATTTATTGATTAAAACATTTACAGGCCACAGTATAGATTTGAAATCCTTTAACGCCGTTATGAGAAGCACATACAATTGCATTTGTTGTTATGTTTGTATATTTTGAAAAGGTGGGAATAGAATTTAGAGGTGGGGGAAATGGAATATGGAACAGCCAAGTCAATTCTGGATTGTTCAGGAGGAAGGTAGTCTAAGGCTATACATTTACAAGTGTTTTTTTTCATTTGAAATGACACACACTTCTACAACTAACAAATCAGTCAACATATAGCTAAACGTAAGATGCTCATTTTTTTGTTTGAACAAGTTTGCAGGAAGGCAAATAATGAAATTGCAAGAGAAAAAAATTAATTTACTAAGAGAATACACACAAGAAAAAGTAACAAGGGCTTGAATTTCACTTATTTTAATTCATAATGTAGTAACAAAAAAAAAAATATATATATATATATATGTATATATATAACACCGAAATGTTCACATTTCACTATTCCATCTCATTAACAGGCAAATTCACTGCGTGGATATTCCAGGGTTGAGATATTCTAACTTTTCATAATGAAAACAAAGTTGAGAAGTAAGAATTCATCCAACTGTTATTACTGTAAAAACAAAACTGAAAACAAATTTAAGGCAAATATTAAAGATGTTATAAAAAGTAGCTAGTGATTCAAGAGTTAGATAACTTCACAGCAGGTAAATATTCAATAAAACCTCGTATAAATCTTACAAAAAACTGAAAAATAAATTTCAGTAATTGCTTACAAGTAATTTTTCTTTAAATAAATGCTTGCAATCATGTACACACATTATTTAATATTTGATAAATTGCTATACCTTAAAATATACAGGTTTTTATGCAAGTCCACAAGGAAAAAAGAACAGTTTCAACTTAACTAAACTTAGGAACCACATTGCAACTTGTCATTTCCCCCACTTCAAAATCCACACTCAACGTCGAAATGCACATGCTTTTTCAACTGGGCCCCCTGATCATATTTCCCTTGGAAGGCCTGGTATAACAGGAATAGCACATCAGTGCAGGTACTCATGATGGACTTAGGAGGTCACAACTAAATAGTTAAAAGTTAACTGAGTGGAAGTTCATGCATTAATTTCATTCTGAATTGTGATGACATAGTTCTGGCACACACTTTACTACAGAATAATCAAATCTGATGGTATAATGGATTCATGGTTCCTCTTAGTTGAATCTCATTAATGCTTTCGCTGTCACTTCACTTTTAACGTATCATGCTGGTTATGGATGTCTTCTATCCTGAGGCTACTAAAACACTAATTTCCTTTGTATTTTAGTAGTCTCCATATTCACCCAGGTGTCGAGGGGAAAGATTTTTTTTAGCCTTCCTTAACAAAGCATTTAGAAGGTAAATGGATTTACCTTACATGAGTCAAGATGCCTTTGCATATCTGGTATATAGTCATTATATACACCTATCTTTCATCCCATTGCATATGATGGCCATGTATATTCATCACAAAAGAATGAAGTCTCCAAATAATTGCGTCACCAGAAAGAAGTTTTAATCTGGAATGTGAAAAATAGTGCTGATAACTGATAAAGCACTTGATCATTATTTAATAAGAGATGTGATACCATATGGCTTACAGTACAACTGCTTAAGGATGAGTTTTATCAATGCAAATAATTACATTTAATACATCCATTTTAAACATTCTTCTAAAGGCAGTACTAAATGCTGGTTAACCTGCCCAAAGTTGATTACAATCTGTAAACATGTCATTACTTATATCAGTTGATTTTAAAAACGACAAATGATCCATATAGCTCTATCTCTTATGAGACACAACTGAAAAAAAATACATGGAGATTTCACACTTGAGGACACATACATACATCGATTTAATATAATATCCTGTGGAAGGATCGGATAAGCTAACACGCAATGTAGTAGCCAACATCATATGCTTATATGTGCACTACACAAAAATGATTTGAGTAATTTAAATACAACATAATGAAAGATGCCATTAAATAAATGGATATACTTGATCTTTCCCTTCATTCATCTTCATCCTCATCAACTAAGTGACCCAATTTCACACTGGTACTCGGAGACTTTATCACTTCATCAAATGAGCCATCCATGGTTGCTCGACTGGCTTTCTTCTTTTGTCTTTTCTGCCCCACAATATATTCAGGCATTATCAGCTTACTACTACGGAAGTGAGGTTTTACTTCATCATCCTCTGTCTTGCCACTAAATTTCTCCTTCTCCAATAATATGCTGTGTGATTTCTTGGGATTCCTGAAAATTACAGTTAAACTTTATGTGAATTCTAATATACAATAAGCATAAGTTACATATACAGCTGGTTAGTATGTTTTTCAAGGGAACACAAAAAATGAACTTACTAACCAGGAAAAGTGAATATAGGAATTCAGGTAATTGAAATCGGAGGAAATAAGTAATCATAATTACAATTATTTTCCTAAGTTCTCTTTTCACAGATAATTTTACAAAATGATCACTAAATTACCAAACCAATGAAAATAACTAGGTGTCTTACATTGCTTTCCACAGATGTAATTTCATCAAAATGACATCACTTAACTTTGAATCATTGATAAAATATTTAAGCTTAGTTTTTTAGCCTTTAAAACTATAGGCCTAAATACAATGTAAATTGATTGATTTGAAACTGTTTAAAAAATTTATAACATTTTATAAAAGATCATAGCTTCATTTGACACTATTAGATAGATCGATACAGCATTTGATAACGTAGTCATTTGAGATGATTTGTTGAAAAATATTTCTTATATTTTTATTTTAAAGTCACAAAAAACTTGCCCAAGGTATGCTGATTTTTAATCCTTGTTTCACTGTTTAATATTTTTCCCTTTAGTTTTGCGTGGAGATTTAAAGCGGCATGTGCTCCCACAACACTCATCAAGTAACGACATACATATGTACTTCATAGCCTCCACCACTCTAGCCAGGGTTCTAACTGCATCAGACTCAGTTCCTTTCACTATGTCATCTTTAATAACTCTGTCTCTTTACTCCAACTTCTGCTCATGAATCTCATCTATCGACAAGCCCTGGCAAACAGCAATATTATCATTGCACTCTCAGCACTTGTCCAAATTGAACTCTCGAGCAATCTGATGCCACTCCTTGAGGGGCAAAGGAGCCATTCCGTCTCATTTATTGAGTCAACAGTAATGCTAGGCATTTAACAACCGATTCCAGCTGCTTTAAAGCAACTTGAGATGTTTTCCTTGCTCAAGGAGCCCCATGCATTTTTAATGATATGCAATGGATTAAAATATCTTCCGCTCAGTTGTTTGTAGGGTGGTCAGCCCTTTCGCTCTTTTGACTGATAAATTGCTTTAGATTGTTTGCTTCCCAAACTTTGTGATTAGGGATGATACCCCCACATAATAACAAAGGTATGCAACCAGGATGGCAATAACAAAATTTGAACTCTGTATGATGATACTACAGAAATGGCCACTAGTTTCAACCGAAAAAAAAACACTGTATGCTCTTATCCATGAGACCGACAAAGGGCATAAAATCACTTCCTATAATGAGATTCTCATTATAGCATGGGATATTGACTGTAGATTGACCCTGATTATCTTTTGGGAAAGCTAAACTGATGGATTAAAATGTACTTCTTTAATTGTTACTTGCGAAATGGAATCTCTGATATTGTGCAATATTCTGATGACAATACTGTACTTATTAAATAAGAGGATAAAAATATGGCCCTAAAGAATGCCAAAATGCTAAATATTACAAGGCAAGAAATTCATCTAACTTAAGTGCTTTAATGAGTAGAAATGCCATATTAATTCTTATGCTGAAAGCTATAATAAAAATATTAAGAATAAATATTGGATCAGTTCATTTGCACATATGAGGGGTAAAAACCATTTTGTATAAACTTATGAATTAGAAGCACTGAAATATCTAGATGGACACACCTACATAGTTGATTATCACAACCATGAAACTACTAAGGATAATAGTTTACAAGCAGAATTATATGTAAGTTGCACATGACTTACATAAATCGTAATTTTACTTTGGTAAGAGTATGCCTGACAATAAGATTTTCATAAATAGTTCATTTTCTCCAAAAATCTTTATTTTATTATCAAATATTGATATTGTTCCCTACAGATGTAAAACACTTATGCCAGTACTTTTTACAATCTTCAAAATACTCTTGGAATGCAATTTTTTGGTATGACATTTAGTCTCTTTGGTGAGTGTCTTTAGCTCCTAAATGGTAGCAAAAATGCTAAGAATAAAAAACACTGCTTTCCACTTTAAGGATATATTACATCGACTAGTTTTGTAACTAACCACAGCATTATCATGCTGTTGATAATGCTACAGTTAGTAGCAAAACTAGTCATGTAATAAATCTTTAAAGTGGAAAGCAAAGTGTGGTTTTTATTCTTAGCATCATGAAAGTTCCACAATCAACACTCTTCAATAAACTACATGGTAGCAAAAAAATATTCTTTCACCTCTGGGTATAGAGCAGTCACAGGTTTCCATGTCTATTGAATAAGGAGGCTGAGACATCACAACAGTGTTGGTTTTTGACCAAAAATACACAAACAATCTGTGTAGTGTGAGAGGCACATTATTGTGATGCAATTAACATGAATTGTTTCGCCATAAATCCGGGCGTTTTCTTTGGAGTCCTTTCCATAAACATTGTAAAACTCGAGCTTGACTATGAACCTTATTCCTTATTCACCATGACCTTATAAACTGGTGGCAAGAACTTATGGTACATAATGCAAGTGGATCACAGAAATCAGTGAGCAGAACCTCACATTCAATCGGATTTGAGGAGTTTTTTTCTCTCTTGGCTCTTCAAAAAGCTTCTAATGCAACGATAACACCTTAGTTTCAACATCTTATCCCTACAACCATTATTTAATCACCAGTTATGACCCATTTGAGCAGTTCTAGATTGTCAGTGACTTTGTTCATCGACCCCAGAGCAATGTCCACTCAGCACTGCATTAGGTCGAAACTCAACAATTTCAGGCCAAATTTTTACCAATTGTCTTATGCCCAAAAAATTGATAAAAATAGCCTGGAATGAACCAAATGATATGCCTACACCATCAGCAACCTCTCTGCTAATGATATGGCAATGTCCGTAATCATTGCACATATAAAGATGAGGAAATTCTTCCTCTTTGTCCTCCTCCAACTCTTACACCTATAGACAGCCTAGTCTTTATCAGACCATTGCACATATACTAAGGTACAGAGGATGAAATGAGTCCCTCTTTCCCTCTCTGGCAGCAGCAGCTAAATGTCACAACTCAGGATTGGCAAGGCATTCACTCAGCTCTGTCTGAATTGGTGAAGTATTATTAGTGCTTTGTCATGATTTGGTGAACCTCCCCAGCCAGGGCTAATCATAATTCCATTGTCACATCATCATGTTTCTGTCGCTGAGAAAGTTTTTTTTTCATCGTCATCGGTATTTTAATCCAAAGATCACCAATGGTTGCATATCGTAGGATATATACGCATATCGCACGAATGAAGAGAAATCTCGTAACTGTGTACATAACACTTTTTCACCCTGAATAGCAACTGTTTGGTAAGAAAGTCATCAATTCTATTTCGATGAGGAACATTTGTTGTTTTAACCCTAAAGTTACTCTGCGAGAAGGTTCAATGCAAAAATTTAAGTGATTTCGTATTTTAAAGTGCGCACATGGCACCCGATACCATCTATTTTATATATAATTTATTAAAAATAGTAATTTTTTTGTAATTGCATTGTATTCTCTAGCAACTTGAAATGAGTCTGTTATTCACTTTATTTCCTTTATTTTTGACCAACATAAACAGTGTATAAAATTCCATTCAACAATACACGCTAGTGTGACGATACTGCTTGCTTGCAGGTGACTGAAAATATTCCCACATGGAACAACTGTTGGGGTTCCTATCTCAAGGTCAATATCTTTATCCAGGGCAGTATGGTGAGTTCTCATTAGCATAACATTCGTATCATTCAGATCGTAAACAAGTAGACACATGGAACCCATTACGGAACGTGATGAAATAGGTATATGAGAGAAATAATCAAATCCATGCAATAATTTGCAACTGATGAATTGCACAGTAGTATATGGAATTACTTTAATCGATGACTGTCATTAAAATCGACATGAATATTGCCAATTTTGTTGCAGTGTCATTAAGTTCTGTGGTTTTATTTCGTAAAAACGAAAAACTATTTCCGCAGGGGACCAAAAAGACTCTTCGTAAAATCGTTACATCGAATTTACGTAGTATCAAATAATAATAACTCCATAAGAATACATAGAGGGATGATCGGGACCGCTTCATCACTTGTGTAAAATCAAATTTTTCGTAAAATCAGAATACATAAAATCGAGATTCTAATTTATTCACTTTATTGACATTGTCATTAACTTGTTTGCAGAGTTGATAGGGCACCCAGAACAATTGTTATCTTCTAAACTATACAGAATTGAATACTGTGTATATAACTCCACAAATTAAAACGAGAGCAAGACCAGTTCCAATGATAACTGTCATCCTCTGGTGACCAGATGAGAACAGTTATTGTCGAAATCGGTGGTGCTCTCTTTATTTTGCAGAAATATGCGAAGTTATCAATTCTATATTGTTTCATTATTGAATTCCATCATGTTTCAGCCTCCTCAGTGAATTAGTTATCTTTTACATCTCCACAGCCCTTTTAGAAAGGTTTTCACCACTTGTAAACATGTTTTACTAATAGAAGATTCACCAAAAGAAATATTCAACATTTCTAGTATCAGGGTGCACTTAATTCCATTATTAAAGCAAAATTTTAATCAAATTTTTGTTCAGATATTTGTTCAAGAAGCACAACAAAACACATATGTATAACCTTTCTGACAGCTAACAATAAATAAGTATCCAATATGGCTGCCAATGTCAAAATACATCAGGGACATGTGTACCTATTCCAAAACATTGTGAAAATTGACATATACAGCCAGAAAAACTAAAAATTCGACATAGTTTTTTAAAACAATAATTTAAAGTAATGAGATAATTGTATAATGCAATAAGTATTCAAAGTTATTTTGGGAGGGAATATACCCTCATGTAACAAAATTGAAGTAGGGGCTGGTGAGTACCTCATGCATTATTGTTCACAGTATGTGTATAAATGAACTCTCAGAGGATGTAAATTACAAGATAAAAAATTCAATGCAACATTGGATAGTAAAAAGTGAGGAATATAACAATATTTTTAGGAATTTGAATCAAGTAAATGAGTATGTGGAAACAAAGTTATTGTAAATGTTCACAAAGGTAATTTTTATAACATTTATGAGGCATAAATGAAAGTTAGAATATGCTGACTTTAGATATAAAAATAATGGACCAATATTAGCCAACCATGGATAAAAACAAATACATATTTACATGTGACACTAAATAAAGAACTAGGATGGCAGTAACATGTAGAAAACAACACATCCAAGGCATTGAAGATATTAATTTTTTGATCAGGAGTCAAAGGATAGCTTCCCAGGAAGGATAAAACGTAAGTACAAACCCTGTATGACCATAATTGAAATTTGTCACCAATGTCTGGGAGTTACATGAGAGAGGCTTAGTGAAGCACATGTGAAATGTGCAAAGGAGGGCTTCTGCCTTTATTTTAGATGGGTACAAGAACAATGAATGTGTGGCTACAGTAAGTTTGGGCTAGGATAATCTGAATTAGTGAGAGAAATTAAATAGGTTGATTTATCTTTATTTAGTACACACTTAGACCAAAAGACAGAGGGCTATACAAGGTTTGTATAGGAAGTAATGTCAGTGATTTTCTTTCGATGCAACTATACATCTTAGCGGGCCTGGGCCAGTTGGGAATGGTAGTGGGGGAAGACAGCTAACAGACGCTGGGTTGCTCAGTCTTTTCCAACCATCCAGAGAGTGAGGCCAGGCATTTCCATAAGAGTTGTGTTTGTGAATCCATGCAAATCAAAATGCAGAACTCGGTAGAGCGAAGAATGGTGATCAAGTTTTGTGTTAAACTTGGCAAGATTGTGGCAGAAACTGTTCAAATGATCTGGGCAGCTTATAAATAATATGCCCTGTTGGATCAGCAAATGTTCTGGAGGCACAAGGACTTTTTGGAAGGCGGGGAAGAGGTTGACGACAAGTCCGATGGAATAAGCACCAAGAAAAACAATGTGACACGAGTGAGGCAACTTTTGAACACAGACCAACGATTGAGTGTCCGTTTAATGTTACAGATATTAGACATTCTGAAAACTATTATTCATGAGATCGTTACGAACAATTTGAATGCAAGGTGTGTGCACCGGTTTGTGCCACAAGCACTTTCAGGCAATGAAAAACCTGGCAGAGTTGAACACTGCAAAGATTAGTTAAAGTGATATTGATTTCACAAAAACAAATGTAACTGGCGATGAGACATGGTGTTTCCATCATGAACCTCTTAAAAAGCACCAGAGTACAGCGTGGTTGAGCCCACAGAAGCCAAAACCAAGGAAATGGCACATAAAAAAGTCACGTGAAGATAGTTTTCTTCGATTCCAAAGGAATCACTCACAACGAGTTTGTACCAGAAGGGTAAACCATTAATTCTGAGTATTATCTTAGTGTCCTCCATCATTTGTGGGCGAGAATTATGTGAATTCGACTCGAATACCAAGAGACAGGTTCCTGGTCACTCCTCCACGACAATGCCCCATCCCAAAATGCAAAGATCGTACACCAGTTTTTGGCTAGAAAAGGGAACACAGCCAGGATCATCTACCGTATTAGCCAGATATTGCCCCACAGACTTCTGGATGTTCCCCAAATTGAAGTTTGCAATGAAAGGACACTGTTGCACTGATATTAAGGGCATCCTAGTACTTGTATTTACTAGTATACTAAATGCAATTCTAAAAAAGGACTACAATGACTTTTTCAAAACACTTTTAAATAGATCGACTGGGTTAGTCTGGTGGTTAGCGAGCTCGGCGACTAACCCAGAGGTCGCAGGTTCGAGTCCCGCTCAGAGCAAGGTTGTTGTTTGTCCATATGGGTTTTTTCAATGACTTGAAGAGGTGGGAAATGACCATAGCCGTCGAAGTACCCTATAAACAAAAACACTACTACTACTACTTTTAAATAGAATTTAGCTGTTATTGATTCAGAGGAAGACTATTTAGAGTAAATACAGTGGTTTTTCAAACATAATCAGTCTTTTATTTTTAAAAGCCACGGTCATAATGCAACAGTGACACACTGTGTACAATTTATTTAACTTTTCCCCTATGAGACTTAGCTTATATAAATTTTTGAGATGGACCAAACAACTAACGAATGCCCTAGGCTTCTTAAATCTAGTGAAAGAGGCAGATATGAAAAATAATTAAGCCCATTTTCTATCATAAAACCAGCCTGTTCAAAGTCTAAGAGCATTTTTTGTGTTGTCTATTTCTCCTGGTAAAACTATAGAACGATTTCCTTCATATATTGCTGCCAAGAACGCATATTCAAAATTGTTAATGATTGACATATTGTAACATAAAGATCAAGTGTAATAGAAAGCTTTTAACAGGTTGGACCCAGCAGTGAAATGTTATTAGGGCTGGTCTTACTTACTTACTACTTAGGGCTTCAAGTTCTTACTTTTAAGTAACTTGAATGGATAAAATTTTGGCAAAACAGCTATATCACACGAGTGTCAATGCAACGTATAATGCTTAATCAGAAACTTAAAAAAACTAGAAAATATACCAAATCAAAAACCTCATGAATAATGAATAAGGTTCGGTAAATATTACTAGAGTTGACGTACACAAATAAAAAAAACATCAATGCTATAAATCATGAGTTTTGTAACCCTAATCGGGACCGAATGATTTTCTTTTCCAATTACTTTAGGCGAAAAATTAACGTTTACTCATTTTTTACGACAGAGCGATCTCATGTCCGAAATTCTCGAATAAAATATTGAATAAGCACTATAAAGTCCAGATGCTACAAAGAACCATTGAATGCTGTTGATTGTGAACGCCCTACAGCTTTGGGCGTAAATAATGTCCACGAGAATTGGTGTTATCGGCAGTTTTACCTAAGCCTTTTCAAAACCAAAAATTAAGTCAAATCACTAAACGACATACTAACCGGAATGTAATGGATTTACCACCCTCTCCAAGGCTGTCATCGTCTTCTTCATATTTTCTCTTTTTCCTTTCGTCTAGTTCATGCAAAAACGACATTGCTGCAGATCGATTAGCTTGCTCCGACATATCATCCTGGGAAACGTCACCAAGATCATATCTCACCCATCTGGAACAAATATAATAGCTTGTAGCTCCCACAGATGATATTTATAAGTGCTAAATTATAGTTATAACTCTTCATACTGTCCAAATTTAATATACTACATAGATAAATATTTCCATTGGAGCGACAAATTCCCGTTTGCTAAATTAACAATTTAAGTGTCATCGCAGTGAAATTGACTCACCGGTGTGGGTTTCTCTTAAAGTCCGGCATTGCAGTAGGTTTGAAGAGCGGAGGAACATCAGGAATTTTGAATATGCTTTCCTTCCCACGAAATTTCTTACATTGTCGTCTCGGAGGCTTCGCAATATCTACGTCCATAAGTGTATTTTCTTCATCACTTTTCATATACACAACGGTGTTTACTCTTTGTCGCTCAGTAGTTTCTTTCTCAGCATCCACTAAAAGACCAAATATATCTTTCTGGCGGTCAGAAAAAGCAGACCCGCCTTCCTTTATGAAGAAAGTTGGCGCTTCGTAATCGTGCATGTTTGTTTGTTTTGGGTTAAGTTTTCGATGAATTCAAAGCCCAGCCTCCAACTTAATCCGTCGCTATATATGACTCCCTTAGCTTGCGAAAAAAACACCAATAGCCCAGAATCATCAACATATTTAAGGAAACTAAAGTCACAAAATAAATCAACTGTGTGTACTTATGATTCATTATCAAACAATAAAGGGGGGATTGGAAACCTCGGGAGGCAACCAGCTATATCAACCGTTTCCTATCCGGTGAAGTGATTGATGGAGATCTTGTGAATGTAACAAATTACCGAGCTATGAGACTATTATTTCTTATGGGAAGTTGGAAAGTTATGATTGGTGGGTCGGGTGGTGATTTTGGTCAACAGCGCTATCTAGAATGCTCTCGAACAAGTGTGTCGATTATATCGATTCTTGACGAGTCGCTCTTTTCGAGTTTATTTACAGCGCGGGATAATTTGTTTGAAATTTTCATGCAAGTGAAAATATTTCTGTTATGCTTAATGACATTATTCTTACGCAAGAGATATCCAATTATGGATTTAGGCTTATTTTTTAATGTAATTCGAGTAAAAATCAAATGGATTTTTCTCCAATAATACGTTTTAACATTGTTTTGTGCACTTAAGACCAACTAAAATGCATTAATTGAAATTTACCCATTTTGGCAGCTTTTCGTCTCATTCATAAGGTGTTATTGCAGAGCCATATACTGTAGCAGAAAGTTTTTGACAATTATATAGTAGTGCTAAAATATTTTCCCCACATATTCCTAGCTAAAAGTTCCTAAGTATGGTAAAGGTTCAAATGACACAAAAAGAAAAAAAAGCTCAAGCGACGAAGACTTTTAAGAAAAATATAAAACTACTATATCACATAAAAAGACCGATTTACGCAATAAATAAGTATCTTAAAATGTCTTTCTGGCTCACAGCAGTATATGGACCAGGCACATTGGAAAATACCTAGAAACATATTTAGAGTGAATACTGAAGTGAATATTGGATACATCAAATGAGAAAGGGTAGAATCTTATAAAATCAAAAGAGGAAAATAAATATAGAGAACTTTATGGCAATGGACCAAGTGTATAGGGAGTGCCTTGAGATACACCCTATACAGGTACCTCCTACAGTTGATTTATCATCATAAGTTGTCTATCAAAACATAATTTTTTGGCAGTTCTCCAAGTTATATGTCATCATCAATTTATCATGTCAACTTCTTCATACTTTTGCAGGTTCTAACTATAACATTCCCTATTATCCATTTCTCATACGCCATGTTTTATCTACCTCTGGGGTACTCTCCCTTCCAATACTGCCTTTACTAAACTGTCATGCCTCAATATGCATTCCATTAGTTTCTTCGTCTTCAAGTGAGTGTGTTCCATTTCCTTGTCTTTTCACTCGGACTTCAGAGTTTGAACTTCGTAATTGGTTACTGGGTCTATTTATTTAATTTTCAACATTATCCTGTAGCACCATATTTTTCCAATCCTCTTTTCCCGGACTTTTTCATGTACTACTGCTGTGAATATGTTCCATACGCACGTCTTGATTATCATCTATCTTATGTCCAGGCTAATGCTATTAGCAGTAGGTAATTGTTTCTTCTGAACAAATACCTTATTTTCCTGGGCTGTCCCGCTTATTTCTTTGCTCTTGCTTCTTCCATCTATCTTCCTAGGTTGAAGTATTCTTCCTATTTTGAAAAAGCTTTCAATTGAATTATTCTGAAGAAGGTAGCAGAATTCTACCAAGTTTGCTCAATTGCTTCCTTCCCTGTCTTGATTTGGCTCCTGTTTCCCTTATCCTGGCTGCAGCCATGCTTAATTGGTTTTATTCATTTTTATCCCTAAGTTGTATTTTCTCATTCTCCTTTCCATGAAGAACAATGCCTTTGTTAAAACTTCTTCCTTCTCTCCCAGGATCACACTATCATCTCTAAATCACAGTTTGCTAATCATTTGTCCTTGCTTCCATATAACTTCTTTCATCTTCATGAAGGTCAAGGAACCAATACATTTGACTAAAATGGAAGGTATGTTTCTTTGGTTATCTACCCAAGTTTTACAGAGGTCCTGGATTTCAACTTCCTGTTTTTCTGTTCATCTCCAAGTAGGTCTTCATTCCAAGCCACTCGTTAACTGGCACATATTCTAGGCATGGTCTTCTTCACCAGTTTTTGCCTTTTTATGGTAGATGCTGCTATTTCTTTAATTATTATGGTGCAGTGAGTGACCAATTAACTAATCTCATTCCATGTGTACCTAATGCCAATGAGTTCTAGATTTACCTACCTGAGCAAATATCTTATAATAGTTACTCACTCCGTCATACAGCTCCTCTACAGCATTCTCAGGTAGTACCAGGTTTCCAGAGTTTTTAGGCTTCTCTTCAACACCCACCATCCATGTCTCAGATATTTACAAGGACATATGTCAAACACTTTGATCAGTCTCCTAATCTTCAATAGAAAGTGAATAGTACTTTTTACGAGATATATGCCTTGCTTTTTTAAATATTTCAATGGAGAAATGCAATTATCTCAAGAGAGTCATTCTTTATGTGTGTGTATAATTCATCATAATTCATAAATAGTTAGGTGCATGTACTCATCCTAATGATTATAAATTATGTGAAAATATCAAAAAGAATTTTTTTTAAATATTCATATTTACTAAAGGAAATTTTCAGAATAAAATTATAAAGGACCTTTATTGACACTACCTTGACCCAATTGAAAACTTCCAATGAATTTGGTCTTCCTTGGGGTACTTCTTAATCTATACACATACCACCTTTGAGGATGCATAAAATAAAATTTGTATGTATTAATATGTCTAAATCTAAAAGTTACTTTCACATATTTTCCATTAAAAGAAAGACCATAAATCTGTTAGTTTGGACATCTATATCTCTTACTTTTGTTAATGTGGCCAGACCGTCTTATATAGGCTGGGTTATGAATAACTGACCAAATTTCATTATCAACTTCAGCTGTTACAAGTTTTTCCAATAACTTTAATATAGCCATCAAACAAAATGAACGGATAATGATTGCATCCATTTTTTATACTCGTTTTTTTATACTCGTTTGTATTTTTGAACTCTACTGGGGGAGTCATTTTGTAAAATTTAACTTCTGCCAGCCATTTATAGCCACCTTTCTGCATAGTTTACAGCAGTGGACACCTCACATAAGCCAAATTAGGATGAAAACCACGATTTATTAAAAATAATTGGAGTTCACTATGACATGAGGTTCACAATGATTTTGTCATGGTTACACAAACATTTTCCATTTTGCAGGATCCTGGTTTTGCCTTATACATCACCATATGATGATGACCTAAGTCATCAAATCTGGAAGTAAGAAAAAATAAATAATTTTTATGGTGGAAAAACCTCGTTCCTTTAATATTTTTACTATGGCTGATGCTTCAACGCATACTATTTTTAAATAGTCATTTTTCAAAGTGCAAAATTAATTCTTTCCTGAATTACCACTTATAACGTATTGTATATATACATGCCATAGGATAGGGACAAAGACTGAAACTGACCTATCCATTGGTTAAGAATTCAGGTTAACCAGCAGAATATTACAGAATTAACTCTTGTATTATTTTTCCTACATTCCCATCCTGCTCTCCATCATCAAATCATTGTTTTTCCCATTGAAAATGTCATCATTATAACTTATCGATCAGAAGATTGATTTGCAGTATTTCTAAAACTATGCAGCTACCTGCCAACTTCTTCATTCCTTTGTAGTTCCTAACACTAACATTCTCCATCACCTTTTTCTTTCATGCTTACCTCTGAAATTATTACTGGTTAGGGTTTCTTCCGATAAAGAGTTTGCTAATCTGTTGAATTATCAATACTAAAAAGAAATGTTTTTCTGATATTCTTACTTACCAACAAAATGGAAACAAGAATCTTCTTACATCCTAATCTCAGAATTGATTATAAATTAGATGGAAGATGAGACTACCTCAGTCTCAACCTTTCCCTAAAGAAGACATTATTGTTATGATTATAAATTAATTTTTTAATATATTTTCACAGCTGATGAAAATGTTAACATATTAAGGAAGAGGATTTAGAAATTAAACTATGTAATTTTTTATTTATATTTATTATGATATTTAACTGTTTCTCTGACATTTAAACATTTCATTCCACAAAAAGATATTTTGCTGAAGAACACAACAAAAATCAATTCATGGCTATTTCCATAGATAAAAGTACTAAAATTAGATACTAAAACTTTCATAGCTTAATCCAGGTAACTGAGTACCTAATTAGATATCTATCGATAAATGCATTAAAATGACTGCACAAAAATAATTTACATCAAGTTTTGCCTTAATTGTAATGCATTATTGCATTACATTTCAATATCACAGGCAGAGGTAATACTTGGTGTTGTGGCCAATCTCTTAATGAAGTAGTTATTTCATATGAGTGAGATTCAGTTTATCACTGCATGTTTAATATATTATTTAAGGGTTCCAAACACTTAGTAAATAGTGAATGCTAATAGTTCCTCTTTAGTTTCTTTTAAACATGAATATTTACTATTTACTACTTTGTGAGAAAAAAATTCTCCTTGAAATATAATATTCCTTATTGTTAATGTCACAATCTCTTTGTAAAAGGACAAGTCCTTCAGTTCCATTAATAAAATCTGCAATATATTGATAGGTACAACTAAAACAATTGATGTCTCAAAATCAAAGTATTTCGCATATGAATTGCTAAATTGCACCATTCATACTACAAATGTGGAAAAGAGATTTGATGTTTTAAACATTTTAGCTGAACTGCAATATATGTTTAAGGTAAAACCGTAAGGCTCTGAGTAATTACATAACACCATGCAGTGCTCATATTTGTTTTGGTCTCTTTTCAAGTTTTCGAATATTGAAAATATTTGATTCCTTACGTCGCGAGTACCAATTGGTTTCCTAGGAGATAATTACTCATTTATCAGGCACAATGTATCATAAATATAATAGTATATTCGTAATTAACCCCTTAGGACCATGACTTATGCGCGCTGCGCGCTGAATAAGAAAGCATTTTTTCTTATAGACTCACATGAGACATGAATGACTACTAATGGTTTAACATTTCAAATCGGGCATTCATTTTGCATTAGCAACTATGTTGAATCCACTGGAATGATATATTGTCCACGAATACACATCTGCCTTCGATCTCCGGGAGAGATTATTCAGCGCTCGAAGTCGGCGACGGTCTTGATGAGAGTGTGCCTGTAGGCGGTCGGCAGGGCTGTCGGAGGCGGTGGAAAGTGCTGCGGGTGACGAGAACAGCACGGGGGTCGGATGCCTCTGGGACACCTTCTCGTTGCTATCCTCTGGGTCGGGAGTCCCGAGAAACCCCTGACGTACGTGTACGTAGGCGGGGTCCTCAGGATCCTCTTCCGCGCGGACGAAGACGACGAGTTGGATTGGCCCGCTGCCAGCGGACCCGACTTCTGCTTCTTGTGGTGTGCCGTCCTGAGGGCGCGGACGTCCTCCTGAATCCCGTTCCCGCTCGAGCTGGAGTTGGAGCTGGAGGAGCTGGAGGAACTGGACGAGCTGGTCCCGTCCCCGTCCGTGCAGGAGGCACACCGGCCGTCGTCTCCGGTCCCCCCACCCCCGCTGCCCCCACCGCCCCCGGAGTAGAGCGAGAGGGATTGAAGGACCTTTCTCAGCGACGCCGATGCAGACTCCCGCCGGCGATGGTGGTGGTGGTGATGGTGGTGGTGGTGCCGGTGGCTCCCGCCGGAGGAGGAGCCGGAGGAGG
>WURS02000019.1:5581194-5592970 GCA_011762765.2 Rhinocypha anisoptera
GTACAGGGTTAAAAAATCACAACACTGCAATTCCACATAAATAAATAACTTTATTTCCACGACCTAGGTTTCACCACTGCGTGGCATCATCACCTGATGATACGACGCTGTGGTGAAACCTAGGTCGTGGAAATAAAGTTATTTATTTATGTGGAATTGCAGTGTTGTGATTTTTTAACCTGTACGATGGAAAAATTCCACCTAGTTACGGCTGAAACCATTCCAACATTCAATAGATTAACACCATTCCATAAGAGGCAATTGAGTTTCTTGAAAGAACTAATCACTTAAATCCGGCGCTGAAAGTTTGAAAGAAGTAATACAAAATATAAGTACCTATCGTTTTACCATATTTACCTGCTGAACTTCTTTTGGGAAATGGTTTACCTCTGCTGAAAAAAATTACCGATGCTTACAAGTACAAGTGATTCGAATGAATAAAACCATCAAAAGATTATTACATGAAATCTATATAAATTATTAAAGAGGTAGGTTTATTACAACCATGAAAAAGTGGGAGCTTAAGAAAAAGCAAGCATCAGTAAACCGATTTATTGAATTTTCTCAAAAAATTTGTGAAAAATTCATCACTTTTCCTAAAAATTATTACAATCATCAAAAATAAATATTTTCTGATCATGTAAAATAATGGATAATTAAATCTACATTCACTACTTTGTAAAGGCTCTTGTGTGAAGGCTGCACGCTTCCGGGTATTTCACCATTTGTTATTTCCTATAGACAGCATTTTCATCAGAATTACACCTGGCATCTTCAGGTCGAAGTGACAGTGCTATACTGGCCATGAGAGAGCAAAGCATCCTGCTAATTTCAACTAGGATGGGTACCAGCTCCACTGCAACTGGGGCTCCACAACAATTGGAATTTTCAGATAACTGACCAATCAGAGAGCAGAGACTCCTTAAAACTGCCTATATAAGGATGACCAGAATAGCATTGTCACTTCGGCCTGAAAATGCCAGGCGTAATTCTGGCGAAACTGTTGTCTACAGGAAACAACATACATGATGAAATATCTGGAAGCATGCAGCCTTCACCTTCACAGTCATCACTTTGTAAGTTTACTTACTATAAGTCAAAGTTACTTGCTTATAGCTCTGAGTAACTTGAACCTTTATATTGAAAGTGCCTTTATGGTGTTATGTATTCATGATACATAATATCTCTTTAAAAACTTTGCTCCAGTATTACATTTAGCTTTACATCTGAGTCTACATTGTTTAATTTAAAAAAACAAACTGACCAGGATTCATTAGGATTTCATCTCAAAACATTCGTTTCAATTTCATAGACAAAACAACATTTTTCCTATTATATTACAATTTGACAGACTATAAAAAATCGAAATGCTTTCATGAATTATGAATATTCTTATATAATTACTTAATTATTAAAGAGAACTCGTTGAATTCAAAATTCCACTGTATTATTAAGAGGGTACTTTTAATGAAATATTATTTATCTTGGATATTATTCTGGATTATTATTTATCTTTCATTTGATAATTCTCATCATAACAAAAATTAATACCATAGTCTTTCAAACAAAACTGGTCACTACATATAAATGTTTTAATAACTTACCTAATTAAAATTTGATACATTATTTTCAGCTATTATCCTGTTCATAAACTGCTACAGTGTAAAATTGGCAACAGGCGTACAAAATGCATTCACTGCAGCAAAGCTTGCAGCAATTCTCATAATTGTCATAGGTGGTGCCTATAAAGTTGCAGAAGGTAAGTTACATAAGGCTTTAAATAAAATAAACTTATTCTACTGTAATAATCATCTTTTACTAACCCTGATGATGTTCTCTTTATGTAAATATATATATTTGAAAGAGAATAATTAGTATGATGAATGTGGATTCTTAGTTTTTCCAAACTTAATCTCCATCTGATGCCCAACTTGAACTGCAAAGGTTTGAAAATAATTTCTTGAACAAGAATAATATTCAAATCTCCTGCTCAGCCATTCTGAATTATTCTAAAATTTATAACAAGAGTGCAACATATCCTGAATGATTTTATTGAATTTGAATGGCTTTCAATATTACCTCTACCAATACCTACATGAAACTTTATTTTTAGTCTGACATTATTCCAAACCAACATTTTATTCTACAGGAAACACTAAACATCTGGCAAATCCATTTGTGGGGACAACTAACTCATTGGGAAGCATTGCAACAGCTTTCTATACTGGATTATGGGCATATGACGGATGGTAAGTTTTTCACAAATATGTATATTTAATTATTTAAAAATAATTCATACTTATGGTAACAAAGTTATTTCAAGAAAAGCATTGAAAATTCTATTTTAATATTTGAAGTGAATCAATATTTCTTTAATGTCATATTATGAATAAAATGGTTATATTATAAGTAATATAAAAGTATTAAGGTGAATTCTCATGTAATTCAATGAGCTCATTGAATATTTTTATTTTCAGGAATAATCTCAACTATGTTACAGAAGAAATTGTTAATCCTTCTGTGTAAGTACACCAAGTAATTTCCTATTTAACTAAAATATTTACTTTAAATGATATCAACCCTTTATTACCAAATGTAATGGTTCACAGAGAACCATCATTAAGGACTGTCCCCAGTTTCATGGGATACTAATATTAGTATTTCCAAGGAAAAATCTTCAATAATAAATTAAAAGTGTGAGAGCCTATGTATATAAAACCAAAGTATTCAACCCTAATGTTGCATTGATAGAATTCACCTAGATTACGTCCAACTATACATTAAAATTCACACTTCAGGGTAAGGGATACAGTTCCTTTACCTGTGCTGCCTGCAGTTACCCTGCCAAAAGATATGAACGTAGCCCATGTATTCCCAGCCTATTCTGGTGTTAATAAAATTTCCAAAAAAATTTGTAAACTTTTATACCATTTAGAAAAAAGCACTGATGAGTCAATAATACTGTTGAACAAGTGAAACTTCATTTGTTTTTCTCTATTATTGACAGTTTCATAACTCTGTTTGAGGACACTAAATTTCCTTTAATTAAACCCATTATTAGAAATTAATGTTAATTGATTATTCATCAACCACTTCTTGTGTCGTTAACAATATGACACAAATATTGCAATATATGGATAAGTTGACTATAGTTTCTTCCAGCAAGTTCACATAAAAAGAAATTAGCTGAATGCATGCAACAGACACATTAACTACTTAAAAGGGAGACATCAGGATTTTCCTTAAATTCAAACATTTAAAAAAACCTTTTAATTTCCCCTCCTTCACTAATCATTAGAACTTGTAAATGATTTTTCTATCTACACCATACTCAGGTTGTGATGCATATCTATTTGTCTCAATAGGAATCTACCACGATCCATCATAATTGGTATTCCATTGGTGACAATATGTTACTTTTTCATCAATATATCATACCTGACTGTTATGTCAGCTGCTGAATTGATTGAATCAGAGGCAGTAGCAGTGGTGAGTTGCAGTCCCATTGCATGCTAACCATATCTTACCCTCCCCATAGTCCTAATTTTTTTGTTTTATTCCTCACCCACATAATGATAATTAGTACTATTTAATTATTTACTAAAGAAAATGATTTATAAATGATACAAAGATCTTTCACATTTTAAATGAAATATAATGGATACCAAAGAACTATTTCTAATTGCATTTTTAGTGGCAGATTGTCATGTCCATTTCTCCATATTCTGCCATTTTTGTTGTAACATGACCTTTATTGAACTATTGCTGTTTATGTCTAGAGAGGACAATTTTAATTGAAATGATAACCACTCCAATGCTCAGATATATAGAAAAGTAATGTTTCATTTCTTAAAGGTTGTTTGAAGTAGGCTTTAAAAGTATCCATATATTTCTTAGATATCATACATATGAAAGCATTAATGATGATTTGGATTCTTAATCATTTCCATTCATGAGTAACTCCATATTTTGGAAAACCACCATTATAATATATAAAATAGGCAGTGGCTATATGCATATTATTGCCTTCTTGCTATACATAATGCTAAAGACATATAATAGTACTACTACAAACTATATTAAAATTATTCATTATAAATTCTCCTAAAAGTAATCAGAAATATTGAATTATCTTTGTCATTATTTTATCCATTCTTAAATCTCACATGCTCACTATTTTATCATCTATGGACCTCTGTAATGACCTACTTGTGCTATCATGATGGACTGAGAAATACAGACTAAAATTGCTGTTAACGTGCCATGAGATTGGGGCATTATTGCTTAATGTGCCAAGAAAGACCCATTTGATTATTGAAAGTGTATGGCATTGAGTTAATTAATATAGCACTATGAGAAAACAACCATTCAAATGGTACAGCTTGATTTCCTCAATACACCAGTCATGACAACTTGAATGATATCACCCCGGAGACAAATTAAGTCCATCATGATCGAACAGTATACATATTGATGAATGTGTGGGAAGGAATGACTGTTGCATGCTAGTTGTGTGTAGTGGAGAAGGGTGGAGGGGGACCCCCGAGTGGGCCCTCGCCTGCCCTCCCTTCCATGACTGGGTCTGCCTCCGGTCTTTTATTCTGCCCCCCCACGTGCACCACCTGAACTTGGCTCCTGAACACGGCGAACCATCCCAATGAAGACTTTTGGCAACAGAATCCTTGGTGTAATGGCATGGCTGATGCCACTCTCCGTCACCATGTCAACATTTGGAGCAGCCAATGGAACGCTATTTGTGGCTGGACGGTGAGTATCACCCTCCGATGGTAAACGACCACTGCCATCCTCCCCAAACAAAAAAAAAAGATACCCACAGCCTCCCCTCCTGCCCTGGGAGGGAGGGCAGAGGGACATCAGCCAATCAGCCTTGTACCTCCTATTCCCTTGCCCTTGCCATCATCTTCACCAGCCTCTGCTTTGCGGCCAGCCGAGAGGGACATCTATTGGACATCCTATCTCATGTTCACGTCCGCAGACTGACCCCCGCTCCAGGCCTGATCTTCAATGTGAGTTGTTTTATCCCCCCAACGACACCTCATTTCTTCTCTGCCCAACAGTTACATGAGTGCTCTTCCACTTTCATGGACGTTGATAAAGCTGCACATAATTTTTTATATTTTAAAGGAAATATGATCTCCCTCATAACAGATATTCTTCTAGTTTTCCCTTAACAAACTACATTGAAATAAAATCTGAATTAATTTCCACTAAATATGCACAGAAAAAAATAAAAGTATTAAAGGCATGCTTAAATATGATACTGTTATCTGTAGATAAACTGTAACACATCAATTGCAGAATATCATGGTCAACAAGGGGGCACCAACTCTCCTAAGCCATTTGATGATGGGAAGCAACACACTTATACAGGGAGAAATTCAACAATACTTTTTAATGAACAAGAATATAATAGTATGTGTACATGACATTTATGTTGGTATTTGAATAAAACCACCACACATATACAAAGCTATCTTTCACCATTTAAGTAATGATGGACCTTAGTGATTTTTATGAATCATGTTCACTGATAAGAGTAATTAAAAATCATTGATAAATATAAAAAAATATAAAGAATAAAAGGTAGCGGAATTCAAAAATGGCTTTTACACATATCTTCCAATTAATATAGTTAAAAGTTTAAGTTAAAAATTTAAGGTAATATGATGTCAGAAGACATGATGGAACAGCCAAAAATGCCATATACAATGAAAGCAATGGAAGAGATTAAACACCCAATAATGCGCACCTTCTTCTTCATAAGACTATGTATTCACAAAAAAAGATTGCAAAATAAAATTGTTCAAAATATAAATTCTCATAATAGCACTTGTAAAAATTACTAAATAGTCAATAACTCAAATATTACTCAACTAAAATAAATATTCCTTGACTTGTTAAATTGAATATATTCCCCTGATGCCATAAAACACGAATGAAATAACTGATGTAAGTTAGCACACTAGGTCATAACATATGGTGATAATTGCTCGATAATTACAAAAATTATAAGTTTATCCAAAGAGAATGTTATAATGATTTAGGGATTCAAATTTATATCTTAAATATTATATTCATTAACAATAAATATCATAATAAATAAGATCGATTGGATAAATAAAAATTGATAATAGACAATAAATTGAAGTGGAAATTACAAGAAGAAAAACATTACAAATCCTGCAATATCTTTTATATGAAAATAAATCAAATATTCTTCACTTTCCTATTTCCTCTATGCAATAGGCCATCATCACATCTGCCATGGTGCTTTCGGGAACCATAGACAGTCTCATCGACTTCTTCAGTTTTGCAGCCTGGATTTTCTATGGCAGTGCCATGCTTGCTCTCATTGTCATGAGGTTCACCAAGAAAGATGCACCACGGCCATATAAGGTGATATTTAATCATCAAGAAAATTCTCAGAATGCAAAAATTATGCAAATTTTCCCAAGAGCTTTAACTAGCTCTTTCTAACATTTACTCTGCCAGATATTACTCCAGTAGTCTTATTCTAGCAATTCAAATAGAAGCAAGTATAAAAAGATATTAGAAACAGAAATTATTATTTACTTCGACCATTTAGTCACAAATCATATACACCATTAATAAACCCTTCTGGAACTTCAATATACATATACTGAATAATAATTTAGTCAATTGACTGATATAGATTACTAGCAACTATAGATGGATGAAGAAGATCAAAAAGTTAAATGTATCAGTTTAAAAAACAAAAAAGATAACTAACATACAAATTATTCAAAGTACATAACTAAAAATCTGCATACTTTCATATATTTTCCTTTTAAAAATGTTTAATTTACTCCAGCACTTATCAGGGCAGGGTAGACATTATCCTTAGGAGGAAATCAACAAAGTTGCTAAAAATTTAACATGTGGGGCTTAAAAAAGGAACTTCATCCTGTGCCTACTTACTCACTTAAAATTTTTGGAATTCAGGATTGCATTAATAAGTTAACATATTCTCTACATGGGGTAAAAGTAAAATGTGTATAGTACTTATGAGTAGTTATCTAGCAAATGTCACTTTACATGCTAGTCATGTAAAAGAATAATAACTCCTTGTGAAGATACAATTAAGAATTATGAACGTAGAATATCATTCAATACTTTATAATATTATTTTAATTTCATCTTAGGGAAAAAATACTCCTCTAACAAGTTTTCATTAGATTGGATCCATTAATTGCTTATATGTAGTAGCCATACCTGATGCTGCTTTTGCTAATAGAGCTGAACCTTAGAGATATATAAGACATCCTGCCAAGGTGTCGTGACTGGAGTTAATGGGTAATATAAATCAATAAAGATGCAGCACAGTATCAAGGGAAGGATGGATCTGATGAAAGTATATCTACTAAGTTACCTTCTCTATTAAGACTTGGGAGTATGCATTACAAGGTATCAATCTTGAAAAATAATATTTGTGGTCATCAACCACTGGATGTCTTATTCAGCCCTACACTCAATTTTTCTCCGGTTAGCCCCTTCATCAATTCAACTTTCTACACTTTCAAATGCAGTTTTCTATTTTCATATACCTATTTTCAAACCTGGAAGTCTAAGAAAATCTGGCATTTCAAACTTAAAAATTATATATCATAGTCAACTTCATTGTACATTACATCGCTAACATACAGACATGATCCAATATTCACTGAAGGCAGCCATGTAGTCACATCTTATTATGAACTCTTTTTTCACAGAATATAAAAAATATTTTTTCCAGGTGCCTATAATCATTCCATTGGTGGTACTTGTGATTTCGGTGTACCTGATAGCAGCTCCCATCATAGACAATCCACAGATCGAGTATCTCTATGCAGGGCTCTTCATACTTGCTGGCCTACTCCTCTATGTTCCTTTTGTTCATTATCATTATGTTCCCGCAGTTATGGGTGAGCATTCTTTTTTTCATTTTTTATATGTAGTGTACCACACTACACATTGTGTCAATTAATAAAAAAGTAATACATTATCAATAAATAAATTTAGAAATTAAAAAGGTTTTCAAATTAGCTTTAGTTTGGGATGTCATGTCCCCCCGAGGTGCATTTTTGACAAAAATCAATTACTAAAACAAGTGGGGGGGAGGTCATTTTAGAGGCTTGGAAAGAAAACTCAGAAATTCACCAGGTATCAATACCTGAAAAAGATTATTTAACTTTTAAATGATTACTATTTTTTTATTTACCCCTTTCATGATTTTTGAAAATCATATTCTATTGATCTCCTGAGATGCATAATAGTGCATCATAAACATCCTGCAGATACTATCTAGAATTGTTTAATCAAGTTGGATAACTCGATTATAAAATATGAAGTATGTCTTCACAGAAACTATTTGATTACTCGATGGAAGTACAACATTTACAATACTATTCGTCAACATCTCAAGTTCTATTAGGACATTTCAAGTATTTGCTTACTATTGAGAGAATGCACATGAAACTAGTTGATGAATGAAAATATATTAATCAAAGGAAAACCTTAATATCCATTAAAATATAGTTGCATCTGCTAGAAACACTTTGGACTTAAGGTATTAATGTAAACGTTTAGGAGAAAGGGTGGATGCAGATGAGTTGATGAACAATTCAAGTGATTATGAGATATGTTAATGTAGTCTTTTCAATATCCATCAATTTCTATATCAACTTTTGCTAAACTCCTTTAAGAGCCCTATTACGGGTGTTATAAAGAGCAAAACGGCATGGAATTCTAATATACCTAGTTATTCTCCTCTGAGTATAACGAAGTCTACTTCAATCTCTAATTGTTATAATAAACAAACAAAAAAAATGGCTTTCATAATAATAATTGAATACTCGGATACATTATACTATTGAGTACTCATTATGTATATCTAAATTACCACTTCCCTTCACAGTATAAAAAAATATTTTAGAAAATATTCTTTTATAAAATTACTAGAACAAACATTTACTGCTGTTGGATAAGAATTTCCTACTTGGAACCTAAATTTATAACCTCTCTAATCTCTTTAGAGAAAATCACAGTGTTCTTCCAGCTGCTGTGTGAAGTTGCTCCAACACAGATGACTTTTGACTAAGGACAAGAGGAGAATCTTTGGCTGATCCATTCCTGTTTGAATATCCAATTGGGCAAATATGCTTCACATTGGAGATATCTGCTGCTGAAACTGGTCCTAGATGTTTTCCATCCCTCCTGGCATTGTATGAAGCAACCAGCTTCATCCACCAGCACCCCAGAATGGAAAATTTTTTACAAAGTTTTGATAACCAATGATATTTTACAGTCTCTTTTTTGCCTTATGAGGATGGAATTCAAAAGTTTTCTTTTCCAAAAAAATAATATATACATTTTTACATATATATTATATATACATGCAAATGATTTTCATATCCTTTTGTATATTTTCCTTTTTTAAAAAGACTTCACCTTTCACTCTGATTAATAAATGCATTGTGTTCTTCCAACGATTCCAATTTGAAGAAATTCTTCACTCTAACATAAGACTTAGACACATAGCAAACTTGCTTCTATATAGTGTGTAAAAATGCCAATGTCATTGAATTCCTCCCACAACATGCCCAAAAGCCATGTATGTTGCTAATGATCTAAAGGTGAGGAAGTCTCAAAGGATCATCCAAAGCTGCTAGATGTTTTCATTCATTCATGGCAAATCATAGAGTGAGTGAAAACAGTACCCTCATTCACAACTTATGAAGCCAGAGGAGTAGAAGAATAAACACTAGAAGTCAAACTGTGTTCCTCTTAATTGTTTCAAGGGTCAAAGATACCTTTACCTTCAATGTACATTATTGTTTATGCCATTTGTATAAAGTGTACCATAGAAAAAATACAATGAAGTTCAAATTACTTTTATTGCATTTGTCTTTAATCTTACCTAACAAAATGAGCACTTAGCACATTCAAAATGAAATTCAAGACCTGGGTCGTGAAGTGATGTAACAATGAATGTTGTATTAGTTAAGCAGCCTAATTAAAAACATACTGCACAATAATAATAATTATTGATCCATGACATAGCATATTTTATTATGGATGTTGTCAAAAGTGCACATCAACTATTTGCAGGAAACATAATAGGCAGGAAAATGACTAAAAAGTAATCTAAAGAGGTAAAGAAAAAAGTATGAGTGTGTTCAAAAGAGTTAGAACAATCAATCAAATCACAACAATCTCAATCACAACAAACTTGGCAATTCCAAAATTATTTTATTGAGATAATCTCAATTATGCCAAATACACTTATCCCGATGATACTCCACCAGCATTATCCTCTATTTGAGGTGATTCTGAAATTTACAAAATGCCACTTAACTGCTAAAGCCACCTTAGCATAAATTCCAGTTTTTTGGGAAGAGATGAAAGTTAAGTGTGCCATATATAGGGAATAAAGTAAAGAAATATGTAAGCCTATTGTGACCAAGTATGTGTATATACCTCACCACACCAAAATGGCAAATACATTGACTCATTGGATGAAATATTGCCCATTAGAGAGAATACAGCAGTGTTGCTGTTCCTCAAGTTACCATCTTCCTCTCAGTTATATCTCACCTTACTTGAAGGGCAGGTAGTTGATCAGACTTGAAATGACACCCATAAAAAACAAAAATGGACTGTGTTAATTTTAAAATGAGCTCATACATGACTCGCTTTCATATGAAATATTTATAAAATTAATATTTTTAAAAAGATCTAATATACTAAAATGATCAAATATACTTTCACATTCAAGGTATAGTTGAAGTCCACTATAGCGAGTATGGCTTATAACGAGAGTATCGCTGTAGCGAGTGATCGTTTTGTGTTGGTTGGTCCATGTGTTAAAACAGGGAGTTCCGCCGCTTATTACGAGTGATCATATCTGCACTATCGCTATTGCGAGTAGATTTTTCCCTGGTTGCTGTCGGTGTTGCATAACTCGCAGGATTCAAACACGCATTACATTGTCATTCCTTGCGAATCTACATTGTAAGGAAGGCTTTACGAGAAACTTTGTGGTGATTTTACAAGAGGAGACTTTGTGGTTGTATGCCACAGACAATTCTGGGGAATGGCTGAACAACTTATATTAGAATCTGTGCTCCAGTCTGTCATTTCCTGGTGCTATTTCATCCTTAAAGCTGATCAATCGGAATAAAAGAACATATGGGGCGATGAGCTAGACTTGTAGACAATGCAGGAAAAGGTATTAGTGGTATTAGTTGAAGGTCAGACGGGGAGGGAGAGACTGCCAAGCAATAGGAGATCCCCTTTTCAGGTCCCTTTTTCATCTACAAGCAAGAGAAGGGATTAGTTGAAAGGCAGAGAGGGGGGCAGCAAACAAACAAGGGGGAATCTATGATCTAACTGATGGTGATGAAAAAATACTTTCTCAGCGACAGAAACATGATGATGAGACAAAATGCAGCAATGAAATTACGATTAGCCCTGGCCCAGGGGGGGTTCGCCAAATCTTGACAAAGCACTAATAATACTTCACTGATTCAGACATCAGACTTCAGTGATTGCCCTGGCGATCATGGGTTGTGACATTTAGCTGCTGCTGCTGCTAGAGAGGGAAAGAGGGACTCATTTCATCCTCTGTACCTCAGTATATGTACAGTGGTCTGAGAAAGACTAGGCTTCTATAGGAGTTGGAGTTGGAGGAGGACAAAGAGGAAGAATTTTCTTGTATCTTTATATTTGTATTTAATTTTCTGATAATTGGACAATA
>WURS02000019.1:5593070-5607978 GCA_011762765.2 Rhinocypha anisoptera
CTACAGTGTAGTGAAACTAGTTGAGTCATAAATTTATATTTCGTGTGGAACGCAAAGTTTTATTTCTATTGTTATCAACATGGATTTCCACAAAGTCTCGGCCTTAACTCTTTCTCGAATTTCTTCAACAAGTTGCCAAGTAGTGCCTACTCAGTGAGCAGCATAAGGTTTAAAAAATGTGATGGAAAAATGGTTGTGCACCAACCAACTATAATCTGTCAATTAAAGTTTTTAGTTGAACTTTGGAACTATTGTCTTTCAAATGTGCTGCTTATCAATAATTGCATTGTATTGGTGACATCCACATTGATGTCCCAATTGCAATGATGAATAATGATTATTATTATTATGGTTGTGATATAAAAAGTCATACAAAGAAATACTTTCCTCCATGTCTCCTGGATATATATAGACGAGACGATATTTTTTAATAAGTTTAAAAGATTTTTTTAGTGTAAGTTAGCACAATCACTAGTCTTCCGCAGGCATATAACGAAACCAAACGAAACTCATTTGGGACATCACTTCCTCCTGTTCATTGATTGGCCGCAAATAGTCTACGTCTACTCCTTTTAAGCGCTAAGACTCATGAAACTTCAGAAGGCACGTGGCAGTAATTGTTTCATAATAAATCAGGGTTTTACAAGAAAATACAACTCACAAAATTAATATAAAACATACTGAGAGCTGAAAGACATCCTCCATTTTCTCTTAACCCTGCTGTCATGGATTATTTACGTACTCACAAATATCTCAATTGCTATTGACTCTTGGTAGTTGATTTTTGCTATTTGGGCATCCAAAGTTTCGTTTAGGCACAGTAAGCATTATCCACACGTTGGTCCGTTTTCGTTTAAAAACATGAATGCGATAATCCCGATAACCTATCGATACCGCTGTCATGAGTACGCCCCCGCACACCGCCTACATCGATACTATCGGCTAATATCGATTGAAAATGGCGACTTTTGGAGCTTCAGAAGGTGATAGAATGTCAATACAATTTTAATTTTGGAATAATGCAAAGACGCGAATGAGACGGGAGGAAAACTTCACCGCGAGGATGGTGTTTTTACACTTGTAGAGACATTCAAAGTGTGCTGCTTAACTGTCACATACAAATGAAGTCGAGACTTGAAGGCACTTGAAGTTAACCACAGTTGGATAACAATGGCTCGAGAATTGTGGAGAGACTGTGTTACCTGGTTAATAAAATGTGGAGTTTTGCGGGAGGATCATAAGTTAAACTGCAAAGAAGCAGCTGTAAATGACCTTGCATATACTTTAAGAGATGGTGTTTTACTCTGTAACCTTCTAAATGTATTAGAGCCAGGATGCATTGATATGAAGGAAGTCAATCAAAAGCCTCAAATGGCACAGGTAGGTTATATTGACTCTACCCTTGAGTCGATTAAGTCATTTCCTACGTTTTCCATGTGGATTTTGTATTTATTTATTCCTTCCTCAGTTTCTGTGCCTAAGGAATATTAAGATCTTCTTGCACACTTGCCAGACTACGTTTGGCATTAAGGAAAGTGATCTTTTTGAGCCTTCCCATTTATTTGACCTATCAGACTTCGTGAAAGTTCTTAATACTCTCTCTAAGCTATCCAATTGCATAAAAGTGAAGGGGAAAAATATACCGTAAGTGCCGTTTCACTTGTCTTAAAAATTACTTTAAACTTAAGTACACAATTATCAAAATTCATTGTGAATTCATACATTTTAGGGGTTTTGCAGCCCTCACCCGAAGAACTCTCTCACAGGATGACATATATCGAAATTTAAACTCAAGGTGAGTCAAAAAATACTACTATTTCTAACAATAAATATTTCTCCTTTGATTATATATCTAGATTATTTATTTTATTAGGAAATCCATTCATGAGTCAGGAGGAGAAAGTAGTTAATGACAATCTTTGACACAAATTTTCGGTGTTAGTTAAATAAATGTGTTCTCTATCTAAGGTTTTAAGGGTATACAAAAAAAGGAAATCAGAACAACACTTTTTTTGTGACAGCATTCATAAATTTTTCAAAATACATACTTTGGAGCACAAGCAGCATCCAAGATAATAAACATGTAGTCTTCTGTTCTCACTACTTACATAGAGAATTCTACTGCCCACAATTCTAAAAAAATGCCTATTCACTAATTCCATTTCTACTAGTTGAGTTAAAATAAAATCACACTTATTATATCTATGTAAGACAGAAACTCATCTCAGTCTAAAACATTTATGAATGCTTCCAATTTGGTTTTCAATTAGAATAATATCAATTGTTGCTTCTATTTTTTCTGACCATTTTTACAATTAAAGTACAGTTAGTTCCTCCTGGTTCTTAATCATCATTTTGCATGTATGCTATCTTTCATGTTCATTGTCCAATCATTAAAAACTAATGACACTGCCTTTGTCAAAAAACAACAAAACTGCCATCCTAGTTTCAAAGAAAGTTTTCAGGCTTCTGTGTTGCAATCAAACTGACTAGTTTTTTAATTTTCCTTTTATAATTTCCCAAAAAAATTAACATAACAGGATGTTTCTTTTTTAACTAAGGTAACGAAATTCCTTCACAAAAATATTTCAAATTTTGATTTGAAACCTAATATAAGTACCATTTACAAAACATCTTTTCCACCATATCTTGTATGTATTTCACTGTGTATCAAACATGTATTTATGCCATAGTATTTTAATCCATTAGCAAAAGCTCATGATTAAATTATCTGAAAGGATAGCGACTAAGTCCAAGACTGTCCATAATAGCATTTTATTCTCTTAGGAAGTTGCAGCGATTTAAATTTTTATCTAAATAAAGTGACTGGATGCAATATCATTTTGAATCATTTTTTTATCTTGTTTCATGGGCATCCTGCACTATCTTAAGTATGTAATTGAATTGACCTTAGAATGCCATAATGGATAGAGCCATAGTTCACTACGATCTATTTTAAAACTGCGGAACATCTCAAATAGCTCTAAGGGCTGCTTTAAGAAACTCAGAAAATACCCATTTAAACACCAACTATTGGAACCATAAAATAAATCCTCATATTTTTTTGTGCCCTCATTCTTGTTAATGAACCAGTCCATATCATTCAGTAGGGAATGGGAGAAAAATACTTTGTGATTCACAACAGATATACTTACTTTTCAATCAATATCACTACACCGTAGCATCACCAGTGTGTTCAGTTATAAATATTATTTTATTAGAAACTAATAATCCAGGAATATACATGACTGGAGAAATAATAATGTACCTATATCCACTCACATTGTGATTTAATACTGTAAACACAATAAGGGCTGAATATTTATTGACAAACTTATTCTTGATGATGCTGCAGTGTAGTGAAACTGGTTTTAAAATTTGTTTTTAATGGAAACTGGTTTAGCCGGCCTCAGTGGTGGTGGGGTAACATCCTTATCTGCCAATCCAGAGGTCGCAGGCTTAAATGCTACCTAGGTGGATTTTTTATTCTCCACCTATGGCATGAGTTTGTGTTTCATCCTTGTAAGTTGTCATGCCCACCATAGTTGGCCTAGCTCTGTGTGTGGGCAATTGAAATATTAAAAAAATATATCTCCTGTGGGTTCAAGAGTTTTTTATTCCATTTCTTATTATAATGGAATTTCACTATGTCTTGGCACCAACCCTTAAATTATTTCACTAAGGAGATCTACAACTAACTCTACCTGGAGGAATTACGAGTGACAATGAAAACTGATATTCTGAAATAGTTTGAAAGGCTCCCATAAATGCTTACAACAGTCTATGCAGATTGCCCTAAAAAATAACATTCTTTATACCTTTCCCTCTCTCATTTTAGATATGTAATCCCCTAACCTCTTCAAAGTGCAATTTTTTGGGGTCATACTTGATTCCATCATCTTTTTTCATCATCATCATTCAATCATCAATTTAGCCTCACATGGATGTAATATGCTAAATTAAGACAACAATCATAAAATAATTAATGGTGGATGGTGTGGTGAGATGTTTTTTTAAATATTTTATATTGGGTTCATGACTTATGTGATGATTTTTCCATTCTTTAATCTGTTATTTTCTTTTTTCATAACCCATGACAGTCTTCTTTCCTGGAGGTTTTTTATTATTTTATTGACATTCAATGATACTTTCTGCACAAATTATGTAGTAATGTATGATATTTTGTATAATTTTGTTTTAGGTTATAAAAAAAATATAGTTTTTCATTGTTCAGTTTTTTACTAACTGTTTCCGAGAAAGATTCCTTTCTCACATATTTTATTTATAGTCTAGCAAGGATGAAAAGAAGTTCCTTATTATATTTCATATGTGTATATATTCATTAAGCAGTAATCATAAGCAGAACTAACCATTTGCCACTGTTTGTATGCCATGGTATATATTCAGTGATTTTTTTTACTTTTATTACTATTTTTAATGTTTAATTGGTTTTGTTATAATTTTTTTTTAGTTTTACCTTATATCTTTCAATGAAGCTCTGCAGTGACTATTGTGTATGTCTGATGGCCATCCATCCTATTGCCAATATATCATTTCACTCTTCCAGTTCTTAATTTCATCTAAAAGATATAATAAATGTTATTACTAATCTCAATTTATCTGTGAAGCATGCTCACCTATGATTGTCAAAGAATAGTCATATTAAATGTTTATTTGAGTAACTTATACTTAATTGTTGGCTCTGTACCAAGTTATTCATTTATTGGTAGCTTTTGTTACATAAGCCCTTCATCTGACTGGACCATCATGGTATGTCACCATTCAAATATATGTCTAAGATTGTGGTAGCCTATTTGATAGAGTGTATGGCTACTGAACAGGTTTCAAATCTCAGTGATACCTCTGGGCACATTCAGCTAAGCCCCAAGCTGAGTGATTTACCTGAGTTCCAGTTCTTCCTGAAAAACCATAGGCAATCCAGAAAAAGAAAATGACCCCTCTACCTTTTGTGAATTTCACATGCTATTGAGTGGATTTTCCACTATCTGTTACACTGACCATTGGCTCTGCATGGCTATCAGGTTTCCACCACGTTGGTTGGCTTTTCGTAACAACAGTTTTGTTTTTTTGTTGATATACCATACCGTATGTCCTAATGCTGTACAGTAATGAACTACTCATATACTCATGAAGAACTCAGATGAGTAACATTCATAGCAATGGATCAAAAATACAGGAAGAACAAAAACATAGAGACACTTCTAAAAGGAGTTTCACATACTTTGGTAAGCAAGCAGCTGGAGCTTGCACCCTTTGTCGGTCTTGTAGAAATGATAACAGAGGGGGTGTGGCAGGATAGGGAGGTGGAATTTGGAGTGATGGTAAAGGAAAGTAAGAGAAAGGAATAACAAGTGAAATTCTAGTTCACCAGTTACTGTTCATACTGGGAAATTTGAAAGATCGTAATATATAGATAAAAGCTAGTTCTTAAGTCCTAACCTGTATGATAAAGCCAGATTCAGGAAGTGATTCAAGGATGGAGAGAGAGATATACAGAGGTCAAAAGGAAGATTATGGGATGCAGAGTGTGTGGGGACCATAAGGTGTGAGAAAGGTGAATTTGATGGAGAAGCAATGTTTACTGTTGCAGAGAGTATATTCACCATATAGAAGGATGGGTAGGCAATGCAAGAAAGAAGGAAGATTACAGTTAGAGACAGGAGTTTCACCCCCCAAGTACGTGCCTAAGCAGGGCCCCCCCATGGCTCCTCAGAGGCTTTCGCCTATCACTGGGCTCTCGGGGCAACCCCTGGCTAGGGCCCACTCCCCCCACAAAGTGGGGATTAACCAGACCCCACAAGGATCTACCACCAGCCAGGGATCAGAAGACCGACCTCAATCTGATGGGTCCGAGAGAACTCGGAGGACTCCCATCACCCCTGGTACTCGATGTTAGTCTAACAGCTTCAACAGCATTAGATGAGTCGCCATCGTGGGCTACTTTCGCACACCCACTACCGCCCCTCAATCACCTCCTCCGTTACCTTGGGGTTCTATCCGTTGCCCACCATAGTTCTTCATGGTAGGGATGGGATAAGAAAATCTGAGGCTTTTGCGGGGGAGTGTATGGTGGTCCTTAAACCTCCCCTTTCTGTTCCCGTTATTCCGGCACTCTTGTCGCCAGCAGGCACATGAAAGATTCATTGCCGTGGGGGATTTTCACACTCACCCACTACCACACCTTGATCGTCACCTCTGTTACCCAAGAGGATCACCCGTTTCCCAGCCACAGTTCTTTGTGACTGGGATGAGGTAAGAACCTCAGGAGCTTGTGTAGGGCAGGCCGGTGTGGTCTCCACTCCTGCCCTTAGTAGTTAGAGACAATTGGAATGGGAATGAGGTAGGGAGGCCAACATAGGTTGCAGAAGGGGAGCAGCAGATGGGGTTTTGACAGGTTTTGCTAGGTGGCCAATAGCATGGAGAAGAGCCAGAGAGAGGAGAGTTATTGTGTAGAACATGGCGGAGTTGATTAAATGTGACTCTTAGGTTGAGAGTAGTCTATAAGTAATTGAGGAGCATTTTTGTATAAGAGATAAGGTAAAGTTGTTCTGGTTTTAAATGGGAAAAAGTTCCTTCAAAAATGTAACTCCTTATGTAACTCCAAACAATGCCAAATGCAAAGGTTAAGTCCTGAGTCAGGTGTAGAGAGTTTAGAAAATGAAACTGGATCCGATGTTTTCCTGGCCTATATTCATGATGGATTCTTCTCTGGATCTCTACCAGGCGATATTTCCATTTAAAATTTCGTACATTTTCCTGTCCGACTTGTACATCAGGCCTGTTTGCTATTATGTTGAATTGACTTGAACTGAAATGTCATTCTGTTTATTGTTGTCTGTGTATAGTAAGTGCCTAGGTTCAGTTTGGAAGAAGGGAGATTTTTATTTAGGGGAAGCTTTTTTGGGTACCCAGGTCTCCTGTCACTCCCCCCTTCATCCCCCTCAGTCTGTCATCTTTTCTATGAGAAAGAGTTCAGTAACACAACCAAAAGTTTTCCAAAGCATTTCTGTGTATTTTTGTTCTTCAAATATTACAAAATAAGAAAAGGGATACTAAACTACTAGCACAAAATGTGGTGAGATGCACTAATTCCAAAGAAACAAACTTTTCCCTTAGCCAGGACATACATGTACTTAGGGAGCTTATTGTTTCTGTGCCCAATTTCTGCTGGAAGTTAGACTTTTTTAGTGCACTCTTTCTTTTTCTTATTGCTTAGTTGGCCATGGTTTCAACAGGATATTTTTGTTATTGCCACATTTACCATTTTTAGAAGAAAGTGTTCATTTAAAATAATGTTAATAAAGCATTTGGGATTTTTTCTGTTGTGCCAAGGACTTATAAAAGCAGCTTACAGATTAGTTGTAGATGTGACAAATTACAGCTTAATTGAATTAATCCATATTTTAAATGACAAAATTTCTTGTAATCACGTTGAATGGAAGGATTGGGAATTTGGAGATCTGAATTTCAAGCTACCTCCTATCCTTTATTTCTCTTTATTAAAATTCTTTCCAACATTTTGATTGATGAGTTTTCAACCATCTACCTTTGTCATATACGTACTATTTGTAGCAAAAAATTCTATAATATATAACTTTCAGAACTTTAATTAATCCACCTCTGAAACAATATTCCAATGGTCTTTAACAAAATTGTTAATGCTATGTCGGCAAGTGTCTAAGTCCATGGTTTTCACTGGTGAATGATGCAGTGATATAGGTGCTCTGTTCACTGGAGATGAAGGCAGCACATCCTCCCACTCCTGGAAACCTCCCCGCCCTCCTAAGAGGGCATCAAAGTGGGTCAATAGCCAGTGCTTTTCAATTGGCCCCATTCTGGCTCTTGCGGGTGATGAGGATGAGATGGAGAACAGCGTCTATGAAGATCTCTGCTATGTCAACTTTTCCTTTGAGGTTGTCCACCCTCAAGAATTATTATTTTTAAAACCAACTGTAGATGGGGTACACATTGTATCATTCATGTTAGTTTAAACTCCACTGAAAGATACTGACTTGAAAGGTAATATTTTGATTGAAGTGTGAACAAACTCATTTAAGGGCTGAATTCACATGCAATTAGATATATTTTTACTTTTTGCATGCTTGTAATAGTACCAACTGACAATGTCTGAGAATTAATGTATTAGGTTGTTCAAGAATGATTTTTTAAATCTTATTCACTATTTATGGTTTATAGTGCTCCTGGTGGGGTTGTCAAAATGGGTGAATCAGTAATTACATTCCAGGTTTAACTAATGAATATCTGATCAAAAATTTACATTATAGACACTAAAACAGGAGACAATGTCATTATGATACACATGGCAAATGAAAAACTACACACAAATCACATAAACTCACGACTGCATTGAAATATCTATCTGGAGTGTTCGAAAAGCAAGCACCATAAATGTATTTCTCTGAAATTATCAGACTTCCCAACCTTTTTAGAAATTCGAGCCCACGTTTTCATTAAATGATTTGATAGCACCCTCTTTGGGTAAACTATATATTTTTCATGTCATGTCTTGATAAAATGTAAATAAAAAATTCCCTCTATTATTGAAGAGCATGTACCTTTCCTCAATATTATTCTTGATCACAAGCTCTTATGGGATCCATTATGCACACACTTTGTAATAACCAAGTATATTGATGATATGGGGAATACTCTCAACAGTTGCAGTCCCGTACATTTGACACACTTATGGATATTCCCTACACTCCCCTTCAGAAAGAAGAAATTCTATCACAAATGCTACTTATAGCAAGCATCACTTATGTTTCCCATCTTTAACACACAATATCATGCTGCATCCTGGTAGCAGAGCTTGGAGCTTCACTTAACAGAGGTGGGAGGTTGAGACTAGGACTCCTCAAACTTTCTGCTGCGTAGCATTGTTTGAGTATTAGAAATAAATTATGGTTCCTTCATTTTTGAACACTCCTATTGAAATCATTCTAAATTTTAAACTAATAGCTGGTAGATATGATTGGCTTTTAAGTTCTATGGCCATCCATTGCCCCTGTTCATTCACTATAAGGAAAACAGTAATTACATGACACCCACCCTTCTCAATATATTTGAACTGATGATCCTTAAATTAGTCGCCAAGTTCACCCTTGGCCTCTTCAGTAGGTTTATTACATCCTTCCATCATCCTCTGATAGATTATGTATCTTAATGTTTTCTTTTTTATTCCTATTTTGTTTATGAAACTTTCAGCTGGTATATGGCTGATATGTTTATTTTTAATGATTATCCTGTGTATTTTTTGTGGTATTTCGTACTGTCCTTTGAATGGTTTTTTGGTTGTTTTATTTTTCTTTTAAAATGTTTCTTTTTATGGTTTTTTCTCATTTTTATTTTATTAATATTTTATTTGATAGTGATGAGGAGCCAAACTATGGTAAGCATGAAGATGTGGAATATGGCAATTACTCCTATATCTCCAATGAAGACATTTATCAGGACTTATGTTGCCCTGACAGATTGGGGATTGCTGTTGGTGGGCGTGAATCTCAGGTGAACAAAAATGTTTTGCTCTGTAAGAATAGATCATGTATTACATGAGATGAGAGATTTTTACAAGGAATAAACATAATTTCATCATCAATGGTAAAAATAGAACAAATTATCAAAAATCTTTTCATATTGTGACATTGTAGTGTCTGTAGCAATTTCTTGTGAAATGTGCATATACCCATCATTCATCCTAGTGGAATGAAGGCTAATGTTTGGAAGTCAATCATGATTCTAATGTTTCAGTCTCTAAAATAAATTTTATCTATTTCCATATTGATTTTAAGATGATTCTACGTTCATTTTAATGGATTTTGGATATCATGTGTTTGTATCTCAGTTTCTGTGGGATTTGAACACGATTTCATTGCAATAAAGTAGAATGAAATCATGTTATGATCACCAAACAAGCAATATTTAACTTATAATCCAACAAGCTACAATAGTTGTCATTATTCCCTAAATAATCTTCTTGTTGTGGCTTTGTAAAATTTCCTATTTTCCCTTAGAATTTTTAATACTTGTTTATTGGATTTATATATCATACCAAAAAAATTATCTTGATCAAAGCATTTTAAGATTCATATTGGAAAGCTATGTGCTCCTATGGGTAAATAATACAAAGTACAGCCGAATGAAAAGATTTCATTTCATACATAGTCCACTAAGAACAATTGATACAAAGTTTGTTGAATTTAATTGCTATCATATTTGCTGTAAAGACATAACAATAGCAATACAAATAAATCCATCTCACAACTTCTTGTTCATTTTATCATTTTTAGCGCCTTCAGCATATGAAATCTTTGAAGAAATTGAGAAAAGAATCCTTGTGGTGGCAAGTTGACAGGCAAATTAGTTTTACACTCTTTCCATGTTTTACACTCTTTCCATCTGAATGAAAGTAAAATATCAATCATTACCTAGAAATACTGAAATTTCATTTGTGTAGAAACTTAAAGAGGATAACTAATGGAGTAGTGAAAAGAAGAGTTTTTCACCTAGTCACACATAAATTACAGTAGAACTAAAAGTAATGAATAGTTAAAAAAATTAAAGATTAATGACATTACATCAACTAAGGACTTCATAGCAAACACTTTAGGAGTTTTCCCTTCCATCAATTGACAACATCACTTGGTTACAAAACAATCATTTACTCTTAAAGTTATTTATATTCTTCTTTTATTTTCAGCTTCTTTATCTCAGAGTAGTTTTATCTCTGTTTCTGTTTTTCACTACATTTGTTCCTACTTACATGTGTAGTTTTAAGTATGCTGATTATAAACTGAATATTAGTTAAAGTGATACTGTTTTTGAAATTGAAAATAGTTTTCAAGGATCTATTTGTTTCATTTCTTTCTATTCATTATTTATCCTGTTGATTCAATTTCTCAGCTTTTCACTCACATTTATACAATATTTTTTTTATTTTTACATTTTTGACTAAGAGTTTACTTTTCATCTCATTTAATTTCATCCCCTCAACTTCTGCTAAGAATTTTAGTCGGCATTTAGAACAAATAATTGCATTTTGAATGACAACTCAAGCTTTATAGCATAATTATTGATGCTCTATTTTACACAGCTTGTAATCAAGCGCAACCCATACAACAAGAAGTTTGATACTAGTCAAAAGAGTAGAATGACATTCATTCAAAGGTTAGTTTTAGTCATTATGTCAACTGCATTACCATAGGGAAGGCACCCTGGTTATCACATGCATTTATTGATTCTCTAACTCATCCATTTTATAAAAAGCATCATAGTCATTGGTGAAAGTTATTCGGGTCCTTTGCTGGGTCCCACTCTGCATTTCTGCCAATGTTTTGATGGGTGAGTCGTTCATCATCCTGGAACCCAGAGGACAATTTCCATTAGGTTTTGACTGAGCAAGCAATTTACAATTTTGGATGATTTATGTAACTTAATCCTACCTCCTGTTTCTTGTGTGGTTTTGTGAAATTGATCTTATCATTTAAGTAAAGATTTTTTTAATCTCTTCACCTGACCTATGAACTTGTTAAAATAAGCATGTATAGTTACATAGTGTATTTTGATATTACATTCTTTATTATTCAAAATTATCTCTGAAGTAAAATATGATGATTAATCATTTCTATCATAAACTAGTCATTAGGTCTATTTTCTTTGAAAATGTTATTTTCAGAGGTTACCCTTCTCTATTTATGTGGTTCACCCACTCTAATGAAAAAATTCATGATTTAATATATTGGCATAAAGAATAAAAATACTAATTTTAATTGTAAAAATTTAATTGCATTATGTATGTATGAAAATATATATTTCTATGTGTTAAATCATTACTTCCATGCTAATGAAATCGTGGTCCCTAGTTGATCATTTTATATCCATCAATTACTCAGTGATATTTTATGTTAAAATGCACAGTATATATTAACCCTGATCCCATTCTACAGTGCTTGATTTCTCATATTGACATAGATCTTAATGCATGTGTCTGTAAGAAGAATAAAAATTTTTACTGAAGTTGGTATTAATTAGGAACAATAGGTTTACCCTTAACTGATAACAATTTTCATATGTATGCAATGGTATCTGACATCATAAATTGGAATATTATTTCTCTAATTTAATTACTTCACTTGAACTAAACCTCATGATTATTTGTATACATTTTGCATCATTTATTCTCAAACTAGTAAGGTGTAAAAAACCCAAAGAATACTGCTACAATCAAATAGCTTATCCTCAATATCAATTTAAGTTCTTGTCAGAAATTGCTGCAGGATCATCTCAAAAACTGAATTTTTACATGTAGGGTCTTACTTGAATTGAGTATGATATTTTATGATATACCCCCTATATATGTTTGCTTTCCTTCCCATTATAGTTTACTACCACAATAGGAGCTCTAGAACTTATAGACATAACCAAGTTTGTTTTCCATCTGAAAAGATTTTATAGTTTAGTGTCAACATTAACCCATATTTGTTTACATTAATTCTCTTCAACTCAAGCAAAAAAACAATTATAACATATCACAATTAACTTCTGATATTGTTTGACAGCCTAAGATTTATTTCTTCTCCTACATTACATTAAAATATTTAACAGATGTGAAGGAATTCAAAATTCATATAATACTGAAATTTTTACTATCATTTTGATGAAAATGAGCATAGATTACATCAACAAATACTTTATCACCAAGGGTACAAATTCAGAATTTTTAAATTCTCTTTAAAAGCCCAAAATCAGTTTCACTTAGTGTCTATTTTTCTGTAGAAAATAGCTTTAAGTTATTCATGGAACATATAAACCAACTACTTCTTGTTTTGTGTACCCAAACATGTTTATAAGATTGTAGAGAAATAGGTCATATTCTCTTTTATTCATTTGAGCATATTATATTGGCCCATAATGTTTATTTTGTTTTCATGTTTTCTTTCTAATTTATTGTAGCATCATATTCACTCCTAACTTCTTTAAAAAATCTGATTTTCTCCTTTGAGCTCAGTTTGTCATTTATGTCAAAACAAAAACACTTACATAATGAATTCCTAAAGGCATCTCGAAGAGTTGTTGCTCATCCTATGGGAGATCCAGGAGCAGTGTCTGTTGGGCAAGAGAAAAGGGATTTTGTCATCAATGAACTTGTAGAAACAGAAGGAAACTACATTCAAGTGCTTTATACTGTCCTCCACCACTTCAAACGTCCATTGTCTTCAGTTTTGCACGAAGAAGATTCTGCTGTCATATTTGCTGGAATTAAAGTGAGTACCATAAGAATTAAAACACCTTGAGGATATTTTATGGATTTATTTTTTTTCATGATGTCTCCTCAGTTTGTAAATGTCTGGTTATGTGAATAAACCATTTTATCGTGCAAAGTAATGTTACTTATATTTTAAAACAGAATTTTTATTTTCATTTGTGTGCCTTTGCATTGTTTATTATTTTACTGTGGTAAAGTAATAAATGTATTATGATTGTAATAATGGGCTTATTATATCAATCTTATTGCTTGAAATCTATATGATTAAACCATACACCTATGTTGTTTTGAAAAAATTCAGAGCACTTAAGAATTAGTTGTCATAAGCATGTAAGAAAATAACCTTTCACTATAAAGTCTATCACTTAATGAAAGTTCTTGTCCACAACATTTTAAAACTTTATTTACATTAAAGCAGCATTAGGTATTAGTGGTTTGTACTAATCTGGTTAAATCGGTTAATCAATATTAATTGAGATTCCATTGTTTTAGGAGCTTTATGAGATTCACACTGGATTTCATGAGCAACTCCGCATCGCATGTGGTTTCTCTACACCTGACAGTAGTGGTCTGTCACACAAAGAATTAAGACTTGAAGATGTTTTTATGACATGGAGAGAAAAATTCTTGGTATATGGCGATTACTGCACCAATCTGCCTAAAGCTCAAGATCTACTTCAAACTTTATGTTCACGCTCTGAAATAGTCAATCAGGAAATTACTGTGAGTATAACTGCTATACTATGTACCTTCTAAATTTTTTAATGTGCACATTTACTTAAATTTTAATTGTAACTTTAATATGCTCTGACTATCATTAAATCAACCTAATCGCAAATAAAGGTGGAAAAATGAGGTACTACACATTCATACTAGGATAAATTTAATTTAACCCTTTTGTGCCTAACCACCGATATCTAGGTCATTCAGACTCATCCCCCCAGTACAGACGACCCTTTTTTCTGTCATTTTTCCTTTTTTTTGCACACTCGTATGCAGAGACTATACCAGTTTAGGGCTCCGGTGCGAAAGGGTTAATGTAATTGTTATTCTAGTCTGCTCATTCCATAAGAGATTTCTCATACAGGAGTAAGAATATCTATACTTTTAATACCATATTTACCCGATTATAAGATGACTCCAATGTAAGACAACCCCACATTTTTCTGAGGCTATATTTGAAAAAAAATCCTCTTTTATTTTATGGTAAATATGGTTTCAAAAATGTGCATATAATAAATGTTCAATTACCTTATTTACCCGAATACAGTAGAATCTAGATTTTATACAACACAAGGACATGAATTGTTAGTGTTTAATAAACTCAAATGATGTAAAATCGGGATAATGGCTAATTTTGATAAATGTGTATCAAATATCAAGATATATATCAAATAACACCAAATACCATTAACAAGAGTGATAAATAGAGTTAGCAGAGTTGAAATTGTTCTCGCGATCACACAACGTTTTTTAACAAGTACTATTTCGAGAAAAATATTCCGGACAGGCCCCCATTTGTAGCACTTACATGCGAAACTGCTAGATATTTCACCGTATTACTTTCGAAAAACGTATTATCCAACAACGATGATACCATTTGGA
>WURS02000019.1:5608078-5623964 GCA_011762765.2 Rhinocypha anisoptera
GGCTCATTTTTGCCCACTTTTGGTGCCGTTATAAATGCCAAAAGAGGTGAATTTAAATGACCGTCGGCTATAACGAGAGATTTTTCGTCATTTATCAACTCTCGTTATAGCCGACTTCTACTGTAGTTCATTTCTGGGTATATGATGGTGCTCCTGTTCAATCAGCTTATAATGTTTATCGAGTTTTTGTTTCAAATTAAATAAGGACACCATTCAAGGGGTGAACTGTACTGCCCATGCTACAAAAATGACTACTGAAATAATATTAAAAATAGGCATTCAAGTCACAAGAAAGGGCTTTGATGTACTCTAAACTTCCCAGTGTTGTTTGTGCCCTGGTAAATATTATACGCATAATGACTACACCATGCAAGAGGTATTGGGATTATAGATAAACATAATAAATTTAAGATACCTTTAAAGTGGTTGGTATACAGGTATTCTTATCATACATTTTTCAGGAGAAGCATCACAAGCTCTTTATCAATAGCTTTTAATGGTATTTGATATTATGTACTTATAAATATATTATTCAATCAGGTTAAATGATATGTCATCATTATCATATTATTATTTGTAATTGCAGAGAATAAAATTTTCCTGGAAATTAAAAATGTTCATATTTTAGTAAAATGTTTTAAATTTCTTTATTTATTTATGATTGTATACAGTTGATTAAATTTCAGTGAATGCATTGCATCAAGTAAAAACATTGGATTTTGTATGCAAAAAATGATTGCTCTTGCTTCTTATTTTCCTGAATATAAGACAACCCCATTATTTTCAGATGCTAAATTTGAAAAAATCCTCATATTATAATCGGGTAAATATGGTATTTTTACTGAACTAAAGTTTACATGAAGGAAAATTGGTAGTATAGTCATGTACCTATAATATAATAGTTAACTGATTTAATGGGGTCTTGAAAATTAATTCTTGTGATCACTATCCTATAATTTCTATTATGAAACTCTGAATAAAGTAGTGTAAAGTATTCCATTAATAAATGGAGTTTTAGGAATTCCTTTCTTTTACATCATCAATATTATATCTATATCAATATATCTTTATTTCAATTTTTTTCTCCTTGATGTGCCAGGGATATCGATGCGAAAGATGTTTCATTTCCGTCCACAAGATGTGTATCCCTAATTCTGGTCGTTGTGAACAAGTACCACCTGAGCTACCTCCTCGTCCACCCCTGCCATCTTCTGCTTTTTCGCCTACCTCACATCAACTCCCGGTCACTGTGAACTCACATCTCTTAAATGTGTATACAGTGGAGGAAGGTGCCCACGCTCATCATGCAAATGTTTCAGCATGGGTGAGTATGTTTATCAACTGCTTTAGGGTAGTTTAATGTCTCTATTTTTAAGTTTACAAATTTTGACAACTTCAAAACTAGTATGCAGAATTTTGTGATCAGATGGAAATGTTGTGAATAATAAAGGCTAGAAATCCTAGATACATATGTATTAATAAAAATTCAAAATCACTATATTACTCACTCTATTCAAAACCCATTTCTCTGATAATTACTATCTAAAAAGTATTTAATAAAATGTCATGCATGCCAAGGAATATAGTTGCTGTTGAAACTTTTTTCTTATTATCTTCATCATCCAGCATCTACTCATGTCATTCTTTTGTTTTTTCGCATGATGACCCATAGCATGCTAATTCCTGTTTATAATTTTGACTTTTTAGTAGGACAATTTATTCCTCATCGAGCATATGTTTCTGTTTATTGCCTGTATATATGGATATTTTGATTATTAAAAATCGCTTTTTCTGTTTGGGTTACAGTGTGTGACTGTATATGTGTGGGTGTGCAAATAAAACATGCACTTGTTTGGATGTACAGGTGTGTGCACATGTGCAAAAACACATTGCATTCATTATAGTTCAGGAGTGGTTTTTTTTAGGATACATAAATTAACATGTATTATGTACAGTAAAACCTCTGATAAACAAATCCAGGGATACATACAAGGGATTAAGCTACTGCATTTCAGGGAAATTGATTTGAACAACTCAAGATCTGCCTCAAAATTGATTTGTTGCACTTTATTGTGAAAATTGGACCTTACAAGAAGAAATCAATTCTAAAGAATCCACACAAGCATAAGAAGTCATATTGTGCAATGCAAGTAATTATTGGCATGATATTAAGTGCTATAGAACTTTTTGAAGCATGAACCCCATCAATGAAAAAGATCAGCGGTCTTGCTGAAGCTGTCATGTGTGACATGTCAAGTCGGTTGCTAAAATGTCTTCCAGCAGCATCTTCTCAAGAGTGATGAGGGGAGAGGTCCAAGCGGCCTCTCCCTCTGTCAACACACGACCATCAAAGGAGTTCGACATCAGGATGGAATGTATGGTATGTTTCTAGAAGTTTGCTCTAAGAGTGTCATTTCCTCTGCAGACGTAGGGTGTGATGAGTGCTGGGTAATGGAGGTCCCCCTCCAACATGACCTTACCAATGTTTCTGGTGGGGATTGGAGAATTTGGAGTTGGACATCACTGTGTTGCACTTGCGTGCATTTGTTGAATTGTATATCCACATCTGTGTTTGTCTGAACCACGGAAGGAAGCCATTTCGGCAATCTGAGTCACCTGACTAGCTTTGTTGGCAGGCACAAGCTCAAAGGAAAGCAGGTGTCTTAAGTAATTGGGTCAAAATTGTAATCACAGGAAAATAAGAAGAGCAACTCAAGGAGTATTTTTATCTCTCACGAAACCAACCACACCAGGCTGTTAGGCACATCAAGTAAAGCAAGTTAAAAGTGCCAAAGTTCATGACAGATGACATAACACACAATGCACATCGTCTGGTTTCAGTATCAGTAATAGTCACTGAGTTGTAATTTTGCAGAAATGGAAAGTTAATAAACAATTAGAATAACTTCACTACATTTTAGCAAAAAGGAATTTTTCAAAATGATTTTAAATTTTAAGTCTATATCATCTTAATTTTGCGATGCTAATAAACAATTTGGGACTATAATGATAATACTGAGAATAAAAATAGAACTGATAAAAACAGCATTCTACATCAGTATGAATCTCTTCCACCACATCAAGCCTGATTTGATGAAAATTATCATGATAATGTTTACAGGCTTTTAAATTAAACATATTTCATATTAACAACTGAATAAACAATTGGTTTAATAGCCATTGATTTTCATGAGTGCTTCTCAGATGACTAAACTATAGTTGAATAAATTATATAGTAGATTGGGTAAGCCATTTAATAATTACATGAGTTTGAGGAATAGTGTTCCTTTTTTGCTAATACGAGATTTCTGAGAAATTAATTATCCTATGATTATAGATTAAACAAAAAATATACTTTGCCATTCCAACAAAAAAAATTTTGTGGAACAGCAAAGTATATTTTTTTGTTTCATCTATGTTCACCATGAAAGAATACCACCAAGTGATGATGCCTGCTATGATTGCTAATTATTCAAAATTGACATGTCAAAGCTCATTTTATCTTTTTAATAAGCTCTACAAATTTATTGAGTCTTTTTTCTATAAGGTTATTACTGCAAAAGATAAACCTAAAAACTGCATTTCGTACCTTGTGTATAGTCACAATTTTATCCACATACATAATTACCATTATGCTCAATTTTATTTATTATTGTTCACTTGAGCTGTATGCATTGGAATTTTTTCCCTTTTAGGCTTTTTTTTGGTCTAATTCAACTGGAATAAAACCGAAAGTGTGATGTAATGGAAGGAAAGCTTTCTGATTTGATTGTTCCTAATTGAATCTAGTTGTCTGACTAACAATTTAAAAGCACAAATTTCATGCAAAATATAAAGGAACAACAATGTTTAGCAGAATTTTGCTATGAAGAGGTAAACATTGTAGGACAGAGCCAATATTTCACTTTGTTAAACAGGAGTTTTTGTAAATTGGGAATTTGTTAATCAGAGGTATTCATCAATGCATTTACATAGGAAGTTGATGGGACCAATAGCATTCATTTGTTCAACAGAATATTTGTTTATCGGTAGTTTGTTTAGTAGAGGTTTTACTGTATATGCACAAGCAAGTGATTACCCACAGATGTAGAAGGAAGTTTCAACACATTTTGTGCCTAGTTTTGTCTAAGTGAGTACTGTAGTTATTGTAGATTTTTGTGTGGTAGTGTGTGTGAAGGTTCATAATGGATTCAAAGAAGGAGGAATAAATTGTGATTGTGACATGTATATCTATATCATAACATTAACCGTGTATGGTATATTTGACTTGAATAATGCGGAGCACACCACATCTAAATATTTTTGTACTGTATAGAACCATTGGACACTATTTAAATTATAAAATTATTTTAAATGTAGATAGTGGACACCTTTAAAGTTTTAATACCTATTCGGTTCTATTTACATTATGCAGTACTCATACAAACATCATAATACGGAATACTGATCAGTGGCAATAAATAATTCTCAGAACATAAAAACAATGTCTTCCTCTGAAAAATCTGAGTATCTATGGAATGGAGACATCCTTATGGAATATACACATGTTGTTTAGTTTGTGAGAAATTGAATCCAAGTTTTTTGCCATTGAGTAAATGTTCTCTTCAAAAAGCTGGAAGCCTCCTCCGCTGATGACCATGGCCCTCTTCACTGCCAAATCAATTTAAACCTTCCACGTCCTGCACTGCATTTATGGTTCGTTGGTGAGATGGGCAGGGAAAGGGCAACAGCACTACTTGAAAGGGAAAAAGATGGAACCTACTTAGTTCGGATCCGCCCTCGTGGTCCAACCAATCCAGCTGAATCAGCATATGCCCTTAGCCTTAAGTAAGTTAATGGTTTCTATCTGGGTACATAGTTAATCGATCTTATTGGTTTCAGTTCTAATTTCATGCACTCTAAAATACAGAGGAAGATCACACTAATAATATTTTCTGTTGACATATTAATGCACATTTCAAGTTTTATATTTCATATTGTTTCATTTTTTAGTTTTATGTCCCTTTTAGCTCCTTGAGTATTAAATTTAAGCAACAATAAAACAGCAATCAATGTCAATATGATAGATACCAAATTTGAGCTTGTTTTACACTGTGTTGTATGGTATAAGACAAAGATTTTTTATCCCTTTTCCTTTATATGTTATTTGGGCATAAACAACTAAAGTGTCCATTTTTTCACTTTTAAGCTCTTTAAATTAAAACAGAAGATGTAAAAAATGTAAAACAACTTTTTCTTATTGCCAAGTAGCCATATGAAATCAAAGTTTGCACTGTTGTAAAGCTCCTCTTTATTGTATAAATGAGTCAGTAATGATAAAATATAAAGTTTTTGGATGGATTTGTTACTGATTTTTGTTTATGGTTTGGTAACTTTACAAACTGCCTAAGTAGGAGAACAGTCTTGAAACATTTGTCATTTGTTGCATGTGTTGCAACAAAGTTGAGTGAGAAACTGGAGTAGTGGGCAAGGTAGAGAAGGAGTTCACAGTAGCACTGCATCCAAAAATCCAACTTCATCTGTATTTTCCTTGTTTCTATGTTTCCCTGTCTTCCAAAGCTTTGTCAGTGCAAAAACAAATTGGTAATAAATCCATTCAAAAACTTGACATTTTATCATTACTTACTCGTTAATACAATAAAGAAGAGCTTTACAACAGTGCAAACTTTGATTACGTATGGCCACCTGGTGATGAGTAAAAGTTGTTTTACATTTTTTACAACTTCTTCTGTTTTAATTTAAAGAGTATAAGAGGTGGCAAACTTATTGAAAAAGGATTAATCTAGATAATGTTAAAGTTTGGTGCCAATAAGTATCTCTATTGTGGTTTTACATAGATATACAACTTTGGGTTTGTGCCAGAAAGCAAAAAATAGACACATTTTTTGTTTATGCCCAAATAAAATTTCAAGAAAAGGCAATAAAAAATGTTGTCTCATATCATACTCCACAGCATAAAAAAAGGTAAAATTTTGTATCAATTATGTTAAGATTGATCAGACTTTTCTTGTAACTGAAGTTTAAATTCAAATATCAATAATTTTTAGCCCAATAATGTGACTTATTTTTTTTCCTTTTTCCAAATGTTGAGATTGCACATTGTGCAGGAGGTGAAGAATATAATGCACTCAAACTACATATCATGCAATCACCAATTTTCTTACTATGGTAATTATATAGATATCAACACTTAAAAAAGTTAAAAATTCATTTCTTTCGGGGTGATGAATTTTTAAACCCAAGACACTGTGGAAGCCTCAATCAAGAACTCAAAAAAGTTATTTATTTGTGACAATTATATAGTTATGTGCTTTTCAGTTTCATTAGTTTTTATATTATGTGATGCTAAATTCATCTTGAAAAATCTTACCATTGGTAACTGAGTAAGGAAATACAAATGTTTAGACCAAGTGTCACATTTATTACTAAATATCACAGGCATTTTAATAGTGAATTAACTCAATGTCAGGCAAGATCACATTGTAGAATGTTGACATTTTGAAAAATAAAACACTTGTTTTTAATTCTACAAGATATATTTGAAGCTCACCTTGTTGATTGATCACCTTATTGATTTATCTTGAAACTTGATTAATACTTATCTTGTGGAATCAAACCGTTTTATTTTTCAAAATTTTAATAGTGATTGCTTTTGTTATTTATGAAGTCATTGAATCTATTAGGTATGCTGTGATTGATATGCCAGATTTTAGTCATTGGCTCATGGATTTTCATATGGTAACTTTGCATCAAAAATAGTTTTCATAAATCAAATGGGGATTTTCTGAAAGAATTAGAAAAACTAGAATCTGTAGATTAGGTATTTAGCTGTCTACTGTAATAAATAACATTAAATAAAATAACTATCACATTTCCAATTTTATTTTTCAGGACTGACTCAAAAGTGAAACATATGAAGGTGTATGAGAAGAAAAACAATGGAGTGCGAAATTATTGCTTGTCAGAATCTAGGTTTTTTCCTTCTATTGTGGATCTTGTTGATTGCTATGAGCAGACAAGTCTAGGTGAAAATTTTGTTGGGTAAGTTTAATGCTTATCATATCAAATCAATGAAACTATCCATGAATATAGAATTATGATTTTTCATAATTTAGGTGATAGATTAAGAGTTAGAATTCTTAATTTTTCTTTTGTTACATTGCTATTCATATCAACAAATATTTTATGAAATGGTTATTGGAAAGTAAATATGTTGATCTTCTATGGAAATATTTACGAAATGTTATATTTATTGTATATTCTTTCCTTTCTAGACTTGATGTAAAACTTCAATGGCCTTATGGAAGGACTGAGGCTGTGGTACAATATGATTATGAGCCAACAGATAATAATCTCCTGAGGCTACAGAAGGGTAGGCATTTAGTAGTTTTGGGGAAAGAAGGTGACCATAAAGGATGGTGGAAAGGGAGAATTGATGAGCAGGTAATTTTTTAAGTATTTTTTTCGATCAAATTCCCCCATAAATATTTTAATATCTTTGCAGCATCAATCTAGAATATTACATTTTTGAAATAAACTAATATTACTCTTCCCAATCCATTCCAAAGAAATGAAAATCTATGGCTATGCACTTAGCCTCTTGATTACCCTAAAAGAGCTTGAGTAAATTTGTCTTTGTTTACAACTTGCTATGATTTTATTTCAGTTCCTCATGTGTACTACAGCAAGATTTCAGAAAAAATAATGTCCCATGCCAATTTCATTCAAATACTATAAATACTTTATTTGATTCAAAACTTTTTTGGCAAGTTTGTAACTCTTTTAACCCCGGTCCACTTTGAGCAGTCCAAATGAGATGCCATTTCTAAACTTTCAATTCACCAGTAATATTCACTGTACAGCTGGAAAGAGTTTTCTTCTACATGCATTTACAAAAGTATCATGAAATCACAGAGGATAATTCAGCACTTTTAAACACCTCTTCATCCAGTTCAGAAACTGAGATCATCTTTTCACCAGCTTGAGGCATCAAAGGAGACTAAGATGTAATTGAAGGAAGTGGGCTTATTGTGCTAATTTATTCACAGTGGTCTTTTGAATTTTTCACTCTAAAAATCGGTCTGAACTTTTTTAATTTCCTTAAATTAATTGACAATCCAAAGGACATATCATTTTCCCAGGGAATAGTCTTGACTAATTACGCCCTACCCCAAAGTATGATAAAAGGTAATCTACCGGGTTAAGGAAGGTTTTTCATGAGTCTGAGCTTAGGTTGGCTGCATAACATCTAACTATAATCCATCTTCAAATCTGCATAGTTCCTACCCCCTATTATTCTGTCCAATATCCCTATTCTCTTCCTACCCCTACCCCACTTACCCAACATTCTACCCTATATTACAACCTTCAACAACCCATTGCCTCTGAGTCCCAAAGTATACCACTCCAAATATCTCCTCCCTCCCACCCGTCATACCAACCTTCACCACTCCATTGCCCCTGCCTATTGCCTTCCCCCCTACTTCATCCTAAACTCCTCACATATGTATTGCACATCTGATTTAAGCCAAAGTTTCATACCTGCAGGTGATGCCCATTAAATACCTAAATAGGTGTCGGTGGACAACTAGTATAGCATATTTATTATTTCATATATATATTTATTATTCCTGTCCCGTGAGTCTAGAACTACTAAACTGACCTGTTAACACTGTTGACTGTTAGCCCATCATCATATATCCCTTCTGGGGAATTTGCCCTCTCCTCTCTTGGAATTTCTCACCTCTCCAACCAGCAATTAGTCTCGGACATGACATTCCTTTTTAACATCTTTAATGGATCTCTCTGTACTGATAGCTTACTTCCTCTGTTTTCCATCTGCCTTTTTTTTGCCGTTTTCCATCTGTTTTCCACCTTCATGTACAACCCATAACCATACAGGGTTTGTCCATAAAGTAATGGTAGTGGGTCTGGTAAAAAGATTTTATTGATCCGATCAGTGAATATTGTTAAAAGTCTTCAAAATAGTTTCCTTGGGCATCGATACACCGCAGCCAATGCAATTTCCAATTTCCTGCAGAGGCTCCCTGGAAGTCAGCAGCTGCAACTTCTTTCTGAGACTGTGACAGTCCAGGAACATCTTCGAAACTGTGACCTTTCAGGCTCCTATTGAGCTTTGGATAAAAGAAAAAGTCTGCCGGGCTCACATTGGGGCTGTATGGTGTCTGCGGAAATGTTGCAACCCCCTGTTTAGGTCAGTTAGGCAGTCACAACAGAGGTGGTGTGGGCTGGAGGGTTCTTGTGGTGGAGCTTCCTGCAAATGGCAATCTCCAGTCGTTTCCGTTTGACAACTTCTTCATGTTCAAATTTTCAGAAATAAATTTTTTGAATTGTTTTCTTGAACATATTGAGGTCTTCGGCAATTAGTCACACTCAAACAACAGTTGGAGTCCAGGCGATTTTTTACTTTGGCCACATTTTCATCCAAACCACTCGTCGAAGGGCATCCAGATCGCTCCATGTCTTCGACTGTCTCCCATCCATTCTTGAACTCACTGAACCACTGGAAAATCTGAGCCCTAGTCTGGGCGTCATTTTTCTAGGCCTCCTTAATCCCGGAAAGAGCCTCAGAAGCAGTTTTTCCCAGGTTAAAGCAAAATTTAATCATGTAGCACTGCTCCGGCGAACACTCCATTTTTGACGTTTTCTGCCGTGACAAAAACTCAAAAACAGCTTTTGCACCATGCGTGATCCTCACCTTGACAGAGCTCGGACACGACCATCACCCGGTGCATTGCTTAGCTTAGCCCCCAACCACAAATCCCTCTGCCAGGGAGCACGCTGCTGACGACTAGAGTGCCGCACAGAGGCCAGTCTCATTACTTCATGGACAAATCCTGTAGTCTTCTTCAAACTCCAAAATTCTGCCTTTCAATTTCCCAACAAACACTATTCCACCAAATCCTCACAGCATTTGATTCCCATGTCGCTCAGTTTTCTTCCATGGACTTATCCTTTTCACGAACTGTTTTCAACTCTCTGAAACATAACCTCCTTAATAAGACCCCCATCTCCCCATTACAGTGCCCTTGATTTCTCCTAATCCTCCATCTTAGCTGTAATTTTTTTGTTGCTTTTTTTTATTATTTAAATTGTTTTACATATTTATGTTGATTATTCAGTCAATGTGCTGTTTTTGGCTGTTTCAATATAAATATATAAATAATGTCAAAGATTATACAAATATCATTCAAGCAATCTTTCATCAAGACAAAGCACCAACTAATACTTCAACAATAGCAGTGGTCACATTGTATGATTTATGCTACTAGTTGCTTCATCTACCCCATTATCCAACTTTGTCACCCTCAGATTTTTTCCTATATCTCCAGAGATGTCTTGGTATCAGAAAGTTTCATAGGATGAGGAGGAACCATTTCCCCTGTGAATTAGTGTATTGAAAGCTTTGATGCGTTCATTTTCTGAGAGTATCAAATGCTGGAACACCACTGGACCAAAATATAAAGCTTGAAGGAGGCTACATTAAAAAATAAAGGAACACTGTTTAGAAAAATATTTTTATTTCATCTTTTTACCATACTTTTTGAACAGTCCTGGATAAGTGTTGAATCCCACTAGTTATTCTTTATCCACTTGTACAATTCATTCTACCATTTTGGGTACATAGTCATTTTTTGCATTACCTTTACAACTCATTTACAAATGAACCATTCTATTAGATGCAACTGTCTGATATGTCTTTTGAATATCTGTGTATGATGTAGTGCTTTTTTAATCAAAAGTAAATTGATAATTTGTTTTACAGATTGGCTTCTTCCCAAAGGAGTATGTCCGTGAAATTTTGGATTCAACAAGATTAGTATTTACATATGGGCTCAGTGATAACATTCCATGATCTGTTCACCACACCATTATTGTTCATTCATTTACTCATTTTATTCCACAATTGGAAATGTTACCAAATGCAAGAGCAGACTGGAAAATGTAGTCATTTGTGCCAGTTTTTGCATTGAAAAACATTGAGTGTATCATCAAATAATTTGACGTTAGTTAGAACAAACTGTCAGTTGTTGATGAGCAAGAATCACTAGGCATAAAGAGAATTATGGTATTGGTGAGAAAATGGTTGCCACCCAGAAGCAATAGTTTGTTTATTTAAAGCCTCATTAGCAATGGTTTTAGCTTTAGACTTTAAAATGTGTCCAAAGCTTTTTTTAAAGTTGGGGTACAATCTAATGCCAGTTGATTGTGCACTTATATTATAGGTAAGTAGTTACATGTATTTAGCCATAACAGAGAAATATTTGTGGTGACTGCATATGTTTTGGATCAGCTTTTGGCATACAATTTGATTTTGAGCTATGCATATTGGAAATTTTAACTTATTTCAATGAATATTTTGGTGCATACATAGTTCTTACTTCCAACATTTTTCATTAAGTATTTCTATAAACCATGCTCAATAATGCAGAGTAGGTCTTCCTTAAGGCTCCCTGCTCAATAATACTTTAAATATAACATGCTCATCTTTTAGTTTGCAATATTAGGTATGTGATGTGACATGAGTAGTACATATTTCCATAGTCGATAATCCAAATTATTATTAAAGAAGCTATTTATGTACATAGTCTGAAGCCCCAAAGAAATCCTGGGATTTTATAGCTGCATTTAATTATATATTCTAATGTATATCATCATTCTTGTGAATGTATGGTTTAGTCATCCTATTTGTATTGTTGAATGTATATCGGGCTCCAATTGTAGAGGAGTACTATTATGAAAGTGTATTTTTGTAATTAAGGGACAGATTCCCCTATTTCAGAAATCCACTGTTCGAGTTCTCTAAGTCCATGTTGAATATTGTAATTGTTGCTTTACAAATAATCATGTTTGACATGTTAAAAATTATTCATGTGCATTCCATGTCCTGTAATGCATTTCTATGTGCCAACCAGAAATCTGTACACTGTCTAAACTTTGGTATAATGTTTGTTATAAATATTTTTTTATTATACATATTTACTTTATTTCCATTAGCTTTCAAGTCACCCACTCATATAATTCGTTACACAATGTTTGTTTAACCAACGTTGTAAAAAAGTTTTATTTTCCCAGCTAGTATTGTGATATTGATCATAGTTATAAAATGATATGCCACAGATGTTCTCTTTCTGGAAATATTAAATAGCCACCTTTGTTGAGGAAAGTTGCAAGGTCCACCACCAGGTATGGCTCAATACCAAGTGTTAAAGATTGTGGATATCAGTGATGCATTTTATAAGCAATGTGCTATGATCAAATTTCTACTTTCTGATAGAGAAAGTGCAAGGAATCTCCATAAGCTGTTGTGTAATGTAGACTTATTTATACTATTAAGAAAATTCACCAATTGTCAATGAATTTGGGTTATACTAAATGAGCAAACTGGAACTTCAAAGAACCTTTCCTACTTGCCGGGCAGGTGGTCAGACCTTTTTCTTCCTGGGGGGTTATAAACCCTTTGTTCAGAAAGCAGAAGGTCCATGGTTCAATTCCCAGCAGGGAAAATTTGTTTAGATTGGATTTTTTTCTATATATTTATTTAAAGTTTACCACTTAAGGCTTCACTTCATGGAAGTTTTGTATACCCATGATTACAAAACGAATATATATGGTGTGTAAATGAAGTAATGAGACTGATATTTTCAATTTTTTTATTTGAAAAGAATTACAATTCTATATTGTCTCCCTCAAAATAACTCACACAGTGCTGGAGATGGTTCTTCCAATCCTCATAGCAGTGCTGAAACTCACATACTGGAATAGCCTTCATCTGGTCGGTTATAGCCATTTGAATGTTTTCTAGTGTCCCATGAGGTGATTTTTCAATCTTGGGAAGATGAATAAGTCACAAGGACTTAAGTCAGGCAAATAAGGATGCTGAAGAGTCACAGTAATGTTTTCACTGGCCAAAAATTTGTTTCCTTAAACTTGTCCTATTGGTCCTCCAAAAGGTTTTTTTTAACAATTTCAGTGCAATTTGTCTCATCCCCAATTCATTGGTCAGATTCTGATGAACAGTGGTGTGAGTCAACTTCAACTTTTCTCTCATCATTCTGACCTTCAATTTACAATCTAAAATCACAATATCCTTGTTTCTGTCAATATTTTCATCAGCTCTTGAGATTAAGGCCCTCTGCTGCATGGTTCATCTTCAATCAACTCTCTTCCTTCTGAAAATACCTTAAACCACTGAAAAACCTGGTATTTGACAAAACAGTCTCCATAAGCTTGCCAAAGTTTTGCAAAAGTTTCTGTTATACTGTGCCGAAGACTGAAGCAAAACCTGATAGATGATGACTATTATAGTTCAAAACTGGTCGTGTCTAATTATTTGTTCTGTGGAAACCTCAATTTGTTTAATTATGGAAGCCCACCAGGTGACAGCCTCCTCAATCAATCTTAAAAACTAATAGCACACCATTGCTGGAAACTAGTGTCACTTATTTATAGGATGCTCTAGAAAAAAACTGCTTCCCGAAAAAAATTGCTATGGGCTACAAATGAAACTAGCAAGTTCATAAGTAACTGAAGGTGTATCTCATCTTTACCTTTCACCCCTCTAAATCCCATGTCCCCAGATCAAATGCAACATTTCCAGTCTCGATTTACACACCACATTTATCATATTTTTCCACAGATTTTATAAATTTGTAGTAGACATTTATCATAAAGGTGATACAGCATCATTAGGTACAATACAATCCGGAAGAGGCACACATATATGTATACACACACACAAAACCAGCTGGAGTTAAATGCAATGTTGGTAATCACCAGAAATAAGGAGGAATTAAAAGGACACTGTAGTAGGATAGGAGGGTAAAACAAAGGGGTGGGTGGGTGAGGTTGGGTGAGTCATTCAAGTTGGGGAAGAGTGGGACGAGAAGGTACGTTGGTTTTTCTGGGTGTAAGGCGGAGAGAGAGAGAAGAAGAGATGGGCTGTGAAATATAAGTTTATTACATAGGTATGTAAGTGAATCAGCTGATGCTCTAATAATTTCATTTTGCTCAAGAGCATCCATTTTAGGTCTTTTGTGGATGGTATGTAGCACTTCAGGAACTAAATCCCTGGTATGGTTGAAGTCTAATAAATGTTTCACAAAACGGGAGGTGGTAGCTGAATTTTTTAAACATCTGCATTGTTTTTGTGTGCATTTAATAATATTTCTGCTAGTTTGATCAATGTAAACTTCACTACCAGCATTGCATTTAAGCTTGTATATGCCTATATACACATTATGTTATGTGAGTCTTTTCTATTACATAACAGTTTGGCAAGAGTCAAGGAGTATAAAACACATATATATATATGTTTATGGAGTTCAGGAGATTTAGGAAGTAATTCAATTAGTGGTGGGTTTCAGTCCAAAGGCAAATAATGTCATCAACATATCTAAAACAATATTCAACATTTTTCAAAAGTTGGCTGGCACCTCCAAAGCCTTAGCAAAAATATTGGCCAGGAGCAGCAATAGGGGAAACCCATGGCCATCAGAATGTTTAAAAAATTGGTTGTTAAAGACAAAATAATTTTGTTCCATTGCCATCTTGATCAGGGAGGTCAATTCCTTCCTTATGTTTGGGTCCATATTAGCAATAATTAGTATCTTACAGACCAATTGTAAGGGTTAGTTAGTGGGAACTCAAGTAATTAGGTTATTGATGTCAAAAGAGAGTATAGTTTTATATCCTAACATTAGTAGGAACTGTTTTGTCTTAAAGAATATGAGAAAGCTAAGAAAAGGAATAACGTACTCCGTATTTTTCCACTTGATTTTTAATCTGGTACAACTAGTTTCAATGCTACAGCACTTGATTTTTAATCTGGTACAACTAGTTTCAATGCTACAGCGTCATCATCAGGTACCTGATGATGACGCCGTAGCGTTGAAACTAGTTGTACCAGATTAAAAATCAAGTGGAAAAATGCAAGTACGTTATTCCTTTTCTCAGAAATGGATTTCCACATAGTTATATTTCCACATAGCCTGATAATATAGAATACCCCAAAAGATTATTTTTTGTGTTCACTCCGCTAGTTCTTGCCTCGCTCATTATCCCATATCGTCCGTGGTCGAGCGACCGATTGCCAAGACTCCTTCCTCCTTGTCCGCGAAGAAGAAGAAGATGTCGGTGGACGACGATGAGTCCTTTTCGCCGCGTGCATTATTAGCATACCGATCTCTCTCTTTCTCGTTCAGGCGAGGCAGCTTGTATCTCTCGACCCCTGTGACCATATAGATGCGAAATTAAACGATGACTCATCCGCCGAGTTGTCCGCTAAGTTTCCATTTCCACGTTTTGTTCGAAGTCGCACCTCGTTGCATCTTTCTTATGTGAGACCAAGATATTTTTTTGAAAGCCCTCCATTCCATCCCATATACTCATATATTGAGTATTTTTCATTTTGATAATCGCATATCTCGCATAAGTGTCCTCCCGTTAGCGTCATCTATAAAATATGCGCTCTCACTGTTTGGATCCTCGGACGTTTGATCTACGTTACGCGATCTACTTATGTTCTAAATGTAATTACAATTTTTTTTGTAGTTTGTACTAAGAATATAAAACTAAAATTGCTTCAAGTGTAGTAATTCACCACGTAATTACCTCCTCAGGGATTTTAGTTCTAAACGTGTTAGGGAAGTGTAACCTTGTGTGTGCAGCAACCTTAAATCGTTCCTCATCATCAGTACTTCAATCCGAAGATTGGTTGACTGCAGCCCTCCATCCTTCCCTATCTAGTGATAGCTCTCTTGCGCTTCTTGTTAGGTCTTCTTTCTATCGAGTGATGGTTTTTTAAATAACTGTTATATTTCCACAAAAGATAAAAAAATTACAAAACACGACCGGTTTCGGCGAT
>WURS02000019.1:5624064-5636059 GCA_011762765.2 Rhinocypha anisoptera
ATTCAATTAGATTTTCCTTAACATACAACACAGAATAAAAAACATATAAACTATACACTGTCATGATTTTAAGAGTAACAAAGAGTGGTCTACAATGGTCTAAAGGACTATAGTTGCTGATACAATTCTTATCACCTTTATTTTTGTAAATAGGTATTTTAGATATTTGAGCATATCAGGGAATTTGCCTTGGAGAAATAATATAAGCGCTCTCTTATAATTAATTTTTACACTTGATTGCTACTAAAAATGGTTATGAAAATTTGTCAGAATGCTAAAAAACTCCATCCGAAAACTAGAAAATTAAGGAAAGGAAATGATAAACTCTCATCCACAATTCTTCCTGAAGGATCAATTTAGTATACTATTTTACTATAGGAATAAACCAAAAAAATTTTAGACGAAATAGGGTTTTGAAAAGAGAAGTGTAAAAAGTCAAATCTCTGAGGATATATGTTTTGTACACTTTGCCAGGAAAACCGTCCACCGTGTAATTCCCGAGTTGACGCGGTTGACGCTCATTTGACATTTCATTCGAGAAGCACGCTCTAAACACCGTCAGATTTTCCCGGCGCACTTGAAACAACTTGAAAGCACATGCTCAGAATTGCCGGAATGCACTCTTGCACCGAGGAGCGAGGCGGGAAGGAAATACAGGAGAGTAGGTACTGATGTGGAAAAGCTATAATTACTTTTGAAGTTTCGTCGTTAAGAGAGAGAGCGTGCTTATTACACTTGGCTAATATTTATTGGGACCGCCGTATCGCTGCGAGGGCTTGTAACGAAGCCACAACTCTACTCACAGCCAAGTGACAATTGTAGACTTTAAGCTCTCTCCACGATAAAGTAAGACATTTACTATTAGTCAAAGCTTACAATTTTTCCTTCAATTGTATGAACGAAGTAATGCGGCATACCATACTTAGACGATTTGCCACCGAACCCCGACGTTTATGAGAATTGTTTTCTGCGGTGAACTTCTGGGTGATTATCAAGTTTTTTTGCAATTATTTCGAGTGAGTCATTCAATTTCTTAGAACCTTCAGCGGTGTAACGCCTAGGTAAAGCTTTTACTGTAGTGTACATCTGGTACAACTGATGTTGGCTTTCTCTTTTCCCATCTTTTCTCCTTAAGTAATGGACTTTTAATTCCTTAATTATTCTTTTGAATTTATTCGTTGAATTCCTTATTATTTTTGTGAACGTGCCTCCAGGGTCTCTTCCGTAGTAGTGATTACTGGAATTAATCTTCTGTGAAGGGTAGATTTATTGCTCTTAGATTTTGAAGTCCTACCACATTTTACTTAATAAACATACCTGAGGGAGAACCATCACTGACGATAGTGTGGTAGGAACTAGAACGTTATAATTATCATTACATGATCTCGTCATTCAAAGAAGTATGCCTATTCACGGGATCATTCAAGTGATCTTAACTTGTCTAATCAGCTACTCATATGGTCAATAATTGCGAAATGGAATTACATTTAAACAATGGGATAAATGTCCATAATCTTTTTTCAGTATTGCCATTATTTTAGACATATATAATAAATAAGTTTGTTTTAATTAAAAAAATGTCTCAACTTTTTAAAATTTTCTCAAGTGTTATTAATTTGGAATTGTGGCACATATGAATTACATTTTAAATGAGTTTTTTTCAATATTAATTTAACAGATTTATCAATTTTATGTATTCTGCCTGTAGTATAACTCATATAGATATTTTGGGAGTTAATTTCATCATTTTAGTTTCCCCTGTGAGAAGCTGTTGATTGAATATTTTAAAATTACAAAGTATGAAAAAACGAAGATATTTACTAGTAAAATATTAGCCTAACGGGTTGCTAAAAAACAGTTATAAGATTGCTAACTAATGGTTGAGTAACTAGGTTTTCATTATAACTATACCATTAAATACAGCAGTAATAAGGTTCTAGAAACTTTCATCTCTGGCTAATTTTAAATTATGTGCATATTTCACGTGTGTAATTTCATAAGTTATGGCTGCTGAAGTCTGTGTACATCCCCAGGCATTATTATAGCCAAATGTACACTTAACTACTATCTTCCAATTTAGATTTATTGGAAACAACAATGAAATTAGTAATGAGAACAAAATAAATATTTTATAATTACATGATACCTGATGCATCTGATAAATGTTATTTTTCTTTGATTATTAACACCAGCCTGGCATTTGTAAGGAGCACAGTGATACTTAAGGAATTTAAGCTTACAAGTTTTGAAGGCATTGATTTTATTTCAATTCTTAGATCCTGCTCAGGATGAGTTTCATATCAAAATCAGGAGGGGACATGAACCATGATATTCAAGCTCAGACATGCATTGCAGGCTCTGTTGATGATCCAGCATTCCCATTGCAATTATCTAATGTACCAAGCTCCATATGTAGTGATGAAAATAGAGAAAATGGAAACATAACCCTAGCTGCAGAAAGTAATGAAGTCAGTAAAAAAACTCTCTTAATAGGAGGTAATGTTTTTCAATTTTTTACACTTTTCTTGAGCATTTGACGCGAAGAAAAATTCATGTTGACCGTAATTTTCTCAGGTGGAGACAATACATCATTTGAGTCAGGTGACTCAAGTGAAATAAGTGATTGCAGAAAAATAAAAAGAAAACTAAATAGTCAAGAGTTGAACAACTTACTTAATGAAAATGAGGTTGATGGTGTTTTGAGAATGAACCTCTCCACATTGAGTATCAATGAAGGTCATTGTAAAGCCATCAGAAATTTGCACAAAGATACAATGTCAAACTCAGAAGATGATTCAAGAAGCAGCAATCAGGTATTCGTGCCAACTGCCCATAAGGAATATCAACCCATGATGATTCAGCCATCTCAGATTCCTATTTACAATGAGGATATCAAAGCTGCAACTAGCAGTGAGTGGAAATGGCATGGAACTCCACGCCCAACGAAACCAGTGAAAGTAACCTCCCCAAGTGAATCTTCCTCTCGCGTCTGTATTCCAGTTTTAAAAGAGCAAATTCCCTCAAAGATTGAGGATGATGCATTTAAGATGCCAACTTTTAAGGTAAGTGTGCTTTACTTGAAGTGAGAAAAATTATTTGCTAAACAGAACGCTGTTACACATGAAAAATTTATAGATGGCACTACTGGGGTAGCTTATTGAACAGAGAATTTGATTACATAACATAGGGCCTTTGGTTGCGATTCAGGGTGATACTTTTGAGCTACCTCTTCCAGAAATGAAATCCAAGCACTATAATTTTATGGATATTCTAGAATTTCATGATAATCTGTGGCTGGTACAGAGGACTGGATCCCCTACATTATATAACTTATGAGGCTAATGAATTTTTCTTTCATATGCTATGTGCAAAATCAGATTTTCCTTCAGGTGAAGTATACTACTCATTGGAGGAAATGTTCTTGGGTTTCCCACCGGGTATATTCATTTATCATTTTAGTGGAAATTATAAATGAATATACCTGGTGGGAAACCTGAGAACACTTCCTCCAATCTATTAGCTGGGAAAATCCTAATCTTTACATATACTGCTCATGTTAGAATATTAGCATCAAACTCTTCAATGCTCAGGGTAATGGCAGAGTTACCCTTCATAACTTCAGCAGAGAACTACATGATGTGATGGAAGGCATGTAAAGAATTTATATGATGTAGTTCTTAGTTGTGGAGACTCCTCAGTCATGTATCTAAATCAGAGTTTGCCACCACTTAGTATAGCAACAAGATAATGTCTCTGGGGAAGAAACTTATTATTTCCATTGGTTTTTCAATTTAAATCTATTTTATTTTTCAGCCAAAATGGTCATCAACATCAAAGATTCCTGTTTCAAGCTCCCGTATGGCTTCACAATATGGGAAAAAGAGTGCAACCAACCAAATAACAAATCTCCAGAAGAGTTAATGATTACCACAATTACAGAAATGCCAAAGAAAATATTGGAGAAGTACTCAAGAGTTATTTCATTACACCCCCATTCCAGCTGGATTGTTTTGGAATAGTCAATTATCGCTAATTCACATATTTTGTTGACATTTTGGTCACATGCTGTTAACCAGATTTAACATTTAATGAAGGAATACAGACCAAAATTGTCACAGCCATCACCCAGTGAGTAGAGTGCTTGGCTACTGATTGGGGGATCTGGGTTCAAGACCCTGCGATGCTTCTGGACACCTCCAGCTAGAACCCAAGCTGAGTAATTTTCTGGGTATCATATATTCTTGGGAAACCATGGACAGCACGGGGAATGAATCTCACTAGAATGGTCCCTCTACCTTGAAGTTTGAATTTTTCACATCATTAGATTTAGGGGGTTTTCATTTGTCATTTCACCTTAGGTGTGGTTTGTGGGTTTTTTTGAGTTGGGCATGGGTGTTTTCAAATTGTAATTGTCAAAATGCTTAAATTTAAGAGAGGACCAAATAACCTAATCTCAGCATAATAAAGAGAAAATTATTATATTATTGTGTTTAATCTTGGCTAAAAATAATATTGCTTGGCTTACAATTTTTTTCATGTTTTCAGCATTGCATAACTCGTTTTCATGAGTTTAATGAGATAATGGTTCATTATTCAGGAAAGTAACCCTGTAGGTAGCAACAAAAAAAAAGACTGGCAGTATAGTACAGTTGAATTTTCATAATTTCATTGTCATTACTTTGAATCAAAGGATAGTTGTCAGGCCATTTATAAAAAATAAAGACTGAAAATGGCTGTGCTTCATAAAAATGAAGATATTGTTAAATAATTCTTGAACAATTTATATGATGATTCATGAGTGATGTGTTTATTATATTATTATTAGAAAAACTCGCTTCAATATCCTCTAGATTGTAAATTTTATTTTGTGGATTCTTAGTTTTTACTCATCCATTGAAAATTAATGTTTTTGCTTGTGCATTAAAATTTATCACATTTATAAATAGAATTTTAAATCCTTTCTATGTAGTTCTGAGACCCCTATTTCTAATAAACTTACAAAAAACTAAGATTATTACCAGGAGTTATGCCTGGACAATGCACATGAATTCCTATAAATACAATCTATCAACAAACACACCTGATGATGTCAATTATTTGACAAAACCAGTCAGTGATTTCTCAAAAAAATTCTGACTTTGAATTCAGAAAAAATTTTCCATTTTAAAAATTGTCTTGCATGAAGATGCTTTTATCCTCTGCGAGACTTTATTATTAAACACAATCTACTGTCACACTAAAGTGTAGTTAGTCATAATGTGCATGTTAATCTATTCTGAAATTATTCATTAATAGTTAATGTACTGTATGTCATTGCGAACATGTGAATTTACAATCACAAAATCTGCCTAAGATACGATAAAATGTTGAATTAACAAAGTACTTGGGAAAGATGTGAAAATTTAAATGGTTGTCAAAAATCTTAAGTGCCCTGGGATAATTTAATCTGTATACTTATTTTAAGTATCTAGTTATAAATCATAACTTTCAAGTTAACTTACAACTTTATTACACAAAAATCACAAGTATTCACAACTTTCAGTATCTTTCAAGATGCATGATACTGTGCAAGCAATGATGTGTTGAAAAATCTTTATTTGGAATGAGTCATAAATTATTAGTAAATTTAGATGGAGATTACTCAAAATCAGGTTAGTACTCATGCCAAGAATGTTTCGATTACAGTCTTATCACTGTATTACATTAACTTTCTGACTTGCAGCTTTTACTAGCTCCAACAAGTCATTGATGAAATTAAATTTTAGTTTTTATTTTAGCACCTTGACATTATAACCATTGCTTTTCAGGATGGTGTCTGAATAATCTTTAATACTTGAAGCTGCTTTTTCATTGAGAATTTCCATAACACAAAGGAAATGGATGGATTTTTAAATCTGCAACTTTTTCAAAATTTGAAACTGAAAGGGATTATCTTATCTACTCATACCAAAATTTATAAACATTAAAGTTTTCAAGATATTTCTTATATACCCACTATATACATGCTACAAAACTGGTGTCATTACCATTTTTTATGACTAACATGAAAGTATAAACAAAAAAACTGCGGGTATTTCATAAAATACTTAATGAAATAGGTACAACTACCAATGGATATGAGCTACTGAACACTTGTTTCGATTTGACCAGCAGTTAACCAGAAGAGATGACCAAGTTAAAATAAGCAATAAATTTTCAGAGTGAAAGAAAGCCCATCCCTCTTTGTACCTTGTAAGACTGAGGGATTGTTGAAGCGAGTATACTGCCCAAAGATTTCGGAAGGAAGAGGTAGGGTATTTGAGTACCCCCTATGCAGGAGACACTAGGGCAAATCAATGCAAGGTGAGGGACTCTATCCTGCCATATCTCCCTATGCCCATATTACAAGGCTGGATGTCCTGGATGGTGGCCACCAAGTGAATTTATTGATTCCCAAAAATGTATATTTTGTTTGCGATTAAACAAAAAGATAAATGCAACTTCTTGTAATAAATTCCAAAAGTCCTTAAGGCAAGCGATTTGGTCTGCTTTCTTGCATATGATGGTGACTCTGTTTAGTGCACTGAATCCATGGGGATAAGGGAACAACATATAAATTATTATAATATACATACTTTGAGTGAAAACAAAACTTTATAACCAATTTACTCTTCTTAATTATTATTGTCTCCACTATTTAGAAACTGTAAGCTTTAGCATTAATAAACACCTCAGTTAATTGGTTTGAGAAGTGCTTGACTGAGGTGAGGAAGGATAAACGGACCAGACCAATTTCTTTTAAATCCAACAATCCTACAAAATGATTATTTTTAATAAAGTGATACAACCAAAAAGCTTTTATTCAGGTGTCTACCGACTCAACTGACAAAACTTCAGTGGTGTTTATGGTGGACAAATATTATGCAATTTCCAATTTAGAGAACTTAAAAAAAAGCCACACCACCTCTTTAATCCTAAAAATTTTACACTGAAAAAAGAAAGGTAATAAACGCAACATCCTTGAAGAATTCGAAATCCTCCGATATAATCCCTTGACCCTGAGCACACAGTGGTCAAGGAATATTTCAACTGTAATCACTCTTCAGTGCTCCCATCCACACCATAACACAATCAACCCACCCCTCAATAACATCCATTCCCACCCTCAGTCAAACACTTCTCAACCCAATTAACTATGTCCTGCACCCTCCCCCCTCCAACAATGGATATATGCTACATTTGCTTTTTTAGTTGTTATGCATGACTTGTATCATGTTCATTGAGAGTGCATGTGAATGAATGGTGGTGGCTCACGCCCTTGTGGCAGCTTGCAGGGTATCATATAGATGAACATCCAACCGTCAGTTACCAGATGGTGACGATTATGGTTGTCATGCTCACTTTAATTTTGTTGAAATGTACAGTTTTCAAGTCTTTATTGCTTTAGTGAACCAAAAGTTTGATGGTATTTGGTACAAATTGTTACTATTAAAAAATTACAAGGAGTAGCAATCAAATTTTGATGCCCAATAAAAATTTGGCTGATAGCAGGTAGAGATCATATAATGCTGGTCCAATGTTAAGAAGAAGTTAGTCCATTAATATGATTGCTCTTTAATGAAAATGGTATTTCATTTTATCATTTCCAATGCAGCAACAAAAATTGCAAGAGAAAGAATATACAAAAACATATTCAGTTTTGTATTAATTATGTGTTGATTTATACTCAGTGCAAGAAAGGAGAATTTAAATAAGGTAATCAATTTCTTTATTGATTCACTTGTTTGCATAAAAATAAAACACTAGCATTCATTACAGGAGTACATTTGTATGTTTCATATCTGTGCATATTTACAATAATTATACAAATAGGATGACAAAACATAATATAAAAAATTTAACATTGATATTTTAAAGTAATTCTTAATTAATTATATTTGTTCAATAATCATAAAAATTTAAGTCTGATAATAGCAGCAGCACATAACTGTTTTTATGAAAAATTAAAAATCTCTAAGAAAGCCACTAGGGTACATAAATATTCCTTAGCAGTAATTGTACTTTAAATATTTGTTTTTTTTAAACAAAAATTTGTCCAAATGAACTTTACCATAAAAATAGATGATCATGAATTTGGGATAAAATAGTGAGGCAGGATAGCTGTACTAATCCACGACTTCATTTCGGTCATTAGGAAAACTGAAAACACTGTGGTATCTTTCATTTGAACCTCTTCCAGGAATGCTGAATGCCACAACTGGAAATACTATACTCTCGAAATATTTGTAAATTCTGTCAGCACACAAGTTTGACATGAATCTTTTAAAGTGGTCATGAAACGTGATCGAAGTACTAAAATTGCATTAGTAAACATGCTCGTCTACGTCAGAATTTTATGATAAAGTAAAATGTATTATCATCTAAAATACTGTATATAATGTTGATTAAAACATTTCAGTGGGGAAAATTAGTTCCACTATACAAATCACTTGTAGCACCTCAGCATTTTCAACCGAGGATATTCTCAACAATTGATAAAGCTATAAAACAATGATAATACAGATTATTGCAGAGTGGGAGGGTATTGTGCATGTGTTAATACTATGGAAAACGCCCTCAATCTTCCTCTCTTCACAACTAAATCTTTAGCATGTATCTCATTTATTTACATAGCACTTAACAACAAATGTTACATAAACACTAACATTTAATAACATTTCTATTACAACATTTATGGTTACCTTGGGTGCCCCATTAAAAATGAGGAATCTACATACAGTACTTAAATTAATACCACCATCAGTAGCTGCCATTAATTCTAATAAAATCATTGGTTGCTACAAGGATCCCATCTTAAATAATGTACAATTCATTTTATAAAAATGTAAATATAACACAATGGATGTACAGTGGTGAGCCACACACCAAGAAATGTCTTTTTTGATTTTATCATATTCAATTTTTGACAGCAGCATGACAATGGTTATATTAAAGTAATTTGTGTATAAAGAATGTATCGTCTTGAAGAGTAGAACATTATTTTCAAGATATCCAAAGGAAATTTTATTATAAATGTAGAGATCATAGACTTTGTGCCTGGGAAAAGAAAATTTTGTAAATATAGTATTCAAGAACATTACTGACATGCCCATCAAACAGTATACCAATTATATATCAATTTTGACTTTGTATCTTGTGCCAAGGCACTTTGGCGGAACTTATACCCACATATAGTCTTAAAGCAAATTTTAAAAAAATTATACTCACAGGTACCATGCTACTGAAATTCACTTGTAATTCTCAATCTGGTGGAAGATAGCTGAAAAGTCTGAACTTGTCTCTTATGTGTGGTCTCACATCTTCTCTCTTAATGAAAAATGATAAAAAACAATAGCATGTTACAAAAAATATTTATTTTAAATGCTATAAAAACATAAATGTTACAAGGTTATCCTCACCATTACAACTAAATCTTCGAGAAAAGGTAGCAACTTCATAAGCTCACAATCTGTACGGTCCATAAACCAGCTTTCAATTGGTATTCCATTCTCCAGTTGGTAACCAAAGGCATGGGGAGAATTATCAACAATTATGGTTTTTGATAAATCTCTCCCTAGAATTGTCAAATCCTTAATGTAATTCCCATTAACACAAACACAATGCTCCCTAAAAAGTCTGTATCTGAAATACAATAAGTTATTTTAGAGACATTATCAAATACAAACTAAACAAATTCATAACTTACTCATCTTCCTCATAATAAAATTACTTACTTAATCCATCGCCTGGCTGGATCTAACAAATTAAGAAGCTTATCAGCATATACTCTTTTGGAAGCAGTAAACAAAATTACTTCAAAAAGGGATGAAACCCTTTCTAAAAACTCTTGAAAGTATGGTCTAGTTCGTACAAAGACCTGATAACTAACTTCTTGGAAAAGCATTGGAAAGGAAAAGGAAGCATCTTCTAGTTCTTGTAAGCTGCAGTGTACCAATGTCTCATCCTGCAAAAAGCAAGTATTACATTGTTTGAACAATAATTGCATCCTGACATCCTTGGTAAACAAAATAAACTATTTACATAGAGCCATGGGATGCCATGCATGGAAACCATTGAGCCATTTGGTTTGTCTTTATTAACATAAACTATAGCTTCATATGGCATTAATCTCATGTGTCAGAGATTAACACAATATAAACAATGCATTAATAAGGTTAATCAGCTAAATAGGTGAAATATTTTCCACATTAAACCCAAGTAGAAACACCAGATATTTCCACCTCAGTATTTCACTAGAAAATTGAATGATAACTGTGCAAATATAAGGAAAAGAATGCATGTCTCATGACACCATCTGGTTAAGTCAATTAATTTAACAAAGTAAAAAACTCTTGGTTAATTATTTATAATACATCAATAAGCCTAAGTGTGAGCACCAGAAGGAAGAAGGGAATTAAGTGTATGGTGAGTTTAATGAAGTCATTCACAAAATACCAAACAGAAAAATAATTGTTGAGATGGGGGACTGGAATGCTGATGTGGGAAGAGAAGGAAAGCAACTAGGTGAATATTGGTAAAAAAATATGACCAAGGGGAGAAATTAGTGGAGTTAAGCAAGTGGAAAAGTTTGGTAGTAACAAGTGGAACAAACACTATAAAATACAGGATCCTCAATGATACTGAATTATACACCATTTACCTTCAGGCTGAACCCCCACCTCCCAAAATTATATGAATGTATTTATACAAACTTCATTTTTAATTTGTACCTGATGATACCATAACACAGGAAATCATGTCATATAAGTAAATATCAATAAAAACTGCAGAAAAATACTATTGTAACTGTTTTTAATATTTTAAATTTCCATCAAGTTAAGTCCAAATTTGTTCGGTTTACTCAGCCCAATGGTTTAAAGAAATTGCAGTGAAAGTCATAGCCATGAATTCAATTCCTACCAACTAATTTGCTTAAAAAAAGGTGGCATGCTTCTCCCAGGTTTTATATTAACAACAAAATAATCGAAAATAGGTAAAAAGATCGCTAGAAAGGGGGGGAGGAGGAGATCCGTAGGTTGCCCATATCGCAGGATAAAACCCACTCACGCGCCGTTTTCACACCCAACGAAAAATAGATTGCAAGCGAACGATGACACGACCCAAACATTGCTAATGTGAAAGAGCTTAGTATCGATAGGAGTGCAATATAACATTTGATAGAAATGCTCAATGAACAACAGGGTTTTACTCATCGCCGAAAACCGACTGCAAGGAAAACAAAAAGAGATCAGCAAGAGAAATTTCTACGTTATGAATTATAGACGTAAGAGGACGAAAGAATAAAAATTAGAGATGAGAGCGATTCAGTTCACTCGGAAATTGATTATTCTTAATATGAGGGTAGTCTGAAAAGTATCCGACCCAAGAAAGAAAAGGCATTTTTTCTGATTTTTTAACATTTTTCAATATAGTCTTCTTGTAACTCTACACACTTCTCCCAGCGATGCTCCCATCTCTGTAACCCGTCAAAAAAGTACTCAGCGTTTTTTCTGCAAAATAATTGTTCACAAAGGTGACTGCCTCTTCATTTGATGAAAATCTGTCCTCCGAGTGCAATTTTTAGACGAGGGAACAAACAGAATTCGCTTGGGGCTAGGTGAGTCTGGTGAGTAAGGCGGATGGTCAAGCAGTTCAAACCGTAATTCGCGGATTTTCGCCATGGCAACCGCTGAGGTGTGAGACGGTGCGTTGACTTGGTGAAACAGGATTTCTTTTTCTGCGAGTTCTGCCTTCAGCTAGTCAGGTAATGATGCGTAGTATGCTCCTGTAATGGTTTTTCCTTTTTGAAGATATTCGATTAAAATAACTCCATGACTATCCCAAAAAACCGTCACCATCACTTTCCCAGCCGAAAAAAGTTTTTGCTTTTTTTGGAGCCAGTTCCCCCTGTGCAGTCCACTGTTTGGACTGTATTTTTGTTTCGGGCGTATAATGGTGTATCCAAGTTTCATCTACA
>WURS02000019.1:5636159-5647708 GCA_011762765.2 Rhinocypha anisoptera
TGTTTGGACTGTATTTTTGTTTCGGGCGTATAATGGTGTATCCAAGTTTCATCTACAGTAATTAATCGGTGCCAAAATTTATTGAGCCTAAACTGCGCCAACAGAGCGTTAGATATGTTCATTCGAACACGTTTTCGGTCTAGCGTGAGCAAACGTGGCACCCAACGCGCAGACAGCTTTCTCATGCCTAAATGTTGATTTAATATGTGACAAACACGTTCTTTTGACATGTTCATTACCTCTGCTATCTTTCTCACTTTAATTTGGCGGTCGTCTAGCACCATTTGGTGAACTTTGGCGATGTTTTCATTTGTAGTTGCAGTTTTTGGACGTCCCAAACGTTCATCGTCTGCCAAGCTCTTACGGCCACGTTTAAATTCAGTTGCCCAAAATTTCACTGTGGTAAAATGATGGTGCAGAGTCCCCATACTTAGAATCCAACTTGTCTTTGATTTGCGTAGCGTATTGCCTTTCAAAAACTAATATTTAATAACAGCTCGATACTCGATTTTGTCCATTTCCCAAAAACACTCACATCAACTCACTCAAACGACTGTTACATAAAAACTGCGCGTCCAAACTGGCTGAAACTTTGGTGAGTAACTGTCAACGGATGAACAACAAATTTACTAGCTTTTATTTACAAGTGCTGTTGAGTTATCTTCACGTTGAGGTCGGAAACTTTTCAGACAACACTCGTACGATTCAATTCAGTTCCGATTCATCTTCAAATTTTGGCGGCCAGGTGGCAGTGGAGATAAGATTCGCTAAATATTTTAATAATATAGAAGCTGTTCCATGGAGAGGCTGTTAGAAATATCTATTGCAGGATTCAATTGCGATTACAATCGGAATACGATTATGATTTGAAATGATTTTCATGCGATTCATCTTCAACTTTTGCTAGATGGCACCAGCGCAGCGTTTGGATTTCATATTTTGGCCATGTGTCTAGGACCATCTAAGACTGGTTATACTGGTTATAACGCGAGTGTCAGCGCTGACACAAAGGAATGGTATGAAAGAAATAAAGTAAATGGTAGCTATATTGAACTCATTTTATGACTGAGCCCAAATAGTGCATTTAAACAACCTTGCGGCGTCTTACGTGATATTTGCATATGATGATCGACATTCTAGGAAAAATGTTTTGTAGTCGGTCAGGATAATATTGGTGTTTGTTTATAGTTGCACTCCCTTGAAACGTAGAGAAACAGGGGCCACATTGAATCACTTTATCATTCACATGCAATTGCTTCACGGCGAAAAAATACAATCAAGTTCTTTATCAAATAATTTTACAGGGAAACAGAAAGTGCTGGATATCAGGAAAATGGCTGCTAAGTCGATAGGCATTGCGAATGCCTGAAAGGTCAGGTCACTTGTTAAGGGGTGTTTACACGGTGCATGTACTCGCGCGGGTTCAATCAACATCAAACCGTGAATGTGAACTTGAATGTATTTATTGCGACCTTGAATAAACGGTGTTTACACGGTGCATGTGTTATCGCAAGTGTTCTTGCAATTTTTCGGTGGAATGGCGACGCATTGCGTGATTGTTTTTTTCACAGCAGACCGTTATAAAAATATTGTTTACAATTAATGGTCAGTTAGGTGGAATTTACGAATGCCAATGGTTTTAATATTATATAGGAGCGACCTAGTAGAAACGCAATCGAAACAGCGGGATCAAAATCCGAAAAAAGGTGTTCAAAATGCAAAAAAATGAAATGTCAAATTTAGCACAATTTAGCACTACGTGTCAGATACACAATGATATTTGTGCCACCAAAAAAGGCTTTTATTAGGTAAGTAAGAACATAACTCTGCGCATATAACTGTCAAATTGACTGGTATGCAATAACTTGCACGAAAAAATAGAATCAAGGGACAGCTGTTCTAATCTGTTGCATCTTTTAGTTTTGTAAAATTATCGGTTCTTCGGAAAGTTAGTTTATTTAAAAATTTATTCAAAGTATCCCAGCTATTAAAAGTTAATAAAGATATATTTTTTTGTGACAAACTCTGAAACAATGCATAAAAAAATTATATTTTACGGAATTAAGTGGAAAAACTTGTAACAAGTTGTAGATGAAGATTTTAACTACAAGATCTGAAGAGAAATGTACTTTCGCACAAAATACTTTCATAAATAAAATAAGCGTGTCAGAATGTTTCTACGTAAAATCCTATTTTAAAAAACGCTAACTTGAAGTAATTTCCTCAATCTCTGATAAGACTTACTTTAATTTAACAAAATAATTCCTCGAGGTAGAGGAAAGGTGGTCAAAATTTAAGGCATATGTCAAAATATAACCACAGTAATCCTTTAAATTAACGATCAAGGATATTTCAGCTGTTTTACCAAACCACAACCAGCAGTCTGTGAATCAGGATAACCTGCGGAGTGGGCTTCTGATTGGAATTGCGAGAAGGCTTGCACCAAAATAGAACAAGTTCTAGTTTCCCGTGCACGTCGTAAGTGTTCGCGCAATTTTTCGTGTTTACACCGTGATAGTTGGACCCTGCAAGCGTTCGCGCATTAACTCGCGCGAGTATATGCACCGTGTAAACACGGCTTTGGGACGTTTCTTCTTTTTGATAGCTACGAAAACATTTCAAGTATGTCCCAATTTCAAATAGAAAGAAGCGATTTCTGCTATTTGAAAAGTTTCTTTTTGGTGTTCTTCAGCTTAGGGTCAAACCTCAGGAGCCACAAAGAATTGTATTTAACTGTAAACTATATTACCTATTTATGAAGTCAATCGTTTTAAAGGGCGGGATTGATCATGCGGCATGTTACGACAGCGACGTCGGCGCACATTGTCAGTTCAAATAAAAAATCAATTTTTTTATTTAAGTGTGCAGTAAATCATCATTGCTGGTGGTACCTGCTTTCGACAGGTTATAATGGCATATCCTCAATCGCTCTCCGTTCTGACCGTCTTCTTTCATTCTTTTATAAGTTTTGTATCTTTTAAAAGCTCAAGCATTCCAATCCTTTTTCACTTCCCTTCGATGATTCTGGTTATCAGGTATTCGGCATAATATATACATCAACTAGGATGTCTTTCTCCAGTTCATTTTTCTCAACAGATTTTCTTCGTGGAGTAAAAATTTGCGTGTTAAACTTCGTGAATATTGTTTTGGTAAATTTGACATAAAACTGGGTTAGAATTTGTAATCAATTTAACGGTACTTCAACGGAAAACCAGCTCAAGTGCGTGATGCACCGATAAAGAGGGAGGAAAGGTGACATTTCGTTCCACTACCAGAGGCTCGTGTTGTTGAACGAATATAACGCAATCGATGAGTCAAATCGATGCTGAAACTGCTGGTGTGAATTAACGATAAACAAGTACAGCTAAGAAACCTTCCGGCAAATACCAAATTGAAGAATTAACACATAACAGCGGACTCCATGGCTCTAATATCACAGATTATTGCCGATCAGTTTTCCTTAAAGATATGGGTAATATGTTCACAACACCGGTTGAAAAAATAAATATGTGGATAGCTATTTCACCAACATTTGTGCTCATCTTAAAAGAATCAATAAAAAGGCATAATTTCCACCTTTGAACAAACTATTTAAACTGCATAGTTATCCACGCATGATATCCAGGGAACTTCAACGAAGCATAATTCCGCCTTGGCGCGCAGGCTATATTAAACACGTTAATTCTTCCCAAAGCGACCAGCTTTAAAATAACAACACAAAAAGCTCGTCGGCTCTTTCCCCAATGCGACAGCCAGTGACCCTGAACAGTGCCTGCCGCTTCAAGGTCACGGCCTACGTGCACGCGCGTCATGGGTTTCAGCGTATTATATTACGATCCGTCGAACGTTTCATCTCGTGTGACCGCCAAATGTTACTTTATTTGATTTTTAACTTGGTTGTTAGCATACGCTTCTCCCCACTTCCACGACACGTCAATCTTACCCGCCGTTGCCCAGGACTGCCTTTCACGATTAAAGTGTCATACGTAGCAAAAGGTTGCTAATTCTTCAAGGTCTTTGTCAGGCGATGCGAATTAAAACACGGGCCATTTCGCATATCCGCATTACAGGACCACTGATGTTATTCTACGAATAGTAGAGGAAAATTCGAAACTTATTCACCATTTTCAATTAAACACGAACGTCTTACCAAATCACCTCTTTTATTTTAAGATGAGCCAAGTAAATTCAATAGCTTTTGATCTTCAAATGTTAAAGATCAAATTCACAATTTAACGTTTATTTATGAAACGTCTCTTACAAAACGAAAGCTAATTAAAATTTCCATTTAAATGCCAGAATTTGGACCCCAGAAATTTGGGTTATGGGGCAAGCTTATTACACACCTGCTCTCACAAAGGATTCTGCTTAGAGGAAAACTATGGCTATATTGTATTGCAACATGAAATCCTCACATTCATGCTCGATGATTCTACACAATGATTGAGTTGTGCATGCTTTAGAGCCTATTTCTCAAAAATAAAAAATTAATGTCACCGAAACACCCATTAAGGTTATGTTCAAATTATAAATTGCACCCTTCATAATGCAAATATAATGATGGTTTTTATTATATTTTAATGCTGACTTAAAAAAACCTTGCAACATAAAAGTATTTCCGATAAATGGGTTCCAGCTATTGGCATAATCTAGGTTTAGACACATCAGTTATTACCCCAGGAAGAAAAGTATTTAAATGTGGATGAATTAAAAATTAATGAATTAAAATGAAAGAACAGAATGATATAAAATTATATCAACAATAGGATAAATTTTAACTTTAAAATTAATAAAACTTAAATTAAAATTAATGTAACTAGCTGCAAGAATTATGCACAACATACTCTGGAATAAATATTTGCCAGCCAAAATACTATTGTCCATTTAATTATTTAAGCCTGAAACAGAATTATACAATTTGGGCAATTTTTCAAATAGCTAGTGTAGCAGAGTAAACTACGCAGTATTATTTTTATGACGTACACTTTACTCTTCAATAAATTTTTTTAATGTCCTCACTACATTTCTGAACCTACATATGCAGCATGTATTTCCCAGTTACTTCCATTTTGGGATATTCTTCTTAATGGAAAATGATACCAATAGACACTCGGTGTAGGAAACATGCCTTAAACCTATGGGAGCAAGGATTTATATGTACTAGAAAAATGAGAATTAGATATTACTTACCAAATCAAGGACCAATGAAAATTCAGGACTACTTCTAGTTTTGAGGGGCAAAGCTGGGCAACGAGCTCGCATCTCCATAGTCAAAGGTGGAAGGTGCTTGATGAAAAAGTATGGATCAAAGGCTTCCCAATCTTCTTCTTCTGCAAAAGAAGATGACGACACAACCTCCACAACTCCTCCGCCGCTACCAACGCCTGCCACTGTGTACTCCTCCAACACCTCCCCAGGTTCTCCTTCACAGGCACCACAGAGGTGTTGGTGATAGGCACCTTTATCTTCTTCCTCCCCATTGCTCAGTCCCCTGCACCCAACCCTGGCTCCTAGAAGCATTCCACCTAAACCCCCTACAACCACCATTCCCTCCTCACCCAAACGCTGCTCACAGTAAGAGAGGGCTAGGGTTGCTTCCTCATCAGATGTTATGGTATAGCCGCAGTGGTGAGATAGTTCTACAGTGGTGGTTAATCAAATCAAAGGTCATTCAGAGGATAACTATGCTAAATAAGCATGGACCTGGATCTCTACATTGACACCAAAGGCCTTGCAAAACAAAAGCTGATAACACAAGTTCAATTCAAATTCAATTTTTCTATCAGGTTCTCTGCAAGGGTGAGTCAAAAAATAAACCTAATCGGTCAAACAATTTTAAATCACTGTGTTGTCCTGCTATGGCACAGGAGTGCTGTGTGTTAAAGCATACAGTAATTTCCTGTGCAGTTATGCAGTTGACATCTGCACTATGACGTCAGCCAACTAATAGACACAATTTCAGGTGTATAAACAGTTTGAGTGAGCTGCATTGGTCACACTTGCCAAACCTTGTTTGAAATTCTTTGAACCACTCAAACACCTGTTTAGAAAAAAACTTTTTCTATACATTTACATGATTCATCATTCTTTAAGGTATATGAACAAGTCTTTCACTTTAAATAATTTAAAATCACATCACTTCATGTTGCTCTTCTTTGCAGCATGCCCCTAAGGACTCGATATTTGTCTTTGCTGGCTGACTTCACAGAGCATGGGAGTACTAGAAGTCCTTCATGGCAAGATTCTGTATGCTTGAGCATAATACTACAACACCATAGCATATCACAATGTGATTAAAAATTTTTGTACTCATATCAGGATTACTTTTTGAAAACCTCGTGTGCTGACACATCCGCTCATTTATAATCCAATTTTAAAAAACATTTATAGTAACCTTTAATATAAATAAAATGTTTTTCAATGTAATGTTTCAGCATATCAAAATCAAACTAGTGGAAAATTGTTAGCCCCAACAAAATAAATAACAATGCTTCAATTTTTCAGACACATTTGGACAAGAGAGATACCAGGATACCTTTAAAATACTAAACTTTAATGAATCCGATGCTCTGATGCATCATTCTGCCAATGTTAAAAACAATTATATTACTACGAAATACTTTACTTGCTTGTGAAACATTCTTGGTTTTTGCCTTGCCCTTCAAGACCCTTCTGCACCAAATGCATGATGAAACCAATAAATTCCTACAAGTACCTGGCAAGAACTCGAGCTTCTTGTTCCATTCCATCTAGGATTTTAAAATTATTAACATATTGAAATAAATTTTTACTGGTTAAATTCTCACAATTCAAATATAAACTGGGCACAGCATTTACAGGTCTGTAACAAAGCAAAAACTGTCGTTTCCAAGTACAAGGGTGAGTCAAAAGGTATATATAATTGATCATAAATTTTTAAAATCACATTGTGATGCTATGCTGTTGTAGTACTATCTTCAAGCATACAGAATCTTGCCATGGAGGTCTGCTAGGTTTTATGTACTCTATGACAGCCGACTAGCAGACACAATTTGCAGTTTGTGGCTGTTAGGATGTTGTGAGCCACATTGCTCAAACTTGCTGCACCCCTTTGAAATTTTCTGTGCCACTCATACAATAGTTTCTATGAACAAACATCTTTCACCAAATTGATTAGGCATTCTTTTATTCTTATCAACTCTATCACTCCACCCTGCTCTTCTTTGGTGAATATTCCCATGGCACTGCAATTTTGTTTTTGTCGGCTTACATCATAATGTGTGTAAAAACTAGCAGAGCACCATGACAAGATTGTTTTGTTTAGTTGAACACATCCACAACATCATAGCAATCCCATATGTGATTAAAAATTATTATGATCATATTATGGTCACTTTCTGACTCACTCTCACTATACAAGTAAATGGCAGTCACTCAATCCACCATCCAAAATCATTTTAAATTTACAAAAACCTTGATGAACAATGGCAAAGTATATAAAATGTTACAAAGTAATTTTAAAATTATACTTATATACCAGAAACATAAAATAGGATCATGCGAAATCAATCACTTGTAAAGAAACATTTAAGTTTTATTGGCCACAGATTACATTAAACAGTAACTTAAATGCTTTAGAATTAGCTTTTTGTGAATAATTCAATAAATATCTTCCTTGTACTCATCATTAGAGGAGTGGTAAGGTGTGAAGTAGAAAGGATTGAGGGAATATGTATAAGGTTTTCAATTAGTTATGGATGGGGAGAAAGTTGGTTAATATAACAGCTTTCATACAACAATGCAAACATAAAACTACTGGAAGGTCGTAGAATTTAATAAGATTTTTTAGCAGTAATCAGGTTTGTCTTTGAAAGTCACAGAGATATTACTGTGATAGGCACATTATGAACAATGAATGTTGTTTAAATACAAGAATGACTTTTGAAAGAATAGGATGTTCATAATCAAGCTACAAACAAATTTCACTGAGAGATTAAATAGCATTACCAAAGAAGAAAATTTATAATCTAATTATTGCACCAGAAAAATTAAATCATCTGAGAGAATTCAGTGTTAACCACATGTTACATGCTGTTCTGAATTTTCCAGGTGCTTTTTCAGGAATTTTCTGTTGCCAGATATGGGAATGTTATTCATATTTCCCCTTTATCCTAATTATTCAAATGAAAAGGTGTTTTGTGTGCTAGAGAAATGACTTGCCTGGATAAATAACTACTTTAACAGTCACTCTGCCAAAATAGTATTGTACTAATGTGAATGTATTGCTAGTGACAATAGTGATAAGCATTTTCAAGTTTCAGCCCTACTCTCCTTTCTCTAAAGTAGAGAAAAGGTCATTAATGCATTATCCAACTGTAAATTAAGAATGTGTCATATCTGGTTGGAAATTAGTGAGAGATCCAGCTTGGCCATACACCCAATATTTAAGGAATTAGAGCTCTCCAAAAATGTTTCTCCCATGACAGAAAGTGAGATAGTTTAAAAATCCATGAAAATATATGACTGCAGATTTTAAGTATGCATATATGAAACCAAAAATCACTTACCCGTGGCTTTTGCATCTTCGTCATCAAGTAAGCAAGTGATATCATCAGGTGGATTTGGTAAAGGAGGAGATGTTTGTGATGGCAACTGTGCCTCCCTTAGTCCATTTTCAACCTCACTCAGGCCATCCCTCAGCACTAGTCCCAATTCTTCTGGTTTAGGGGGAGGGCTACCCTCAAATGGCTGTACACTATGGAAGGGGGGACTAAAGAGAGAGACATCTCCCACAGCTGCTGTGCCCTCATCATTCACTTCCAGTTGTTGCCAGTTCTCCTTTGTTTCTTCATTCTCCACGCAAGATATAAGCTTCAGGGGCTGAAATTTTCAAAGAGAAAATCATGCATTCAAATGCAATTGTTATTATGGGACAAGGGTTAGAAAATGAAATGAACAATACGACACAGCATGAACAGCATTTAAACTTACAATGAAACCAAGTAATTGTACACTGTCAATAAATATTTGAATGGGATAGGTTTGTACACAGCCTACAAAGCTAATTAACAGCAATAAAATGTACTAGGATTATGATACTGTAATTAACTAAATTTTATGCTTAAGGCATTCAATACCAAATATTGTATCTATTGGAAGTTTTGTACATATTATAACAAAATGAATGCCTAAACTGGGCCATCTTCTCTCTGAATACCACAGTTGTTATACAAGGAACTTTAAGGTGAGCACATGGTATGGCTTTAGAATGAAATTTGGAATACAAGAATATGTTCTTCGGATTCCCTGATACTACTACTGTGTCATTTTATTTTGCAACCACTGGATGGGCAAAAAAAAGAATAAACAGCCAAATTTTCATCACCTATCCAAAGCATATTGATACATGTACCCCAGTTTTTCATAATGTATCCTTTAATGGCCACTGTTGCAATATATATTATTACATCAATTTAGGTGCATACATCAGCAATAAATACATGAATCCAGATTTAGCACGTTTCTTTACTTTATCAATAATTTTTTATAATTTTTTTTGTTTTTCAAAGCAGTCAGTTTTTTTGTCTTCGAGTTTCTTAAACTTACAGAGATGACTTTTTTAAGAAAACGGAAATGAACAAAACCGAAATACTGGAATTGAAAAAATAAAGCTTTTGATAATAATTTGTCCCACACCCTGAGTGAGATTGAAGATACGAATGACTGTGTAAATTTTGGTTTAGATGGATGCGAGAACGAGTTTATGCAAATCAAAGGAAAAGAAGAGGTGAAATATGATTAATTTGCAAATTTTGTGAGTTCTACTTCATTGAGAACAATTACGTATGCAACATCACACTTTATATAAGTACTAGGGTATTCAGTGTGTTTATGAACTGGATAACCTTATACAATGTATGACATAATTAAAATCAAAAGGATGACGTCTCCATTATAATAATGACTAAGTGACTCAGTTTTACACTCTATCTAAGTGTCTTGATCTAGTACTATATGCATAATATCAGTAGCAACCAGAAAAAATACCAGGTCACTGGGGTATATGCCAGAAAAGAAAATTTAAAATTTCCATTGCATTCATAAGCAGTGGAATGAAAAAAGGTATAATTGTATTCAGACAAAGCAATTACCTTGACAGTTGGCTTGGGTGCTGATATTGTTGCTCCAGGACTTTTCGGTATTAAAGGCGTAGAGGAAATTATGGTTTCATCATGAGCATTATCATTGCCACTGTCCCTCCTCTTTTTCCGTTTCTTCTTCAGCTTCATGATAGGAGATGCCATTGTCATGACAATAGTAGAATCTGTCGTTGCAGTGGTTGCAACCTGTTGGTCATTTACCCTTCTTCCTCTATTTTCTGAATTTACTTTGTTACTTTGTTTGGTTGGAGTCACAAGACCAGATTTGATGTGCAGTACATTACCTCTTGAGGTCTAAAGAAACAGGAAACATTTAACCAAATTAGAGGAAAATCATAAATAAAACAGTAACAATAGATTTAAACTAAAAACGATTTATGGAGAAATACCTTGCTTAATTAAATAATGACCAAAGTACTTTAAAAGGACATATTAACATAAAAAAGCTTGAAAATATTATCAGTCTGAATCATGCTTCAATGGGTGGTGATTCAATGAACTCAACCACGTGTGAATTACATAGGGTGGGGAAGGGGGGGTTATATATAATAAGAGGGATAATGCCAATTACACACCTAAATTTTAAAATTATTTTCTACTAGAAAATCATAATATGCAGTTGCTAAACTTCGTGAATTCTGTGTAGAGAACCATAAAAACTGCAAAAAGCTTTGTGTATAGCAGTATCTCTTTACACCTTTTTTCACATTCCTAATATTGTGAATATGACCTTGAAATGTAATATCTTAAGTCATAATATAGTAAGAATTCATATTTACTCAACTTGTATGCTCTTTGGCAAGCTCTGTATAACTTGCATTACTAAACTTAGAAAATCACTCAGCTTGAATATAATATAATATTTTGTAATGGAACTAACTAGCATATACTAATAAATAAATAAATAATAATAATAACAATCTCTTATGATTTCCATATCTGTTGAAGTTGAGCAAACACAAATCCTTTACTTTTAATATACCTTGTGTCTATTATAATACAGATTGTTCAACAGTTCAATCACTTGTCCATTTAGAACTAATTCTTCTTGCCTTTGTGTTTTCATCCTTATCTCCTTCATCTTTCCTTCATTAATATTAAAGCCAACTTTCCCCCGCACTCAGTTCTTCTAGCATCTCTCTCATGACCGATAGTTTGTATGACAAACAATCATCAGCATAGTCAATGTTCTCAAAGTCTTTCTAATTACACAACACTGTATTCCTCTTGGTTGGATTGTAACTTTCTTCATCATCATGTATAGCAAATGAAAATTCATGATTGCATCACACTTCACCACTAAGGTTCAGTAGTTTTTTAACATTCTGTCACATAAAATTCACTGAGGAGGCCATTGCTTGGTAGAATTCCCTAAAGAAACATGTTGTTTCTTTAGGGAATTCTACCAAG
>WURS02000019.1:5665064-5676507 GCA_011762765.2 Rhinocypha anisoptera
TTTCCTATCCTGTTTACCATTTCCTATCCCATATTATATTTATCGCCTATGGCGTATTTTCTAATATATATTATATTACATATATATATATATACACACACACACATGTGTGTGTATATGTGTATGTATACATAAACAGAAAGTTTTGTGCTATTTAAATGGCATCAGGATTTTATTTTCTATATTCACCTATCTTAAGCAATTCTTATGGAATGTCTACAGAACCCTGAGGAATTTGAAAGATAACCTGAAGGGATTCTACAGGACACACCAAAGAATTCTACAGAATGCCTTTAGGATTTCTGTACATATGTTTTTAAGGAAACTTGTACAGCAATCTCTAGCAAAGTAGTCATTCCAGGAAGACTGACTTCAAGGCTTAAACCACACGAGCATTTTACCCTAATTACAAACTAATACTTTTGAAACTATTTCCTTCACAGCCAAAGTACTTGAACTAATTATAGAGGCTTTATACTACAAGAATTTGAGGTTACCACATATAAATATAACTTACTTGTTGTTTAACTTCCATCACACCCTCTTCAGTAACAGTGCTCATTTGCATCATAGATAGGGAATCATTAGCTTCTAGGGTAGCTAAAGCTTTTCTGCGTTCAGGATTAAGATTCTCTAAAGTGACAATATCAATCTTATTCAAAACTACCAGGAGAGGCTAGAATGTAAATAATAGACATATAAAATGAATATTGTTAATATTTTGAATGTACATAGGTTACATGTAGATGAAACTTGCATTTAATTCAATTGATTTTTTCAAAAGAGCTCACCTTATTTGTAAAGAGAGGTTTGATGCTTTCAAATAGGCTGACCTGGAATGATAAAATAATCCTTAAAGCCTTAAAATGGTTACTGGCATAATATCAAAATGCCTGATGGAAAACACATTTGGGGTGACAAGTGGCCATATATGACAGGTGTATTCAAATGTTAATCCAATAATTTTATAACCATGAATTCAGGATTAGGTCTAAACTTCATAATTAAAGAAATTTATTAATATGCATCCAAAAATGGCACAAGGCCAATTGCATTGGATATGTAACATAATAAATAATATCAACAAATAATTAAATTATAAATATATGCCATAAAGAAAAATAAATGACAAAAATTCAACCATGAAGGAAGGGAGAAAGAAGCGGTGGTGCAGATAGGTGAATGGAAATTATTTAAATGAAGGTACATGATATTGGTGGGGTGGATGGAAGGGGTTGATGTCAGGGTGACTTTTTAGTACATTATTATAGGTGCTGGTAGTCGAAATATTAAGGGACGTTTGGTAATAGAGAGGCAAGGAATGGAGCAATGGAAAAAGTCGTGTGATCCAGTCCTACGAGTTGGGGCTCAAATGGGGAAAAGGGAGAGAAGTTCCGATGGTCTAAATTTACTATTTCCTATATTTATAAAGAATTTAAAGTCACACTGGTAGTGGCGGTCTGTCAGCGACGTGAATCCGAGGGAGGATCTTAAATTAAGTGAAGTGGTGAAACGGTAGCCTGCGAGACGATATCTAATTATTGAAAGGAAAAAGTTTATTGGACGTTCCAGATATTTAAGAGTAGAGGGAGGTGCGGTTGCCCAAACTGGGGAGCAGTATTCAAGTGTGGGTGGGACGCAAGCAAAAAAAAAGGCTCGGAGCGCCGACAATGTATCTTACACATTAATTCAATTGAATAGAAATGGAATAGTAGCTTATTATTTACTGATGTTTTGATAGTGTAGTTAAGAATTTATTCAATAGCCAAACACTACTCACTTTCATACCACACCCCTTAATATACATAACATTCAACAATTTTACTTGTTATCTACACAGGAACCATGATTTTTGCCTATGAAACTAAGATGATTCAGATTTTACAAATAAAACTATTATCAAATTGGAAAATTGTCATTCTAATAATTTAGGTCATTCCCCTAAGATGAAGTGATAACTGGTTGATGAGTGGAAATTGTGGAAGAGAACCCTAAGTTTTTGTGTCTTCAAAGAATAGCTCAAATACTAATATTTTGGCCACAGAACTTCATCTTCAGTAACAAGTTTTATCTTACTGTTCATTCTAGAAACCTATTATCCCTAAAGGCTGGGAGTGGACCAACAACTCAGTTGTAAATGTTTTTATTGTGCACTTCCTTGTCATTTAAAAGTGTATTTCACTTTTAATCTCTCTTCTTCCACTTTTGTTATTGTGCCACTGACATGATTAAATATGAATAAAAATACCAACCTGCTCCTCAAGAGTATGACCACACTGCTCAGAGATATCAATGATGTAGAGGACACATGCTCGTAGGTGAGCAAGGGCAGTAACTGCTTGCATTTCAATTGTGTTTCGTTCTTCTAATGGATGGTCTAAAATTCCTGGAGTATCCAATACCTGCCACCGTAAATAGCGGTAGTCCGTATGACCCACATATAATGACTTTGTGGTAAATGCATATGGCTGCACATCTACATCTGCTCTGGTTATCTGACATATAAGTAGAAAAAAAAAGAGTACAAATTTTATAAGAATACATACAGAAATAACTTAATAATATGAAATAACTTGCATAATTCATACCTATGTGAATAGATAAAAATACATTTTGTAGTCAAAGGTTGATCCATGGAAGAATCTTCTAACTCATCTAAGCACGAAGTAGTGAAATAGCTATCTACTTACCTCTTAGGCACTACTTACATATACTTGAAGCAAAATTGAAAAAAAACGAGTAAAATCTTATACAGGACATTTAAGAAGACAAAAAAAATGAAAAAAATATATTAGCCATTTGTAACTACAATCACATGAGTGCCAATTATATATGTATATAAAAGTGCCTCCTTTGGAATTTATTTTGTTTTTATTATTCATTGTACATCAACTGATTAAATTAATATATGATGATGAATTAAATGATTGTCATCAAACCATTCATTTATTCAATTGATGAGTGATGTTTATGATTTTAGAAGTATAGATATTTTTTCAGATTCATTATTGCCTTTTACCAAAATTTCTGAACATCCTCAAAATTGAGGAGGGAGGGGGGGATTTTAGATGGCCAGTCCAACTCGATTTCCTGGAATCATTTATATGAATGAATTAAACTAATTGACCTAGATTTAAGTAGATTTTGTATCTAATTTAGTAGACAATTTTCCATTGCCTACTAACTTAACAAATTATGTTAGCTGCTTAAAATTTTGTCTTGGAATGAATGAGTTTTCTGCAAAGGTAGGATTACAACATGAATCTCAAAAAATATATAATTTAACACACAATTATCAAGTTACCTACATTTACCTTAAAGAATTATCACTATAAACTGAAATTCAAGTTATAATTATAGCTAACCTTACCTTATTGATAAAACTTGACTTTCCAACATTTGGGAATCCACAAATAATAATAGTTCTGGTATAAGGATCAATTGATGGAAGACGTGCTAAGTGCTGCCGGACTTGCTCTAAATACTGGAGATTTTGAGCTTGCCTCTTCATAATAGTAGCCATTCTATAAATTAAAACAATGGATGCATCATCATCATGCTTTTGAACACCAAGAAAATTCTTAGGTATGCCAAGAAAAACCTAGGTAAATATTCTCCCAGATGTTGTTCATTTATGTATGTTACTAGAGGAAAATGATAAACCAAAGTGGCCTTTTGCATGCTCAGCAAGTCTATCATGAAAACTTGGGTGTAAGGAAGCTTAGTAGAATTCCCTCTGAAGCCTGGTCAGCATCCCCTGTGAAATTTTGCAATTTTACACTCATTGCTTATTGGTAAATCCTTATACTCAGTAGCTGAATTTTGGGAGCTAAATGTAAATGAATTTTTTGTTTTCGTAATTTTTCTCATCCAAATCTTTGTGGTCTGATAGATAAAATATTATTATTTCTTTGATTTATTTATTCAATCTACTTCTTCTTTTGTCTACACACTTTTCTTTCCTAGTATTTCCTTTTCCAGCCATAGATTTACTGTTCTTGTTTGTCCATCCTCATGAAATGTCTAAACTGTCCCATCTCGGATTTTCTGATTTTTTTTCAGTTAGTGATTTTTTACAGCCAGTCTGGTTTCTTATGTCTTCATTTTTTTCTGTTGAGCCTTTTCTTTACACCATCAACCTTCAGAATATCATTTAATTAGACTAAATTCTACTGATGTTTCTACTCAACAGTGTGCTGGTATGATGCAATCAGTACAAACTACAAATAGTGCATAGTTGCTTTGTGTTCATGCATACAGAATCTTGTCTTGGTGTAACAATTAGCAGATCTGCAAGCCAGGATTCTGTATGTGGGAAAATTTAATATTATAATTGTTTACAATGTGATTGAAGTGAGTAAAATTTTCATGAGCAAGTCAGGATTATTTTTGACTCACCCTTGTAATTCATAGTAGTAGTATTTTAGTTTATAGGGTGCTTCGACGGCTTTGGTCATTTTGCACCTCTTCAATTCAAAGAAAAACCCATCTGGACAAACACAACAACCATGCCCTGGGCGGGATTCGAACGCGCGACCTTTGGGCTAGCCGGCGAGCACGCTACCCACCAGGCTAACCTGGTTGGCTTGTAATTCATATAAGACTATTTATAATACTATTTCACTATTCAAAAGGATTAGGGAGGTGATCACTTCTTTTTGTGTATAACCTGAGAGACAACTTCTGCTACTTTATTACTACTTTTTGAATTGGGAACAAAGTCATAAATGTGAAAAAACTCAATAATCTGAATGTACCTAAAAATATACCTGGAGTAAAATATCATTTGCAAAGTTTTTAAGTCAAATACCAAGTGAGCTGACAAGAAGTTAAGTTTAAATATATAGGATCTGGTGTGACATCTGTGAAGTTAAGCTTGTAAGTGTATATATATAAAAAAAGTTTACATAGCAAACTTTCTCAGTACAGAGGCTACAAAATAGTCAGCTGTAAATAAAAAGTAGCCAAAGAAATCAAAACTCTCTGCATGTACAAATCGTGATACATTTCTGAAAAATCTCATTTACCTTATTCCATAGTATAAATGTTAAAGAGAGAAATAAAAATATTTCTTTCGATCTCTTTATGCAATATAGGAAAGAAATACTTGCCTTCCCAATGCAGCTCTTTTAAGCTGTTTGCAGCGATAAAGAGAATCACCAAACTTCAGTAGCCTTACATAATCTTTGGAGACACTGAAATAAAAACCAACTAAATAAGCTGTTTAAGGAAAAGGGCAGTGGTTGAATATTCAATATGAACTATCCTCCCTGCATACTTATCAATTAGATGTCGAGCTGTGTTCAATTGTCCAAGAGCTAGCTTGTAGTGATCCTTATCATATAGAACATTCATTAAATCTGCATAAAATGGATGTATATCCTACAGGAAAAAACATTTTAAGAAAATAGGCAACTGTAAATAGAGCATTATTTACAATCAACACTTAAATATTTGGTACTCACATCTAATTTTGGAAAATCTTGAATAATTTGACTTAATCGATCATGAAAGTTTTGCTGAGTGTATTTCACTTTTCTCATGTAGAATGCCCGAATCCTTGATATTTTATAATTTTTATGAATAACAGTTGGTGTTTTGCGTTGTGTTTTAGACAAAATAATGTCCACAAAATCCTGAAATGGAAAATTTTAATTAATAACCAACTACTGGACTTGAATATTGCAATAAAATAATTTAATTAGCAGGGATACCAGAGTCCTGATTCAAGTAATTGTTGTTGCTCTTATGCATTAGAATTTTAATTATTCTGTTGAGATTAACATGGGTCACTTATGAAAATGGAGAGACCATTCCTCTCACTTTAAATGACTAGCATAATTTTACTATAGTAAAATTATGTTAGTCAATAATGGTCGCATGTGAAACTATTTTCAGCTAGAGTTCTAGCATCAAACAAGATTTTGATTAGCATTTCCAAGAGGGAATTCCTGGCACCCTGTCAATTTTGTTCTCCTATTTTGGTGCCTGAATCCTTTAAAAAATTGGTTGGGAAATCAAGATGCTCTCAGAACAGAGGAATGCAATACAGTAAAGAACTATAGAGTGCTCACTGCCTATGTTAACCCGTTACCTGTTTTTGACGTAATATTATGTGACGAGGTAATGCGGGTGGCCTGTTTTTGACGTAATATTACGTTCAGGTTAGTCTTTCCATTACCCTGTGTTTTTGACGTATTGTTTCATTCTCTAAGCCGTGCCCACTTGCTACTGCCATCTATCGGTTCTTATTCATACTATTAGTCATATTAGGAAAAAAAGATACTATTTCCCTCCTAAAGTGAACAGAAGAATGCCGTATTTACTTTTTCATCAGTTTCACCATCAGAATTGAATCAAGGGTCGATAGAAAAGCAAATAGAATTGAAACAGTTAAGGGGTTATTCCCTCTCCTATTTCCTCTCTCTAACCCCTCCTATCCATCAAACCCATGGCTGCCTTTGCCTATGAGAATAGTACTCCCAACCTCACTGACAAGAGCGGTTCACCCACTGAAACATTCCAACCATTTCTTGCTAGTGTTCTATTTGTGTCTCTTTCTTTCTCAAGTACTCATATCTATATATATCTATAATTGAACATTATCATGAATGGACACATATACAGTTACACTTAGAAAGAACATTCACAAAAAAGAACTCACATATTGGCAGCTTTCAGAGCTCCTAACTCCTTCAGTCTTCTCAAAGACTTATATCCAACACTTATATCTCCATAAATAACTTTTCCCTCAAGGGTATCCGGAATGTCTCTCAAGCAAAACAATATGTAAACACTCCTCTACTATTCCTTCTCTCAAATCCCTCCACAATAACCTCTGCATCTGCACCACTTATTTCCTGGTTGCACAATCCCTCAAAGCCAATCTCAAGGATATTTTTCCCTTAGTAACATCAATCAAACCACTGTCCATATAGTTTAAAGTGGTTTGATTGTTCCCAAGTGTCCCCCAGTCACAGGTGTTCTGCAAATCTCAGGAATATGTTCAAAATCACCAAGCCCCTCACACCCAAAAACCCCACCTACTCCTTGTAATCATCCCAGATTCAAAACCTGTCTCCCTCATTTCTACAAAAAAACTTTGGCCAAAGAAATCCCTCATTGATTACTCCCTCATTTCCTCAAAGAAACTTTGGCCAAATAAATTTTCTTAAATACCTCCCTTCCCTTCCTGCAACACCAATAATAATGTCTACCTTCTAAAATGCAAATTACATCCTGCCTTCTACATTGGCCAATGCACCATACCTCTCAGTCTCGACAATCAACAACCACCGAGTCTCCTGCATCTCTTCCTCCATATCAGCTTCCCTCCTAGTTCCAAAACATTCCTCCCTTCACAATCTTGATTTTGATAATTGCTACAATGGTTCTGGAGATAAGGAGTGTCACTGCCAACTGCTCTAAGTTATTATTGTTTGGGGACAGCCTCTCACGAAATCACTTTCATATAAATTTCCATCCACCTTACCCGAGAATGGACTCCTGATTAACCCCTCCTATTGCCTATGGCTGCAATTTTTATCAATTACATTTGCCTGTTTCACAGCTAACATCTATATCTGGATGTTAATAATTAACTATTAATCCTGTTGATGTACTTGATGATTCAAAGTGCAGTCACGTGCATAAAAATAAAAGATGAATGGTAGAATTTGGAAGAATATGAGTAAGGTGACTGGAACATTGTAATTCCTAGTTATGTTACGAGATAGATACTAAGAAGTTGTTTTAAATGTAGGAGATCTAACCATTTGCTGGAGTAAAAAGGAAAAAAAAAGTGTATAGCTACAATTTTTGATATTATTTCACTTTGATGGGTGACAGATATTTGGTGAAATAATTTATGCAAGTCAATTTTGCAAGATGTTAATGCTTAATGGAAAAATATCATTGAGAAGAATATCAAACAAGTGACGTGCTTATGATAAATGTGATTAGATTACAGCTTGACTTTCATTGTAGATGGCACCTACTATAATAAAAAGTATGCAAATTCTTATAATCTTTATTTGAGACTTTCTCTCTTTAATTTCCATAACAATTTGAATTCAATGATACTGAAATAATATTTTACTTAATATTGTGTGTAGATGTGTGGTGATAAGATTTTCCTGTGGAAAGAAATTAAGTAAGGTACATTTGTTCAAAATCAAATTTGCATAGGTACTATCTTTGCTCAGAGTTATAATAAATAAATATTAGAGAAATTTCACTGATCCCATTGAATTACATAAAAAACTTGAATTAAAAAATTTTCATTTTGTACCAACCTCGTTCATAATGATAGTCCCTTCAATCGCAAGGAGCAGATCGTTTAATGTCACTCTGACTAATGTGATAACTTTCTGCATCCGGTCAATTTCCTGCCTTAAAAATATGTTCATGGAACCCGTAGCTCCCATTATTTTTAATCTGTTAGGACAAAAAGTGGAAATTAACACCCATTGCATCACAGGAAATAATTTACATAGTGAATTGCTAAAAACATAAGGTTAAAGCAATTTTTTTAACAGGTTAACTAGCTTGGGGGAGTGAGCTACGTCACATCCAGGAGACAGGTGCTATGTTTATCCTAAACTAATTTTCATGAATGGCTGGGATCAGCAAGAGTGTGGGGACAAAAAATATGTCTCTGAATCAATAAGCAAAAGCATCACTATATTATAAAAATGGAAAAAAATTCTTAAAAGAACAAATGATATTATCATTATGTTGCACCTTATAATTTTGGTGGTACACACCAAATTTAGTATCTATTTTATTTACTATTTATCAACCTAATGATTTAATTAAATATCATCACTTTTTTGTGAGAAAAATTTAGACCCATAATTATAGAACTTACCAGAATGATGAAATGACCCCACTAATAACGGAATACAGTAGAAGTCCGCTATAACGAGAGCTGATAAATGACGAAAAATCTCTCGTTATAACGTACACTCGTTATAGCCGACGGTCATTTAAATTCGACTCTTCCGGCATTTATAACGGCACATAAAGTGGGCGAAAAAGAGCCATGAAGTAGTTGTATCAATGCATCAGCAAACGCATTGAAAATAGATCGTTTCATCAAAAAGATTTTAAAATACCATCACCAAAAGTCAGGCACTCGTAACTAATGTACGTCATGCATCGGTATTATCTTTGGCTACCTTTTTGGAACAATCATAGATAAGGTATGGCCTGCGGTTAACAATTACGATTCCATAAATAAGAGGAGGGCCGAGAGATTTTCCATCCTGCTAAGCTCAACACAGACAAATGGGCTTTTACTGCACTGTCCTCAAGTCTAGCTCACAGCTCCATATGTTCTTTTATTTCAACCGATCGGTTATAAGGACGAAATAGCACCAGGAAATGACAGACTGGCGCACAAATTCCAAGATAAGTTGTTCAGTAATTCTCCAGGAAAGTCTGTGACATCAAACCACAATCTTCTCTCGTAAAATCACCACAAAGTCTCTTGTAAAGTCTTCATTACAATGTAGATTCACGAGGCATGACAATGTAATGAGTGTTTTTTAATCCTGCGATTTTTGCAACCCGAACACCAACTACCGCAAAATCTACTCGCTATAGCGATAGTGCAGGTGTGACCACTCGTAATAACCAGCATAACTCCCTATGTTTTAACACTTGGACCAACCAATGCAAAACGATCACTCGCTATAGCAATACTCTCGTTATAAGCCATACTCACTATAGTGGACTTCTACTGCACTTTCTAAAAATTAGAAGCATTTATAGGGATTGCATAAGAAAATATCCAGTTCTAATCATTTCTAATATATTCACACCGATTAGAATTTCAGCTATTGCCATATATACAACTAAATTGAATTCTTGATAAGAGATGCTTCTTACTTTTCCACAAAAAGGCTAGCCCTCTTCTTCCACTGGAGCCTAAAATTTCAATTCACTTCACTTGGGAGCACTAAATTCTTGGGATTATCAGTTACCGAAAATCTTGATTGGAAGCTTCACATCAATGACATAATCAATAAAATGGACCCACTGGAACGTTTATGATAAGGAAACTTGCCCAAACGACCTCTGTGGCAATCTTAAAATTGTTATACTATGCCAAAATACACTCTATATTGGCATATGATGTGATCTTCTGGAGAAATGGTACTACAGCTTACTAGGCCTTTTCTCTAGGCAAAAAAGATCTGTGAAAGCTATTGCCAAAACATCCATTAGAACCCCAGGCAGACCACTATTTTGCCATTGAAAAATTATGTCACTACTTTGCATTTATATTTTCCATTGTGCTCCGATAGTTAAAAATAACCCTAATGTATTTTCACACCAAACACAACTGTACATGTCTACACAACACGTGGGAAGGAGAATGTTCACCTGTGTTACATCAGCCATTAACTGTCACCAAAAGAAGCCCCCCCCCCCACCACTCGGCCTCAATCATTTATAATAAACTGCCAAGGAACATTAAAAGTGCCTCCACTGTAAATTCTTTTAAAGCGGAATTGAAAAACTTTATTAAGTAAGACCTATTATAGCGTTAACGAATTTATGTATGATAATCTGTAAGAGGGATATTAATTTCATGTAATATACTCGTTTTATCTACTTGGATATATTCATATGATGTTTATTTATTTAAAACTGCTTTTCTTTTGTATGACCATGTTCTAAGCCATGCTGGTGACCAACAGAGCTACAAAGTTATTGTATGTTTGTAGATTTCCACGGCATGGATTAGGATGGCTCTGAATATCTATCAGGTTTCCACCACATTCACTGGCATTTCGCTGGCATAACAGCTGGCATCTTCAGTCGAAGGTGGTCTTCGACCTGAAGATACCAGATGGAATGCCGGCGAAACTCTTGTAGCGAAAAGACAACAAACACGGTGAAGCCCGAGTTTTTGCTTAATAAATAATTTAAAAAAAAATATTTAGGAGGTAAAAATATAAATGAAATATTTTAATTACTCTAAAAGTACTTGGAGTGTAAAAAAATCGATGTTAAGAAATCTATATAAATGTATATTATAATGTTTAAATGTGTAAATTAACAAATATACAAAAAAAACCTGGAATTTTTCACAAATACCAGGTGATAGGGGCTGGCACTAAAAGGGTTAATATTAATGCTAGAGCTTCACTTAAAATTGGGAAGTAATCATTGGAACACAATAAATTCATTTCTGAGGATATATATTTAGGAAAAGCAACAAATATTTCTTTTAGGAAAACTACTGAAATTAACTTATATGTTGACTGCTGGATTCCTATAAAGATCGAAGTTTCAGGCGTGATGTGGTGGAATTTTAACATTTTGAGTGAATTATAAATGCAATTTTCCACAAAAATATAGGTTTATTGCGAACCAGGTTTCGATGTTACTACATCATCGTCAGGCCTGCCGATGATGTAGTAACATCGAAACC
>WURS02000019.1:5676607-5705844 GCA_011762765.2 Rhinocypha anisoptera
TCAGTTGACTCTTTTTTAAATTCCTGATAGCTCAGGAGCAAGTTATTTCGTAGGTGATTAAGTTCATGTGTAAACCAGTTAGATTGTTTCTTAGTTGTCCCCCAGTTGTTAAGTACTTGGGAGTACAGTATGGCATACCTTTGAAACATGTGATACACTACTACTCTAGAGGTTATAGGAATACATAAACAATCCCTTCCACCAAGTAAACATTTTAGTCCATGATAAGGACTTAAATTACAAGCAATAAAAAAATGCATTCTTATTTTTTTAAATTTACCACTTATATAACTTTTAAGATTTCATTGTGTAACCCCAAAACTCTTCTGCTACACCCTCAAATGGACACAGCCCATATTCAAAAAGGTTTGTAATGGGGAGAGTTTGTAAATTGAAACTCTATTTTATTCATTGATACAGGGGAGGCTTAAATCCAATTCATTCTATTTCTCAATCAGACATTTTATTTATATTTTATTATATTAGAAATTATTATGTTTTAGAGTTTATTATATTAGAAGATATGATATATAGAATATTATTTATAACAGAATAAGAGAAAGTAATTTGTCTGATGAAGTTCTTACCCTCAGTAATTTCTTCATTTCTGAGGCTGCAGTTGCTCTCAAACAATTTTCATTTGTCACATTGACTTTGGCATTTTTGGGATTATCCACTAGAACACTCATCTTCTGTGTTTCATATACCACCTAGATAAAGATTTCAAATATAAAAAATCAGCCTTATTGTATTGATATATTCAACACTTGTGATTATCTTGCATTAATGAACTTTTCTAATCACATATTGTTGTGCTTCATTTATAATGGCTATGATTAGTAAGTTGACCTGGACAGGACTATTATATCCTAAAACCAAGTGTTTGCATAGAAAAAATACAGTTTGAGTGATTTTTGTACAATGAGCTTAAACTCTCAAATAATGTGAATAAAAATGTATGTAATAATAAATGCTTGAATTCAAAACAAGGGGAAAAGTATGAACATTTATGCAATTCAATATTGGAGAATTTCCAATAAGTTTGTGTCTTTAAGTGAACTTGAACCTGTTATAACTTTTAATAACAAAACATTAGAGCAATATGTAAAGTAACCAGAATCATGAATCATGTGACAGCCAACAAGGGATGAAATGTCATCTTTGATGATCACCATGGAACATTTAAAATATTGAGTTAATTTACCATATTTTCAAAAAAATTAACATTTAAAGTTACCAGGAGTAAATATTAACACTGCCACACTGAAAATAAGAATGAAACTAGGTAGTATCAATTATACCATGATTTTTAAAGAAAAGTCTCAATTGCCTAAATCTAGTTATCATCACAGGTTATCAATCAAAAATTGATTTGCAGCAGCTCTCCTTTCAATTTTTTCATACCCCTATAGTTCTTAACTCTAATGTTCTCTTAACTCTAATTCTGATTTGTTACAACCAGCTCCCATGAACCACATCTATGGTTCTTCACTTCTACCATCCTTTTCAATTAGGTTTTCACTATCACATCTCAAAAACTATAATACATATTACTTTCCATTTTACTGTGAGTTTTCTGTCATACTAAGGTACTTTTTCCAGGTTCTTCAAGAGTAGTTCTTCATTGGCTTTCTCCATTGATTATCAAATTTACAGTTAACCCTTCAAGTGCGGAAGGCATTTAACAGGAGTTTAACCTTAGTGCATCATACATCAGAATTTTTTAAATTTGTTTATAAGACCTTATAAGACCTCGTGTGTGGTTAAAAAATGTAAAAATCCAATTTTTTTAGTATTACACAAATTCAAGTTAGTTTTAATTACAACATATGTTATGACTCTGCCGAAAATTTGTGCAAAAGAATTTTAATTTCAGAATTTTGTTTTGAGCCGTCCAGACTGAAATGAGCACAGATACTTTATTATATAATTGCAGTCACTATTATCTAATGGTTTAAACTACAATAAACCTCATTCTCTTCATCTCCATGACAGATTTTTGCTCTCACAAGTCCAAATTCCTTATAACTGTTGTTGTCAAATTTAAATATTTTTTTGTCTTTGAGTATATGTAACACCTATACCGAGGATAACAGAAAACAATAAATATATGTTGGAAATATTTTAGTTGATAGGAAAAAAAATTGCTTCACCTTAAAAATTCTGCTTGATGTGGAAATGCACAAAGCAATCGAAGCCTCCTTTATAATAGGAAATGTTCTTCCAAGTAAAAGCTGTAGCTACATGCAAGCCATCGTACACCAATGCATAAATTTTGGAGTGAATGCTTATCTCATTCTCAATGTCACTATCAGAACTCAAAACATTTTCCTCTAAGTATCTTTCCGGCAAAATGTCCTCAACCTGCTCATCACTCATGTCTTCCAAACTTATCTTTCCAGCATGACAACCCACAATTGACAGTGTGGATGTAAAAATCCTGATGAACAAATATGTATCACACAAATATTCCTCAATTTGAAGCACACTGCTTGCAAAAAGAAGCACTAACAAAGGATGTGACAAGAAGTAAGCAACCAACATTTCATAATAAAAAAACTAAATCTTTGAAAAGACTTCTTCCAGAAAAGTGACTTACAACCAGCTGACTCTAACTGGGGTAAACCTGCTGAGCTGCTGTTCTTGGAAGAATTCTTGAGCCTACTCTCAACAGTTTGCTATCCCAAACTCCCTTGTAACTCAGACCCTACTCCAACCTAATCTTTCACAATGAGTGCTTGGGTCTGAATGAGCTGCCATGTCCCACTGTTATCAATAGGCCATGGAATTGTGCCTGATATGCATGATAATATGCTGGGCTAAATGAAAGGGAAGTGAAAACAATTGTAATGTCATAATTCTCACTGGTCCACATCTATATCTCTTGTTGATTTTCCAAAATGAAATGATGCTGGACCAAATGTGGCCATTGGAAAAACTAGGCGTCAGCAAGGGGATGTGTTTACACTAACAGTGATGTCTTCAAGTTTTCATCTAAGAGCAGAAGGAGGTCAACCTAATGCTCATGCGGGGATATGGAGTTGCTCTCGTTATATCTTTGAAAGATACAAATGAATGTCAAATACTTATATCATGAGGATGGTGCCCCAAATGACAAAGCGATGTATAAGAAATATGTATTCAGTAGCCAGATATTCTACCTACTGGGATATCATGATTTCCAAATTTTGAACTTACACAGAGGAAGATCTGTTCAGATTAGCTCAGATGGGGAACAAAATAATCTAGAACTAAATCTTCTTACATAAATTTTACAAAGCACAGTTTCACGATCTTATGGGCTACTAAAAATCTTAATTTAGGTACAAGTTAATTTTTCAAACATTTCATACCTGATTGGGTACAATTTTGAAATTTCCACTGGGGGTACTCTGGAAGGGAAAGGTACGAGAAGGAATCCCTGATGAACCCATAACTGCTATCTCTTCCCTACCAAAATTGCATTTAGAAGAGCTGGTTTGACAGCATATATGGGAATAGAAAAAATAATAATTTTTCAATTAGTATTAACATACCAATTATCTGCTCACAAACATTCATTTATATACTTCAAGAAAGGAATCCATCAGTTAGGGATATGATTTTAAAAGCATTGTTATTGTTATCATTAGTATTTATTGGTCAAACAAGAGATCAAAAAAGTTCAGACAAAAACACATATCAGAATATCATATCACACACAGTATATTACATCAGTTATACTGTGGTTAAAAAATTCATTCACTGAGTTTTGTGAGCAAACCATAAATATAAGGTAGATTTAAATTTAGCAGAGCTAGTTCTCTAGTAGTCTGACATGGATGATTAAAAAATCTTATGCCTATGTTTTGCATAGGTATTATATTATTGTTATAATTGTGTATTTCCCATCTTAAGGGGAACTATATTAGCTACCAAGAATTAAGTTTTTTTAATATATGTAGAAAACCTCATTCATTAAAAAAAAATTTATTTCTAGTATTATAACTATTATAGTATTGTGGAGCCTTTTTCGGTAATAACTTTTGTAGAGACAGAAGGTTAAAGTTGAATATTTTTAAACTTGGTGGGATAAATAAATAGAATTATGCAAAAACTATTCAACTTACACCACCCATCTTTTGTTCACTTTTGAGGAACAACAAAACTCACAACTTTTAGGCATATTCGTTGAATTCCAAGGAATAACAACAAAGTTATAAATAACTGAGGACACTTTTTCCGTGTTTTTTGTTTTTTACAAAAACTTTTGAATGAATTATTTAATTTCAATCTACCAGGTGGCATTTTGTAGGTATTTTCACTACAGACAAATTTTTGCCTGTGCATCACTTTTCCCTATGATCCATAGTTTTTCTAGCACAATGGAAAAACCGATTTTCCACTCAAATTGTAAAAAAAATGACTCATGAGATGAGAGACCTTTTCTACTGCCTTCCCCTGCACATTCCAGCAGTAAAATGGCAGATGCCCATTAATCAATTTTTCTGTTACTTTCACAGCTATAGCAACATGCCTAATTGTCCAGATCAGGTGCTCATTAGATAATGGTTGTGTCAGGAAATAAATTAGAGAAAAAAATTCATATGCAATCATTTATCCAAATCCTATGAGTGCAGGGCATTATCCAAAATAGACTTCAATTTACGAAATCCTGAATTTTCAAGAGAGTGTGCCATTTATTGTGTGGTTTTATGCATTATAATTATCACTTATGGCTTACATTTTAATGTGATTATTCCTGTTACTAGAAATAATGATATTAAATTACAAGTATTGTAATTATTTATATTATAAATATTGTAATTATAACTATGCAAACAAAAGGAGGAATTGCAACTGCAGAGTTGCACAACCAGGTGTTTAATACTTATGAGTAAAAATAAATGTTTTATTGCAATCAATGTATCTAATAGATGCCTTACAACAGAAAACATGACCAGGAACCCAACGTGGTTTAACCTTAGATTAATTAAATTAAACCTTAATTAATTAAATTAAGTTTAAACTTAATTAATTAAATTATTTCTAAATTCTGTAGAAATGTATATTCTAGTTCATACATTTATTTTTTTTTTAATTTTCTAATCAAGGCATTCTAGCTTACTGACTTAACTGGGCAAGGTGAATCTATGAGACTCTTAGTGAATTGTTCATGTGCTAACAGGATTAATAATAATAATATTGTATTTTATTATTATTATTATGCATTAAAACCTTCCAAAAACCTTATCGCTGAAAAATTACCACAATATTGGAAAACATTAGTGCATTAGTGACCTTGCTGAAACATTGTCACAACATTTAACCTTCAAAATGCAGCTTTAATGCTACATTACCATGTTGCAATTGCAACCTTCTCATAACGTTAATGCAAGTTTAATGTGCTCACTGGGTAAGTACTATTCTTATTTATATTATCGTACTTATAAGTATTTTGCTTTGCCACTAATTATATCAAAGGTGGATGGAAAGGAAGGACAAAACAAGAAACTAAGCAGGGTAAAGATGGATAATAAGTTGTCGGAAGAAATTTGAAAAGGAGAGGAAATATGGATAGGGGAAATATAAAAGGACAGTGGAATACTACTGAGCATGTTAAAAGATAGAATGTTAGCATAGTAAGATAGAGTGAGGAAAAGGATATATATTTTAGATAGCATGAAGGGAGACAAATTATGTAGAACCAAAAGATTACTGTTAATATTAAACAAAGCTTAAATAGTGTATTCGGAAGTAAGAAGCCCTATGAAACCTAGTGTGATAAATAGCAGTAGATTCTAGAAACCCACAAAAACCTAAATTTAACTTGTACTTGAGAATGAATAGAAAATAAAGTCCATCAGTGATCAAGGCCTGATATTATGCTAACTATAAAAGGATATCTTAAATAATTGCAGTAAGCTAAAAAAGTATTCAGTGATCACACTTAATAGATAAAATTACTCCATTTTCCGGATTTGTGTTAATCTAAGATGAACCTAATTCTAAGATTTCTAAGACCCTTTTTTGGAACTCTACTAGGGAAAAATAGCTAAATGGAAATACCATCACTCATTAATAATGTTTCCCTGTATCCATTTCACTGACAGTTTATACTGCATTGTAAGCAGTCATACAAATATTTTGTGAGTTGAGATAACTCAAAACAAAATTTTATGATGTATGTACTAACACTGGTAAACCTAAATATCTAAATTATGCAATCCTATTAAAAAAATGGATTGACTCTAAGATAGTCCCTATTTTATTTGTAAAACCAGAAGGAAATAAAACATCATCTTGGTTTTGTACAATTATGGTAAATGTAGGAAACAAACCATATGTATTATATGGATACTTGGGCATTTCTGATGTAATATTCTCAACTATCGCAGAGAAATACTTATATATTCCCAGTACATATTTCTATATATCCTTTTCAATAGAAAATTCCAAATATTTCTAGTAATAATACTTTGGTCATTGCTCTTATGAGCTAATTGACTGAAAAATCAGCTTACCATTTTGTTGGGTCTACTTGATTACATATATTATTTACATTTGAGAGTTCCTTGTTGTCAGCGCGCAGATTAGATTGCATCTTTTTGTGTGAATGCAGCTTATGAAAAAAATAAAACTTTTATTAATATAAGGTTACTAAAAAGAAAGAAATTTAAGAAATAATTTAGTACTAAAAATAGTAATATATATGGGATAAATGGTGGGACAACCAAGGAGTTGATAAGTTATGAAGAATAGGTGAAATACAAAATATACTACATATTTTATATTATATATAAGATTATAAGTAAGTAAACTATCAGTAAGTAAAGTAATCATTAGGAACACTAACTTTTCAAGTGCAACACTTTTATAATTTTTGTTTATTGCTTAGATTTTAATTTAATTCTTTTAAATTGGCCATAAAATAACAATCATCAGAAGCTGTCTAACATGTGATATAAATAAACAAATACCAAATACATATATATAGAAAATAAGGTTTCACTATGGATGACACTCTAGTTATATTACATCTTGTTTATTTTCACCATGGTTTCCAAAATACCCCATATTTATCACCCAAATAAAAACAGCTTTCCATTTATCATATACTTCACATAATTTCCATTTAAAGTCCCTTCTTTGTCTGTAATGTAGTTATGTCTGTCTGTAATATATTTAATGTTTTTAAGCAGTAAATTGGATAATAGTGCCTCTATTACTTTAGACTTTCAACTAATTTCTGCCAATTTTGTGGAGTCAAAGGTTTTTCACAACATCAAGATTTATAATTGTATACATCCTTGCTACATTTAAGTAAATTTGAATTAGGATAAGCACACAAGATTGTAGTGGAAGGAGAGAAAGAATTGTAGGCAAAAGGAAGTGTGCAGAGTTGAAAAAGGATTTATACATATTAAGGTCAGGCTAAGTATGTAGTTCTAATTTGGATTTCATCAGAATTAACTGGTACATAGCCCTTCTTCATCATACAAGTTTGTACTAAATACAATGGGTACTAGCAGGGCTTTAATTTTAACAGTTTAATGATGTACGTCTCATTTACTTTTAGATTAGTAGTGTAATGAATTTCTCTCTTGTGGAGTACGAAGACAAACTTCAGAATTATTTAAATATGTGCTACCTGTTTGTTAAATGGAATTAAATGAGAGCATGGAATGTTATTTTCCTTACACTTTTTGAAACCTTAAAAATATCTTAAAACATTATCATCAATTACCATCAATACCATAATCAGCCTTTTCACAAACCATCATATACTAAATGTATAAGCCATCTGACCAAGAAAATGTATTCCTTCCACTTAGAACCATCTCAAATTTTACTAAGTACATATGTACTTAGTAGTACTTAATTGTTTCAATTATGACCAAATATGTGAGCCTTTACAGCATTCTTGGACGGTAAAACCTTAACTGATATTTTTTTTTAAAATTTAGTTTTTAATATAGTTTGCTGTAAAACCATTGGTATTAACTGAGTATGCCACATATGGGAAAATAAATGTACAGCCCAATGTAATGATTCATTGGCCAAATTGACCATGTGCCATGTCAAAACTTTGAAAAGGCATATTAACAGCATATGTTATCTATGTAATTAACCCCTCAAGATTGCTTAATACAAGGGTACATAAAAAAGTAAAAATGTTTCCATCATTAGAGTGATGTACTGGGACATGATAATTACTTGCAGAGAATGCACTATGAAGTTCGGGGATAAATGGTGGGGTAACCAAGGAGTTGATAAGTTATGAAGAATATGTGAAATACAAAATATACTATATTTTATTTTGTATATAAGATTATAAGTAAGTAAACTATCAGTTGACTCTAGTTGAATTTTTTGTACTCTAGTTGACTTTTTTTTGTATTAGAAGCATGTCAAGTGACAGAAGAGTGAACTACTGAGCAAGAATGGTGGATGTGTTACAGTAGTGTATGTGTGAAGAGCAGAGAAGTGTAGTCAATTTTTTTGTGATCAAAAGACCGAAACCAGATTGAAACTCACAGGGAGATGTACTGATATGTGGAAGACTGTTTGGATAGCAGCAATATCGCCAGATGGTACCAATTTTTCAGAGGGCCGCATGAACCTGATGGTTGCATCCCTCATATGGCTTCTCTTAATGTGCTACTCAAGAAATTTGGTTGGGAGGTACTATAAAGACAGAACCTGGTACAGTTCATCATATTTTTGGCCCAATGAAGAATTTATTGGGTGACAAATATTTCACTTCTAATGCCAAAGTCTAATTGGCTGTGCGAAGTTGGCTCTGCTGAAAAAAATGGGCCTCTGCTCATTGGGTATGTTCAAATTTTGCCATGATGGAAGAAATGTGTTGGGGGACTTGATAGCTTTGTTGAGAAATAACATAAGTATACTTTACTTTCTCATAATAAAAAATAGGTTACCTATTAAACTTTCTACTACGTAAATGGTTGTGTATTACTTATTGATTCAACCTAATATCTTAGTATTTAAATCTTAGGCAACATTTAAATTTGTCTTGAATCAACAGTGTACAAAACATTTAAAGTAATTCAATGGCACGATGGGTCCCTGAAGAAAGCAGTATGATGGACCCATTCTCATATGTGTCAAAAAACTGACATGTGGCAGAAGAGATAAGACACATGCAGCGGAGGCAAGAGGACATTAATTGTGCATTAAACTGCTGTACAGAGGAAAAAATAGAGTCCATACACACATACATCAAACCAGGGGGAGGGGTTAATTAGAAGTATAAATGAAGTTAATTGCTTTTAAAGGAGAAAAATTGGAAAGACATTTATACTGCCAAATGGAAAATTACAATTGTATATAACAATTTTTTTAGGATGATATCTAAAATTCTAATGTACATTTAAAAAAGGAGTATGATACGATAAGCAAAGATTATATTTAATATTGACAAGAGCACAAAAAGGTGGAATAACACGATTACTTTTAGATTTACCTCAGATAATGAGGGAAGTGTGTGAGCATCTCCCATGACTGGATTCATATTATGTCTCTGATTAATATGCTCATTTTGGTCACCACACTGATCATGTCTAACTTTGGGACTTTTATCTCTTTGATGGTGTCCAGTAGTTACCGTGGAATGGTAGTGTTCGGCTGAGTCCAGATGGTTTTGACGTTTTGAGGAAGGAACAATAAGAGGTTGCATGCCATGCATGGATTGCTCACATCTATGAGATTTTGATTGTTTCTTTAAATTCGTTGCCAGCTTTGGTGATATTGGGTTTTTATCCAAATATGATTTGTTTTCAACTAGGCTGTCCACATCTATGAAAATTGAAATATCTCCTTATAAAGAAAAGTAGCATGAATAACTTCTTCAAGAAGTAATTTCTTTACTCAGAACAACAGGCTAGTATAAGTAGAACTACCATTTATAAAACAGCACTGCTGCTTGTCCCTCTCCATCCTAGAATCCTTCCTTAAATTCGCCTCTAACATCCTGAAAGGACTCAAGAAATAGCTTTCATTTATGCTTCCTGATCATTCAAAATTCTGAATGTCTAAACAGTAATTGGTGACCCAGAATTCCCATTTATTAATAGTAACCACTGTTTGGCAAAGGCACATAATAATATACAGAAAATTATGAAAGGGATAGAAATGCATGAAAGTACAACACACAAAAATGATGAGGAAGATGAAAGCTGTTTCAAAAAGAAAAAATATCTGCTGAATTCAGGAATTCAACCACAGACTTCCCAATTTCAGATTGGGTTCTTTATCTTTAAGCTAACTCAAAAGCTTGCACTTTGTGGAAACACTGGCCTTACATATAACCTTGACTCACAAGACACACCTTAGAGAATGTCAGGTTTTTTGTTACATTCACCATGTGGAGATGACACAAAACTTGACTCATTGACATTAGAATTTTTTGACTTTGCTGCATTGGTCTATTTCTCTTTTAACTTTTGGATACTTATATAATTTGAGGTTTTGATGATTGGAGTAAATCACACTCTACATCTAATTCACTTGAAAAAATCTAGTAATGGATTTATTTAAATGCAGGCATATAAATACTTGCAATGACTATATTTTAAGAAAAATAATTCCTTTTGACAATTTTTCTCATACCTGAAGAATTAGACTTAATAGATGAGTTTGGAATATAAGTTTTAGACTTTGACTTTTTTCCAGAAATTAGCATCAAAGATCCTTCTTCACAACTAGTATCTTTTGTGTCTTTCCAAGATTTTTTTCCTACTATTTTTTTATTTTCTGAAATATTCTAACAAAATGATAACATTAGTTACATAATAATAACAAATCAAATACGCAAGAATAATCTCCAGAAAAATACTTCCTACCACATGTTATCTTTGATCACTACCAGCACAAGAATACAAATGTTATTTCATTAGTGGACCTGATATGGTTAGGTATTAATGATCTTCGGAAAAATAAGAATATACTCTGGGAAGGGATGTAGTAATTACAAAAATTCAGTATCCTATATTGTGATCCTCAGTGCATTGGATTACATGAATTTATGATAATAGCACAGTATTCAGTTCACTATACTTTACATTCAACTAATTAACTTATATTAAGGAAGATTTCTCAAGTTTTTTTATCATTTACTGGTTTGCATTAGCAGGTGTTTCCATTATTTAATTGTTTGAGTTTTATATAAAATCATTTTGAGCTTCCAGTTTTAACTGATGGACCTTGTTATATTCTGCCCTATCTCTCTTGTGTGAGACTCTATAATATTTTATATTGGTAGTGATGTAAAGGTCATGTAAGATAACTAGTTCATTTAAAAATATCTTTAATCTTAGTTACAATTACATTTTATTAGTCAATCAAAGCTTGTATTCAAATTCAAAAGTGAGTGTGGTATATCATTCATCATTGGACGACAAAACTTCAAAACATTATTATCAATCAGCAGTAATATAGTTTCATCAGTGTAGTACTATCATTTGATTTAAAGGCTCTGTTATATTGAAATATACAAACTTCATATGTCTAATGCCATATGATCTAAAATATTTAAACAATACTTCTAAATACTTAAACAGGACTCATGTTTGGTAAAATTAGAAATAATATTTATCAAATCATGCAAATTTCTTAGCCTCCAGGTTCACACAGTGTAGATCAAATTTCAAAAAGCGGTTATACAACATAACTAAGTCAAAAGTCTCTTGGAAGATATAAGCATTTAGATAATCATGAAAAATTATATTAATATTGTATTTTAGAATAACAAGAGACCTTCCATTTTAATAAATTGTTTTATAAGTAAAATGTACCATATACCATAAGATGCAGATTTATAGTTTATAAATTCATGTTTAAAGGGAATGATGGATGTAAAACTGTACACTATAACTTAAACTATAACTGTGCATAAAGAGTGTCTTTGGCCATCTATTTAATAATCTCTCTAATTCATTAAAATAGATAAAGAGACATATATATCATAAGTATTTCTGTACCTACATCTGACTGTGCCAAAATAGCTTTGCTTCGATTGGATTCTGTGGTAAGGTGTTTGTACTCTTCCTCAGTAAAAACTGCTGATGCTATTTAGAGTCCAAAAAATTTTTGTTTATGTTAGTTTCAATAAAATTTATAAATTTATTGCAAAAATAGTTACCATTTAATGAAAATAAATTTGGTAAATATTATGAAGTCTGAAAATTTATGCCAATATATCATTATGGAGCATGATTGAGCTACACACTTTAACAGGAAGAAAATTCACTGATCATGCAAGCAATAAGCTTAATTCACTGAGGAACTTGGTGGAATCCCATACTAAAACATTATACATCCCAAAACTTTGTATATTTCCACAATGCTAAATTTTAAATAAACTTTAGTTTTGTAGAAATATAAAAAAATTGAAGTCTATGTGGTTTTCAAACAATAAGCCATAATATAACATTTATATAAAAATATATTTAAATTATTGCAAGATTTGTTAAATCCTGCAAATGTTCCATGTGACTAAGCCATCTTTCATTTATTATGTGGTATTTTAAAAACACATTTATGCAACTTAATATCTATACATATGTTTCTATTAACAATGCTTTAAAGAAAGCGTGGGAGAAGATCGTAACAATCTAACAATTTTGTATTTTTTATATATGCCTATCATCATTTTCTTTCACTGAGATCTTTGTGTATTTTTTCTATTTCAGCAATCTTGAAATGCAAAAATCACTAAGCATTAGTCTTGCTTTAATTGGCTCTCACCTGTGCTTGAGTTGTCGTTGAAATATTGGGCTTTTCTCTTAATGAGAACCACGTCTCCACAGGATAATTCTGTCTCTTCCAAAGTCACCTGTTTCTGGGAGATCTTCCTTGCAAGCAAATGATGAGAGCCAGTTGCACGCCTATCACTCCTATTTCGTCTTCTGGGCAAACTTTTCTTTCCCTGAAGTTCTAAGGAGCTGACAGATTTTCGTGGGTGGCAAACTAAGGAATTTTTTCCAGCACAATCTATTACTTCTCATGTCATAATCTCTCAAGAATGTTTCTCTAATTATTAGATATCTATTATTTCTCAACATTCAGCAGAATACTAAAAATACAGCAAGATGATAATCAGATGCCTAGGAGCAATCCACTATAATTACCCCCTAATAAATAAAATAATTGCTATTTACCTTTAAATATCATAATAAAAATTAATACAATGCCCAAAATACTGTTCAATTCACTACTATAAGCTTGCAATAAAGTAAAAATATATATACTCTTAGCTTAAAATAAAGAAGAATGAAACAGTATAAAAAGGAGCCAGTTATGAGCTTGCATCATGCCTTCACTCCTTCACAGAAAAAATACAGTAAAACTTAAAATAATTCCATTCAATTCAAATGACACATTTCTAATACTGGTTAAGTAAATGTTTTCTTAAAATGATTAGGAAACTCAAGTAAAACTACAAAAACACAAGGTGTGGCATATTCAATTCCATAATATAACTTTATAAAAAAATGAGAAGTAATAATTAATTACGTTTCTATACACTCAACTTATTACTAATAAACCTCGCATTATAATTATCTCATTATAAAATCAGAGAAGACATTGCATGTTATAAGAATACATTAAGTTATATGTAGTAATAAATCTATTAAGGTATCTCTTAAGCCCATTAGTCTTTCATGTTATGTAGTTATTCATTATTTCAAGTCAACGTACGAATGGGTTGAACTGATTAAATTAGGACAACAAGTGACCTTATTCCTATTATTATAATCAGAATGGACTCAAGGAGGAAATGGAAGATGATTTATTTGAGCATGAGTCTAAATGAACCTGATGTTTAATAAATTTATGAACACCCGGTGACATGCAACTCTATTATTAGTCATGTATCAAATATTTTTAAACACATGGAATTGGCATTATGTTCCGCAGATGGTGACTTTGAGAGTTGATGAATTCTATTAGGCAAATTATGCTAAGTCAACCACCATGTAAACTTTATTGCTCAATGACTTATAGCAAAAATAGTATAGTAGTAGTATTTTTGTTTATAGGGTGCTTCGACGTCTATGGTCATTTTGCACCTCTTCAAATCATAGAAAAACCCATTGGGACAACCACAACAACCATGCCCTGGGTGGGATTCGAACCCACGACCTTTGGGTTAGCCAGCGAGCACGCTACCCACCAGGCTAACCCAGTCGGCAGCAAAAATATGATAGGTTTTAAAGAAAATATGTGATACTGTGAAAAACATCACTTATAATAACAGTAAAAGAGTCAGCTCATATGTATATGACATTGCATAAATTTATTCATCACATTTTGAAGTAAAATGACTTTAGAGAAGGGTCCATCTACACTAACTGAAAACATAGGTACAAAATACCGGGCTTTGTAAAAATGAAGTTGATTTTTATAGTTGGAAGCTTGGATGACTGTGTGGAAGTCCATACTCTCTGTCATATAATATTTTCGAAGATTTTATATTTTTAAATTTACTGTAAGCAGTGATTAACAGGGAAGAATTTTTTTCTACTCACCCTGGATCATCAAGTTTGCTGTATTAATAAACAGATATCTTATGAGTCTGAAAAAACTGAGGTGTTTAGAAATCAGTAACCTGACATTTTCAAAATGATGGAAAAATATAAATAATTTCCCACTAAAATGAGAAAATCTGTGATGAGGAAGTTTTGTTTTCACTCAAAGTATATAACAATAATATATGATCTTTCTTTATTCCCATGGATCCAACTAACTAAATGGATTCACCAGCAGAGATATGGATGACAGCAGACCAAATCGCCTAACTTTTGGATTTTTTTTGAGGAATATGTATTCAATATATCTTTTTGTTTAATAAGAACAAAATAATATTACATTTTTAGCAATTAATATTCCACTTGGTGGCAACCATCCTGGGTTCCCCTGCCTCCTGGCACTGGCCTAGTCACAAGAGTCTCTTGGTGGTCATGGACCTGTGCAAAGAAATTGCAGCGTAGGATCCTTGCCCTGCCTTGCTGTTCCCTGGTGTATCTCGCATAGGGACCTAAATGCCCTCCCCTTGCCTTCTATAAATCTTTTGGAAGGACATATGCTGTGATGATCCCTGTCTTGCAAGTTATGGAGGGGGAAGTGCTTTATTTCTCTCTGACCGTTTATTGCCCATGACAGTGAAACATTGTCAAATCAGCATCAACTAGGGACTTGGAAAAATTTTGGCCCCAAGGTGATAAGATATTTTTGGAAAGGACTGTACCTAATTATATAGATACAGCAATATAAAGAGTAGACACTTGCAGAAATTTATAATTCGACTGCCAATTTCTCAAAGATGTTTGCACAGAAGCTGAAGACTGCTAACATTTCCATGGAATTACCCATTTTTTAAAATAACCCTTCAGGTATGCTTCAAATGTATTGGGGGTGAGGGATATGTGATTCCAGGGTGGGATGATGCACAGCTACCTCCCATCAAGTCGTACATGATGGAGAGCCACATCCACCACAAGGGTTGATAAAATGCCGCCATCACCATGGTGGTTCTCTGTGCCTAAGGTGACTGCATAAGGTGTGCCTAAAGTGCATTCGCAGGGCAGAGGATAAGAAGTCAGGGAAACTTAGGATACCAGACTACCTCATTTTATTTAGCATTAGGCTCTTCATGGTTGGACCTTTACTTCCCTACCTACTTGTTACAACCAACCAATTACAACTTTACATTCCATACAAAATCAAGTGAGCCTTCAAATTCCAAATCAATGGGTCCATCTTTTTCCTAAGAAAACTTTCTTAAAGCAGGGGTCCCTGAGGGGAACACTGCCATATCCTAACCTATGGTGGTTCTTGACACCCCAAATGTGGTGGGCCCCATTTGGGAGAACACCACAAATCCCTAACCATTGGTGGTCCCTGGAACAGGGACTGCCAATCTTCATACCTCAGTGGGCCCCATACAGAGGAACACCATAGTTATTACAAAGGAAAAATTAGTTCAGTTCCTTCTTAAGTAGAATGGGGAACTGCACTCCGATGTCTCCACCAGTACTCTGTGAAGTGTCACATCAAAGATGAGGGCATTCTCCACAAAGGTTTTGTAAGGCACCATTCTTGGAACTTGAGGAAGTTAAGTAAGTGAATCCTCTGAGGACCATCTGAGATTCCATGAGGAAACTGACCTTTAGTAAGACCATTGGTCTCCATGACTGAATGCCATACAATGGATGGTACATAGGACTGACAAATCTAAGTGGCCTTGGGTCCCCTCTAGGGTGCCCTCTTATCATCATACTTCAATTGAATTTTGTATTCTTATAACCAGTTTGCTGCATCAAAAATATCCCACCAGCTGAGATAAAGGAACACACTGTCTTACAAGCCCTACTTATTTAAAATATAGTCTTAAAAAATCTTATGAATAATCTTGCAATGATTCTAGATTCTGCACCCATGAAAAATTCAGTGCACATTTGGAAAAAAAGGTTTGTTTTTAAAGGGATTATATAGGTCATTAAACCAATAATTTTTACACATGGAGTGTAAGGAAAGCCTAAAGGTTGTTAAAGTAATCATATTTATGCTTAGATCCGATACAAGGAAGTCCTAAATGGAACATACCTTTCTCAGAATTTAAACTTAAGTCCACTCCAAGGTTTATTGCTTCTGAGCTTTGTGCTCTTCCAGCAGCTCTTTTGTTGAATTGGTGAATGGAGGAGATCCTAAGGAAGACGTTTATAACGAATTGTTTACCTTCTTTCCATAGTGATTATTACAGAGATGTACAAAAGTTCCATTTCCAAGACACAAAATCTATATTCCAGGGTGTTTCATTAGTTGTCAGCTCAAAGGAATTTATTTATTCACCAAATTTATTAACTCTGTCAACTATTTGATTGCATAAGATATCCATTTCTGAGACATGAAGGAGCTCAAGTGTGACCTCTGAAACTATTTTTTTAAAGAGTATGTTTCTTCTGCTATATTTTGGAATTTGTGCACTCTATTCAACACTTAAATGTCATTACAGCTACTTACCAGGATTGGAAGAAATTTCTTTCATACATGGTAAATAAGGAGGGAGATTAGTAACTTAATATTAGGTTACTAATCTTCCTCCAACTTTCCCATTTATCGACGTTATTTTCTCTTACTTGAGTGACATTAGAATTACAAGTGGCATTCACAGCATAAAACCAATTTTCCTGAATTTTAACTTAGTAACCTCTTCCCTACTTTCTCTATGAATGTGAACATTTTTCAATATAATGAGCATGCAAATTAATACAAACTTAAGTTTAGTGGTGTTCATACGTTAAATATACAGTATATCACTGTTATTGATATAAGACATGAACATTTCACTAATACCTACTAAACGAAAAATAAAAGGAACGATTGAACACTATGTTGCGCTTAGCATATATAAACGTAGTTATTCAAAGCTCACGTATGGAACAAAGGATAACCATGAAATACAATAACTTAACTGCAGTAAAGTTGGATAGGTTTCCGATTTTTAAAATCACGTTTTATTTCCTAGATGAAGATGACGATTTAGCTATTCCCTTCACTAATATGTGAGAGGACTGAAGTTAAAATTACAAACGCCTTAATTTCAGTTTTCCCAAACGCGACCCAAGGAAAAAATAATAGTTTTGAAAATACAGTAATATAATAAATAAATGTGGCATAATTTCATAGAAGTGCCTCTTCGAAGCATTATAGGAGCGCAAACATCAAAGAACAAAAGAAATTAATAAATTACCGCCATAAGCCCGGGAAAAACAAATTAAGGAAAAGACGGACACCCGACCGTACATATGCATCAGACATCGAACATTTTAAAATAAAATGTTCACCGTATTTCTACAAACCTAGGATTCAGAAGATCTAACTCCGAAGATGATATTTCTCCACTGGAACCGGAGTCAACACTTGTTGAATCAGAGTTATTTAGATGTTTCTGAAATGAAACGTTATTTAGAGACACAGGACTTAGCTTAGCATAGGATATTAGCTTTTAAAAATATATATATGTTTGGCCTATTAATATGTATAATCTATGGCCTATTAATTTATGCATTATATGCATTTATAGTTGTTATAGTATAGCTCCCACTTACAGGGAAAATTATGTTGAAACCTTCTCATATATCGGGTAATTGTAGTATTCCCTTCATTTAATAGAACCCTTGTTGGAAATTTTAAAAATAAACCTCGATTTTGTCCCGAGAAGCAATTATTAAGTCATTATTGAATAGTTTACGTAAATACCAGAGTATCATGTCCATTTTTTTTAGTTTTACGGTAATTCCAACTTCGATTAAAAAGGATATTTTGGATTTTAAAATGTCTCGTTGTCGAGATTGTTATACAATCTTTCAACATGCACTCATATTTTACAGTATTTCTTTTTCCATTTATAAAATTATAATAGAAATTTTTAAAGAAAACATAATAAGGGCCAATGCTATCTTACCTCTTCATTGAGTTCATAATCTTTTTGCATTATAATTATTCCTTCATGTAGAAAATGAGTGTAAAACGATTTATTTCACGAGGTTTCAATTCTATGCACGCACGCTATGATCCATCAAATAATTATCCAAACATTTTGCTTACAAGATATGTTAAACCAGTTTCAGATAAGAAATAATGCCTAACATTATGAAAATGATGAATAAATAGCATGTTTAAAAATTAACCATAACAACAATTGTTTCAATGAAAAAGTTATACAAGCAGCACAGTACCCAAGAGAACGGAATACATCGCTCTCTTAACAAATAGTTATTATATTTGGCAATTGATTGGAAGGGTACGAGAACTCTTTTAGCTCTTAATGATTTCTCCCATTCTTTGAGCTATGAGACTGCGCAGTTATTTTTGCGTAGTTTAATTCCGAGATGCATTAGAATTGAAGTTAATTTCTAACTGATATATGCTGAAAATTTTTTCGGTATATACACACCTACATTCCCGCCTTAGGAAACACTTTTTTCTAATGGGATTAGGATTATTCTATCATCCTCACAATGCTTTTATTGGACATTTATCGGTTGCTGTATTTTTCCTTATTTCTGTAATTTATTACATATTCGTCGATTGGTGGGTTCTGAAAATAATGACCCGACTTTATTTACATGTAAACGACAAGCAGGTGGCACAAAAAGCCCAGTTACATTGATTTATAGAGCAAAATATTATTTTCCAACATAGCTAGTACCGCAGGCTATGCATTTTCTCATGGGATGAGCGAGATTTAATTGAAAAAAAAGAGATGATAAATAAGAAATTATAGATAGGAGGAATTTCAGTACGACTCTAATACTAACGCGCATGAGCACGCACGTAAGTACCCTCACAAACGTGCAATTTTGACGTAAATACATGTGTACATTTTATGTTTTGTATATGTGTAATGTATCTTGCTTATAACAGAGCTCCACAATGTGCATTAATGTATGAATTTTCCATTTCCCTATTCCATTGTTGCTCCTCGAAATTTGAATACACCTGCAATAGTTGCGTCTTCGCATATAGTACTGAAAGTCGCAACCGCCTTTCTTAGCCTTTTATCTTTCCTTTCACTACTGTTTCTAATTCTCTCATTATTATTTGACTCTGCTTTCTTAATAATCCTCCTATCTCAATACATTCTCACTTCTACCGGGCTACTCGACATAAAAAATAATACATTATAAGCAAAACGAAACATAATAATTAATATTAGTTCCTTCCAAATCCGGGAGCTTTCAACTTTGATACACCAAACTCTCCATACCCGATTTTCTCAGTCTCAACTCCCTTAGAAATCTCAATTCTCTCTGCTAATTCGTATTCAATCTTTTCCACTCCCTCTTTCATCTTGACTACTCAAGAACTCCTCCCTAATAAACAAAGTAGTGTAAATCGTAATAAAACTGCGGAAATTACAAAGTTATTCTCATTATGGATTCACCCATCAATAATTTAAAATAAAAAAAACAAATTGGGAACCAAAGAATAGTTTAGAAGTCATTTTTGGCAGGTTCACAATGGATAGACAAATATAAAAACCAGAGTTCAAGTGATAATTTCTGTAGAATTTGCAAACGTTAGGCTGACTGTAAACATTTCCAAACTTTTTTCTCCACCTTTACAGAGGTGCAATTCAATGCCCCAACACCGGCCTTAGCTCAGACAAGAAAGAGATTATCACATTTAAGAGATAAGGTGGGTAACGCCTTTAGCTTACTTATTATTTTGGTGCTAGGTACACTTAACTAAAGCACACCATTAAAGAATTACATACACACCTCTAAAATTAAGTTGGAATATGTGTCCAGACATGCATTTATTAATTAATAAGAAGCATAATTATACACTTAACAGGAAAAATCTTTAAGTTTCAGCAACCACTATCTTAATTATTACACATAGCAATGGATTGTGACATTAAGATTTAGTTTTCAGGAGTGCAAAATTGAATTAATACATAGGGTTGAAAAACATAATCATAATAGGTTGCATTACAGACAAATAAAAACACCCTTCACTTGTGAGTTAAGTTCTCTTGGATTCTTCACGAGGTCAGACCGGTGGTTTGTGTTTTGTTTTGAAGGTGAATTTCGCCAATGTCTTCAAGGACAATGATCTATGCCCTTGAAGAAGATGGTGGAGTTCACCTTGGAGTCCACCAGATCAGCTACAAACGACCTGACCTGGTGGAGAAACTGAGAGAACTTCACTTAATCAATACACAGGGAAGACACCAAATCATTCACCCTCCATTTGTGACAAACTTTTTACAAGCCTACTTTGATGATCGTTTTCTGAGATTAAATAGGGAGGGATATAACTTTTACACTGACACCTTAGATAGGGAGGTGGGAAGGAAGAAGGATAAACCAGCCGAGGAGGAGCTCTTACCACTCAAAGAACACCCAACTACTCTTTTATGAGCAATAATCACCAAGATCACTTACCAAAAATTCATGTTTTTCAATTCGTTATTAGTGGTAGTCTTACTCTAAGAAGTTCTCCAATTGGAAAGATGCTATCTTACGATATTACTCCTCAAGTAAATTTTTATGGGGGTGAGGAAGATAGGGGAAATACCTGGAGGGGAGGGTTACTCACAGTGACATTTTGCTTCTCAAATCTTATGTATTTATCAGTATGAAAGTAGTCAGAAAATAAAAAATAATAAAGAAATATGTTGGAATAAAGAATAAGTTTTGAAAGTGGAAACTGCAAATTGTCCTCATTTCTTAGATTATGATAGTACTGTTACAAAATAAATAGTTACCCATCTCTTGGAAGGTTCTAATACAAATGACATGGACAATAGGAAAGAGGGTTCCTTATCTTCAAATACCTGAAAAAACACTGGTACTTCTAGTTGAAAGAATCCACAGGGGAAGAGAATAAAATAAAGGGTAATGCTGTGTTGGTTGGGACTAAATATTGATTATCAGAAAGGAAGGTAATTTTCAGAAATTTTATAGGTGTAAGTTTGACTATGTGGAAACCTATATTGGAGAGGAGTGAAATTTTCATTTTGTGATTTTTATATAATATTGTGTGAAAATTTAAAAGTACTTTAAGAGAGTTAAAACTTCTACCATTACTTACCTCATTGATATAGAGCATGGATAGCACTCAAAATTACAACAATAGAGAATGGATGAGAACTTCAACTTATAAAGAGGTACAAAGAAAAAAATATATTCAATAGATTGAACAGGTTTTCCTTAATTAACAATATTCATGGTCGTTCTAAGTTCCAGGAAGATCTCAAGACTTGGATGTTTTCTTGCTGCCAAAATCAGCATCCAAGCTACAGTTAATGGGCCAGATATAAAAAACAATGTAAGAGATATTTACAAGAAAATTGTCTTCAAAGTATCCTGTGATAATTAGAAAATGGGAGATATCCTGCAAAAATCCATTTACTTTTTCATGGTAAAAAAATTTTTTCTTCAAAAGTTGTAAGATAATATGAAACAACAGATGCATGCTAGTTACTTTCACTAGGATGGATGTTTTAAACAATTAAACAAAGACTGAATAAGAAATGGTAATTTACAGCCCAAAGGATGGACTGAATGGCCATTTATCCTAGGTGATATTAATGGAACTACTTTTGTAACAGATCATAAAATACTTAAAAGTGTAGTCACAATTTAAAATTACTAGATAGCCTTTAATTATGCATAGATCAGCTTCACATACTTCAGTGCGAGTGGTAGAACAAATGAATTGACATAAATGGTAACGTTTTTAAAAGGTTTTGACATTTTGTGAACAGAAAACAAAAAAATGTTTCTCCTTTATAGCCATTTTATTACATTTGTATACCCAAATGGACATACAGATTCCAAAAAGATTGCCAGATGGTTGAATCAAATGAAAATGAGTATTCACATATCACTTACAACAGATAAATGACATAGGCATTATAAAACATGAAGATTCCTCTTTGAAAGAGAGGAGATCACAGATAAGAAGGAAATTTATCTAAAAAAATAAGATAAATCAAAATAGAATCACAAAACTTGGATAAAATGGTTATTAAACATGTTTCAATTTAGAGAATAAGGTACTGAAATCGAATTTGATTTAGAAAAGGCTTTTCATTCCTTTGATTACATTACTAGAGCAAAAATCTAAAGGATTTTGTTGTCAATTCATAGAAAGTCATAAATGAGAACATCTGACATTGCTACAATTTACAGTAACCTTTGTAGCATATATATCATCCTGATGAAAGTTCTTCAAAGCTTTAAGGTTATAAGATGTTTCAATAAAGGCATTCAAATAGCAGAGGAGGAGGAATAATAAATAGTTTTGATATGCCATTTTAAAATGTTGATTCCATTAAGACAAGTTACATAACATATTCTTAATTGCATAATTTTGCAAGATTCTCCAGATTAAGGAAAAATTAAAGTAACCAATACAACAAAACCAAGAAAGAAATGTAACCAGTATTTGAATGGTGACTCAAAAGGTAATAAAACGAAGATACTTTTAATAAGATACTTTTTCTCGAAATAATGTATTGATTTGACCCCTCAGTATTAGACATAAATGTATAATTGGGGCCAAGCGTCAGTCATAAGAGCCAGTTGAATAGTAAACTATTCCATCATAATAGTGTGCTTAGTGTGAGGAAATTAATACAGACAATATTATTCAATATAGTAAATAACATTTCACTTAACAATGAATGGTTTCTTTCCTAGTAACATATGGAAAAAATTGATTTCTCGCTAATAAAGACTTCAGCCATCAAAAAAGATTGTCCATTTCAGCTAAAAAATAACACAAAGATTCAAAAGAAAAGAAAAATAAAAAATTGTTGCATGACAAAAATGAACTGTTAAATGAAAAAAAATCACCTGAGTTATTTGGGCAAAATTAAGTACTCTTGTGGAATGAAAATGACTCATGATATCTGTGTTCCAAACAGATAAACTCAACATTTATTTCAATTCTCAATCGTATTTTTAAGAAGCTCACACTCAAATTATCTGAAAATTTAATTCAAGGTAAATGCCAACCTTAGTTTCAAATAAAATGCACCTATATACAAGAATTTGGCACACTCTCATGGCAAGAAGTACCTGGGTTTTCATTGTTGTGCAGTTAGCTACTAATATGTGAATTGACCAATTTCATATAAACCTCTTGTTTGGAATGATCCCAGTACAATGAAATGCAGTCTAAGCTTAAAATTTAGTTGTTCCTCAAGAACCAACTGGAAGGATGCTTCCTTCATTAAAATCATGTATCTATTACATACAATGATAACATTTTCAAGCCACTATTTTGAATTTTTCCAACTTAATCTGTCTAGTCCTGTAACAATAAAGATAACATCAATATAAAATTGTCATTATTTCAACTAGTTTTTAATTCCAATAAAGGAAATAAGAGGTTTGATGCTTCATCTTACATATTACCACAGATTTCCTTCTTGCAAAAATTTTTCTTTTCTTCTGAGATACACAAATTGATAATTCATTAAGTCCAGTGGTCTCCCTTTTCAAGTTACCACCTCAAGAATTCAGTTGAACACTCAACTTCTTTTTAATTAGTAGTAACCTCAAATGTTCCGAAAACAGTCTGGTATTTCCTATAAAAGCAATCCTCACTAGGCACAGCCAATCATGAACAGTTATACTGTACATGACACACAGCGCTGAGAAGGAAGACAAATACTTTGGCTCAAAAAGACCAAAGCAAAGCACGTTCAAATGTGTGTTGTCTCTAAATGCACTACATCACATCACTTGGCACCTCGGTAACCTCCACCTCCTCCCCTTCCCCAAACCTGAGTAGTCTCCTTCCTAGGGACACCCAATCGTAGGGCATCTGCATAAGATCGCTCCAACCTCATAAGGCGTGCCATTTCCGCTGATGGAGATGAAGCAGCCACTGGTCCCATTGGCCAACTACACCTTTCCCCCCCATCCACATGACTACGCTGGTGGTTCCCAGTGACTGCTGCTACAAGCAACGCCTTCCCTCCACCATGTTTACCTCTCCTATGGTGACGTCTTTTGACATTTGTTGGAGTTTGACACTCATCAGCACTTGCAATGGCATCTGGAACTTCAGAAGCAGAAGCTGCAGGTTCTTCAGGGAGTGGTTTTGCTTCCATTTTTGTATCCACGGGGACAGGAGTGCTAACTCCACCTCCACGTCTCCTCCCTTCCCCCCTCCTCTTCCTCCCTCCTCCTCCCACTCGAGGCTCCACATCTTCTCTGTTGGCCTTCCTGTAAGGTGTCAACTTCACTTTCTCTCCCTCCTTCACTTCTTCCAATTTTGTATCCTCCACCTGTTTTGCTGCATTCATTTCCTCTGCTGGTACAGCTGGTATCGTTGGTTTTGTTTCAACTGGTGGAGTTGCTGGGACAGATGTTTCTGCTGGAGCACTCTTTGCATTGCCATCAACAACCACATCATCAAGATGTGCACTTTCCCTTGCTTCCATTAATGTCCTCTTAAGGACAGCAAATATTTCCCTAAACATCTGCCGTCTGTTTTCCGGGGTATCTGCCGCTTGTTTATCTCCTGCAACTCCATTGGAGGAATCCTTTTCACCTCCTACTTCTCCAGAAGGATGGTTTTTGACAAAACGGCTCTTTGTAGGTGGCAAGGCCTCATCATATATGCTCACGTGACAGTCTTCACCTTCAGTAATCTTACACAGTAGTGTCCCACGCCGATTATTTTCATCTGCATCCTGATCAACATTCTTGCCAGCATTTGCATCTTTTAATGTCAACTGCGTGAGAACTCCCTTCTGATGGCAAGTATCAAGGCAGGGTGCTGCATGCTCATCAGTTTGTGTTGCTTTGTGAACACCTCCAATGGGCTCATCTGAAAACCCAGAAGAAGCTGTTTCTGCCTCATAGAAATGTAATGAGTCATGATTCGTTGAGCCAGAGCGGGTATTCAATTTGGAATTTGTGGCAGACAGTGTTTCTGGCATTGGTTGTGATTGACCAACTGTTGTCTTTGCTTCTTGGTTAACACACTCTTCTTTAAAGCTGAAGTTGGCTTTCATGTCTTTCTCAGGATCATTGCTAATGGCAGCTGATCCTACTTGGTCTACATCATCTACTTCATAATCTTCTTCCAAATCATCTTCTTCAGGCAAAAGAAGAGAGGGTGGTCCAGAGAAATCACCTGACATCTGAAAAGAGATCCAATATCATATATATCTGTTTATAATAAAAAATATTATCGTTATTCATTTTTTGGTAATCAAATTCATATCCTCCTGAGTGCTAAATGCAAGACTAAAAATATTAGTATTCATATGAACTTAATCATGCACCAGAATCAAATGGATATAACTTTAATTCTATCTATTCTTTGATTTTAAATATTCATTTGGCATAAACATTATTGTAAAAATAAACATTTTGTCTTCCTATTGTTGTGTCCTGGGTACTTGAGTGATAACATGGAAACATTGAAAAAACCACTTTATTAGAACAAATTACAGTACACGTCCACCCAGCTTGGTGGATGGTAGAAGAGAGAGGATGGATGGCTCAGCCCCAGCACAAAATACCCCAAGAGAGACAAAACACTAGCATGATTCATACAACAAATGAATGTGCCAGTTAGCCTGCCCATATGAAATATAACACATCAAATACTCTAAATTAACAGGGAAGACATATAAATATGTAACACCTAAAATATTAAATAAACATTTGAGTCTACTTATATCAGTACTTTATATTGAAATTATTGCATTGAAATTCTATCAATTCTACTTATATGGAATTTTATGTATGTAATTTAATATATTATTATTTTCTCTATTGTCTATTATATTGTGTGCCTTGAGGATTGAAACAGTGTAAATTATCATACAATAGGTTTTAAAGTAATTGATAACTCAGTTAAAGATGTAAGGGATTTAGATTATGTTATAAGAAAAACTTATGACAATGTGAAGTATCACATAAATAGCTCAAGAAAAATTTAAATGGATATTTCATTGTGCACTGAGATAGTAGCAAACCATCTTGTTAAACAAAATGTCATATAGTTTAATCATTTAAAAATTACAATATCCAGCTGTAAATCAAAAGATAAAAAAATATGATTGTCAACAGTGAGACAAGATTTACCTGTAATTCTTCTTGCAGAGATAGTGGCTGGTCATCACTTTGGTTTTGTGACTCAGGAAGGGAGTTAAGTACTTGATGCTGACGATTACCGGCTTGATTAAGAAATTGCCTCCTTTGTACTTGCAGCAGAGCTTCAAATTTATCCACCAATGTCTGGTATGGACTTTGTGAGAGGCATGCTCTTCTAATCTATATGATAGAAAAGTCACTTCCTTTAAACACGTGAAAAGGGCACCCCTAGTTTTGCTGGACCTATCTGACTTTGGATCCAAGGTAGATTCCAGAGCAGGAGCAACTTATACATAAATGAATAAAGTAACTCAATATGTAAGGATTTAGAGTACATGTTAATTATTAAAATAGTTTCATTATTTCGATCATTTGGCTAACCTAGAAAATATTGCCCATTGTCACTGTGTTCAAGTAAACTAAGTATAACCTGCACTTATTTTTAGACATTGTATTGTATATACAATCATTTTATTTAGACTCCTGATTATAATCATTATCATTTATCATTAGTAGGAAACAAGAATCAATATTTTCTAGGTCTTACTCTGGGATTACAATATTAACATGTTAGAAAACAATTGAAATAGACAAAATTTATAAAATAAAAAATATGCAGATGCATGTTATTTGCTTTAAAATGCTGAAATATCAACTGGGAATACAAACCTATAATACAGATTAAAATATCCATTTTGGTGACATTTTAATTGTAAAAGTAAACAATATATCTTTGGGAAAAGATCACTATGCTATGTCAATGAAAGACTAAGATTATAGTGCACTAGGGGATGAGAAAACAATATGAATGAACAAAAAGTTAAAGAGGAAAGCATGAGAAGTCTAATGTGAAATGTATGGGAATACAGAAAATTGATTACAAAATAATTAGAATATATATCTTTAGATAATTGGCCTCAGGAGTAGTAAAACTATAGAAAACAATAAATAAAGAAATCTGTCTGAAGCCTCTGATATTCTATGCCTATGCGAACACAGATATAAGGAAATCAGTTATTGCCCTTCAGGATAATTATGGTTGGCATTTAATGTAGATCCTTAGTCAAATCTATGATAGTGATTTAAGGTAAGGATGAGTTATAAACTACCTGTAACATTAATGTGCCTTGTTATATTTTATTCTCAAATTATAAATATATAGTAATTTTTAGTGTATTTAGGCAGTCAGACACTATTTTTGATATTTAAAAAAGGCCAATATATAAATTTAATTGCTATTGAGTACATATATGCTCCATGCCACTCTTTAATAAAAAATTGTAATATTTTTATTTGTACCTTCAGAATAGTTCTTTGTGTTTAATTATGATATTAACTCTTAATATCCCATATTAAAATGTGTTAATCAGAATCATTTCTGCTTTAAACGGGAAGCACTATCAACAGAACGATGGCTTGGCTATGGGCTCCCCACTCTCACCACTATTAGCAGAAATATTTCTAAACAATTTTGAAAAAGATTTGTTTCGGTCCAGAAGAAAGTGCATTACTGGTTTCGGTATGTGGATGATGTTCTGTGTTTATGGACAGGAACCGAAAGGTAGATTTACATTTTTTTGAACTACATAAACTCCTTACACGGAAACAGTGAATTCACATAGGAGATCCAAAATAACAATGGCATTAATTTCCTGGACTTAAACATTTCCATCCAAAATGGGTAACAGAGGTTTGGTACCTTTCGCAAATCTACATGCACTGACCATGTTATACACGTCAATTCAAAGCACCCCCCCAACCAAAAGTTAGCAGCCTTCCGGAGTCTGAACCACAGAGCCATCAAGATCCCTCTCACAAAAGAAGAGTACCATAAAGAAATAGCCATTATAAAATCCATAGCCCTGACCAACAGATACTCAGTGAATACTATTGACAATTTGATCGCCAAAAAACAAAAAGCAGCAGCAATCAATATCATCTTTACAACCCACAATGGAACAGAGCTGGCAGAAGATAAATTACATAGGAGAGGCCTCTCTAATACTAGGCAATTTGCTGAAGCACCTCGGCATAAAACCAGCGTTCCATAAACCCCAAAAATCTAAAATTCCTTCTTCCTAAAGTGAATGAACCCAGGAACATAATGGACCAGAGTGGCATCTACAAGCTTCAGTGAGGAGACTGTGACGCTGCGTACATAGGACAGACAGGACGGAGCCTGAGGGTTAGAGCAGCAGAACACAGTAGGGACTACAAAAAGGAGGAGGGAAAATCGTAGTTCACAGTTCACCTCCTAGTAAAAGGACACCAGTCGGATTTCATACCAGAGATGAATCACAGGGAGACGAAAGGGACGAGGATGGAAATTTTAGGACAACTTACCATTCTAGCGGTCATAAGGAAGAAAGAAGCCATCACGAACGACCACCTTTTTCCCGTACACTCCCCCTCTCTTAGACATATTCCTTTATTGTTCCCAAAAAATCCTTCCCACTCCCCTGGCAGGCCAGTCTCAATTCACAGCCGTCGGTCCCTTCCAACAACACCCCTCTCCCCACCCCTGCTTATAGATCCACGCACTGACCATTAACCCCTACCCTCGCCACCTCCCCCGCATCACTCCCCCAGCCCTTCCTC
>WURS02000019.1:5705944-5739514 GCA_011762765.2 Rhinocypha anisoptera
CCCACGGAGTGACCGCTTGCCCCCCCCCCCCCTCGCAGGAATTCTCCGTCCCCCGAGACCTTGGGCGAAAATACCACAACAATACATGAGTACTATTTCAGTATTCATCTGCACAAGTGGCACCTTGCAAGCACCAACGATGGAATGTGTTACTTTGAGGGTTAAGCACCGATTTCCATGCCCCCAGAAGAACTATAAAATAAATAACTGCTTCAATCTAACTTAAACGTATATAACTATTACGCCGCCAACATTTATTCCTCATCAATTCCCCCCCCCCCTCCCCGCCTCCGTTACCATTTCCTCAGAAAAAATCTGAAAGAAACTTAATTTACCACTCAAAATAATAGTTAGCTATTGTTTTTGTTTCCCAGAATATTCTATTGTATTGTTTTTACATTTGGTATTAATTTTGATTTCAATTGTAGAAAAGAGTACTGCCGCAAACGTTTGCTCAGTTTGTACGTTATCATTGAACGTGCCAATGGCTTTGAGAAACGAGCTTCCATGGTCGGAAAGCATTCGAAAGGGCTTTCTTCTTTAGGGGAGGAAGGTGCAAGATCGCAATCAAACAAGTGTCTGACAATTTCATCGTCCAGAAAGAATTCAATATTGTGAAGAAAATAAGACCAATTAAGACCTTATGGAGCCTTGGTAGGGTTTAATTTGGTCGCAGGAAACGAATCGAGGAGTGATAAAAAGTATAATTCAACATCAGCAGGCACACTCTCCCCCAAAAGGTTGTATTTGTTTTTTTTTAATCTTTGTCCTTTCTTCAATTTTCAGTGTCCTGTTTCATTCGTAACTTGCTTCGTTTGCTAATATGAAGATGAGTTTGGTAATTTAGCCGTTAAGGTTAGGTTTTGATTGGCTCAAGAAAGAAGAGAATAAATGGCTCTCAGTCCACTCGTCTTCATCTTTCTCCTCCGCCTCTCTCAATCGGTGGAAGGTCTCCTTCTCCGATCCACTCTTCTCCCCAAACAATCAATCAATCAATCAATTCTCCTCCTCCGGCCCGCTCTTCTCCCCAACCGATCAATCAATCCGCCAAACGCAAGTCATATCCCGACCACTTCGACATTTCTTCCTCCAGCATTCGATCCCTCCTCGCTTCCCCCCCCCCGGCCTTCCTCTTGCCTTCCGCCCTTTCTCGGTCCATTCCAAAATCACCAAAAAACAAACAATCTCTCCATCTTCTCCGAGGGAATCTCCAAATCCAGTTCTTTTTTTCCATCTCCTGATCGTTCAGACGGTCCCCAACGCAGCCGCGGTGATGGGCGGATCTCAGACTAAGAGGGTTTGGATACCCTTCTCGACTAGGTTGGATGAAATCCGCCGATCGCGGACTGTCGCCCATTACATCCTGCTGGGTTCACACAAATGGGATTCATTTCCTGAGTTTTCCAAGTCTATCGAGACATGTTTCAAAAAAACGTCTCTTTTCGCGTATGCGTCGCGTCGAAGGGCTTGCATCCCCGGGTCGCCGAGTCCGTCGAACGAAAACCAAATCGATTCGCCGGAGCCGAAGGGCGTTTGAAGCGTTCCTCGAGAAACAATTAAGTCACGATTGATGACTGAGACGTCGTCGAAATTTGTCCTTCGCGGTGTCTCCGTGAATTGTTTCATCAATCGTTCGTTTATTATTTCATTCCTAGTCGGAAGGTAAATTTCTCCGGGCGATAATCATCCCACCATACGTACCATACACCACACACGTACTTAGTACTGTAAAAAATGACTAATCATTAATGATACACAAAAAGAAAAAAATAAGGTCAGGGCACAGACCATGTGACATAACTTTAGCAATGTTTAAAATCACAGTGTTCAAATATCCATAATCTCCCTAACAGCAATAGAATTCATCACATTAATTATTTCTATTGCAATATATCAAAACATTGTGGACATTTTAAAGTAAATGGATATTTTCCTAATAGTGCATACTCTGTCATATACAAACTACATGGGACTGAACACATACTAGTATACATAGATTTTGATTTTTTTTATAAATGAAAATATATGGCAAGATACCTAGTTACCTCATCAATACATGAGTGGCTATTAATATGCTTCCACGAGTTTCAGCTTTATTAGTAGATAAAGTTTAATCATAGTTAAAAAATTGCAAAGAATAACAGCAGCATAAAATATGAAGCATGGTATAAAAGTGATTTATAGAGTCAAGCCCTGTTTGAGCAGTAAATTTGTGAAAATAACTTCTTTAAAAATTTTGATCAGGTGTATAAAACCATCACATATCCAATTGTTATGTAGCTGTGTATGGTAATAATTTTTTTCAAGGTAGTATTCCTTTAAAATAACTTCAATTTACTAAATGAACCAGAATTTCAAAAATATGTTACCTAAAGTTATTTAAAAACCAGGTTCTTAGATAAATTTCATCCATTAATTATCACTGCATATTCCAACATAAATTTCAAACAATAATTAGGTACTTCAAGAAGGCCTCCTAATCCACCCCACAAATGTAGGTAACACTTGTAGATGTGAACTTGAACCATAATTTATGCTTGATAACTACATAGATAAAGGTTAGTTATTATGCACCCATGGTCTTACGTTTTAAAACAAGTTTATATCTGAGGACTGAATAAAATATATTCTAATTTTATCTAAGAAAATACCTGGCATTTTGATATTACCTTCCTTTCTGTTAGTTCTTTGATAAGAAAAAAATTTAAAAGATTCAATTTTAACTCAAGAAAGCAACATAAACTCCAGTATTAAACTATAATAGTAAACTAATGGGCTATGTAATTTTGATAATTTTTGGACATCAGCATACCCTGTTGGAAAACAATAGTAAAAAATGTGGTATTCCCATACTCAGAGGAATTTCAATATCATTTTTTTAGCATAAAAATTAGAATAAACTGCAACAAATGAAAGAAGCATACAAAATGACCAATAGTGGCTATGTGAATGAGAGTAGTAGGATGCAACAGTTATTTATCTCCCATGGTTCAAGGAAGAATCAAATGTCATCTTTCAATTTCCACATATATGTTGTTTATTGACTTGAAATTTAAAAAACAATTGAAAACCAACAAAAAGGTGTGATCAACAGTATCACTTTCTGCATCCCAAAATGTGCGCCCCACACTCCACTAAATGTATTGTGAAGTAACATAATGCAGGTTGTATACCAATCACTATTGATCTTAACTTTCTAATTGTCCCTCAGTATTACAAAATTAATTTTAAATTAAGACATTTACACAACATCAAATAAACGTTCACAAAAAATCACATTATTTAAATATAAATAAAAAGAAATAGTGTATTAAAATCAGATGTGGGCCCCATGTGTCTGATTACCTCCAAATTTAAAACACACTAGGGATAAAAACCTTCTCGAGTACTTGTACTGACAATAATGAATAACTACTTAACTTACACAAATTTAACTACAAAGCTGTAACCAAAATATTTTTTGTGTTTCCCTTATACAATTTTTTCAATGGCAATCACATTTCCTCATTCACAAGGACCCACCAAAATTGAGCCTAAAAATAGGTTGATGGCCTTAACATAAAACCATTCATTGTAATAATTGATGTTGAGTTACTACTGTAACAAGCATTAATTTATAATATTTATGCCATAAATTATTTATACTTTCAAAGACAATTATGAGTGACAAAACTCATCAGAGAACCCAAGTATTACATGCAAATTTAATCATAGGAATTGCATATAACACCATTAATATAAAATAACAGAATTAAGCATATGCATTTCATGACATTTACAAAAAGAAACAACTCCTTAGAACTAAGAGTTCAGTATGCTTCCTAGAAATACATAAAGATGTAGCTTTTTGCTAAGCCAATAATGAAGTGTTTAAAAAAAATTCACAGGACAAGGGCTTCAATCACTTAAGTTTATGGAATGAGAATAATTCACAGCCAATGCAAACTGGGAAATAAAAGAATCTATTGAATAAAACACTACTTAATGAGAAGAAATGCTATATATAATAGTTCACCTTGTTGGCTGTGGGAGCAGATCATTTCTGTGTAGAATGGAAGCTGTCAAATTAGGAACAAACATCAGTAAACTTGGAAAATAAATTTATAGGGCAATGAAACAATGAAAGAACAAGTGCAACTGAATATGGACCCATTGGACAATCGCCTAGAGTAACTTTGATTCAACTGTACAATTATTATTAGATAGGAAAATGAAAGTTCCATAATGACATCTTGTGCACTTGTTCATAGGCTATAACACCACCTAAAAAGAGAACTAAAAACCATATGCTTAGGATATTAAAGCAGGACAACTAAAAGTTACACTATTAAGAAGAGGCTGCATGCTGTAGGCTAAGAAGTATTAGGCACAAGAGAAGGAAGAGGTGAATACTGAGATTCTTCAGCCTATACTGTCACTAATAATTATTTAGCAGGTATCTCATGATTCAATAACCCAAGAAAATGTATACAAATACTAAAATGGCCTTATAATTCAGATAAGATAGATGGTGTTACCTGGAGAAGATTATTGAGTTATGTAGATATGGTTTATATGAAAGATAATGACAGAGGAAAGATCTGTAACAGCAATTTAATTCTGAAATCCAAAGTATATGGCACTTTGAAAACAAATAGATATTGTAGCTTACATGTATTTCCAAAGAACAAAAAGATTATACATGACCGGTTTCGAAGAATTATCATCACCATCTGGTCGATTGTTTGTTCAAAACCAGTCATGTATGGTCTTTTTGTTCTGTGGAAATACATCAAAGTGACATCTATAGGTTTTCGTTATGGAATTCCACTAAGTGATGGCCTCCTCAGTGAACTTCATATGACACTTTGTTCGTTCTCTGGTGGGCATGCATGATATCATTAAAGGCAGCTACTCATGTTATATTTTCATTAAATGGTTTTGACAAAACATACAGGAAAGTGAGAAATATGAGTGAATTCAAATTCCCAAAAATTAATACAAAACTTCAAAAACATTAAGTGAGTTTTTAATATTAAATTCCCTCAATATTAAAATAATTTTACCTTCTTGATTTCCTTATTCAGCAAGTGAGAGGTTTTTTCAATGTTAATAATTCTTGTCAAAGAGGAAAATATATTCACCACATTAGAACAATTAGATTCTTTGTGTTATCTCTCAGGTGTATTGCCGTTTAGCATAATTAGAATTTGACTAACACAAAAAAAAATGATAGGATAGAAATACTGGAACTGAATTGGATTACTATTAGATAGATAAATTGAAGAAGCCATTTCTGCTTGCACTGAGACTGTTGAACATTAAAATATTAATAACTTTTGAGTATTCAGACAGGAGAAAACACTAATCAGATATGAAACAGTAAATATAAATCATGTCATATCATTAAAGTAATAGGTAAAAGAAGATGGATTTTTTCATTAAATCTTTCTCTAATTGTTGTTTTTATATTTAACTACATTAGTGCAATGCTACAATTTGCAATCAAAAGTAATTTTTTATCACTGTGTCAAATGATTCAACGCCTTTGTTACTCAAATGAGATACTACATCATTTAATGCAGTACCTCTTCAAATAAACCATGTTCTATGTATAATGATGTGATACATACTGCATATGAAGCTAGTAGAGAAAAAGAGATAATCACATGAGAAATTAAATGTGCTATGAATATATTATAAGAACATTTTGATATCTAACATCTCTTATGTAACACTTTATCTGAAATAATCAAAATCAGAAAATCACCAATTTTGTATTATACCACACAAATTTCACTTAAGTTTATAGTTTAGACTTTAATGGATTATTAACAGTTGCAAGCATCAATGATGGGAGCATTAGTTTTGATGGGCAGGTTCATGTACTAATAATAAATCAAAAACATCAAATGAATGAACACATTTTGAAATAAAGCTAATATGACCTGTGAAGAATCATAAAAGTAATTATTTCAATATGCAAGCTAAACAGAAGAAATACATTTTTGGCATTCACCGTATGTGCTGTGATTCTTGACAAATTCTTTCCCAAAGCAATCATTCCATGTCCCAATACATCTTCGCTTTTTTCTCACGCTCTTCCTTCTCCTTACACTATTAACATAATTTGGTAGTCATTAAGACATTAGTTATAAAATAGTTTTTGTATTCACAGATAATTCCCTATAAAAAGAACATCATTATCTGGCAGAAAATGGTCCACAACCACATGTTGAATATCATGTCCTCTGAAGATCCAAAACTTTTTCACAAGTGGTGAAAAAAAAGTTTTAGGTTAATAGTCTTTTTATCCAGTGCCCATCTTCCTCTTTCTCTACCATTAATTTCTTTCCATATATTGTATTACTGATAGTTTAGTACTTTTAAAAGTATAACAGAATAGAATACCAAAACAGGTCTTCGTATTCAGGGAAAATGGATCTGCTGAAAAGTTTCTGTAAATTTGTTTTAGACATCCTGCTTACTATAACAGTACAATTACAAATGTCTCTATCATTTATTTCCAGCTTAAATTTTCTGAGAAAGGACTAATCCTGAGAACTAGAAAAAGACAACGTCCTTGATGTTAGAGTAGATTGTCAAATACCATCTATGTAACACAGGTAACATCATTTTGCTAAGTTAATTAACTGTGGCTTAAAAAAAACTGAGCCAAGATGAAACATGGTAGAAGCCATATTACATAATTATTATTGATGCCTAAAAATAACCTTCCATTTCATATGCTCTTGTAAATTTTGCAGACTAAAAACATCTAACCTGTCAAGCAGTATGAATAACGATGTTTAATTATTTAATAATCAACTAATTATGAGATAGCCATGCACAATCAACAGAAGACAGTTCACACTTCTAAAAAAGCTCAACTTTCAAGGTGATCTGTTTGAGAAGTGTGCACCTTGGAATATAATTTTCTGATATAAGGATAGACACAATTGAAATTTAGAATGATTCACTATTTTCAGACCATAAAGGCATGTTTTACTGGGTAAAAATATTGCTATAACTAGTAATAAAATATACATGTAAAAAATTGATGACATTTTCAAGGAATGTAAACACTAATTCAAATGGAAATTAAATGCTTCAGGACAAATTAATATTGCACAATCTTTTATTGAACAAAATTAAATTGCTTTAGCTTTTCAGAGGAAACTAATTTACTTTTCCAGTATAGTAAAGTTTATAATAATAACGAATAGATATATGCTAAATCATTCTGCAGAAAAATATAACAAAAATAATTAGAGATGTAGCAACAATCAATTACTAAAGTGTATTCAAATTCCGAAGAATACTAAGTTCTAGAATTAGCTAATTTTTAATGCTTAGATTCCCAAACCAAAAAATTAATACTGATAGCAATTAATATTTCAATATATAATTAATCAAATGTACTCGTACATGGACATCTGGGGTTACTGATTGAGTTTTGTAAACATGAAAATAAAATATGATACATACCTATTTTAGTAAATTCATGAATGTATAATCTAAAGATATGTAAAATGGTATGTGTAGAATGTAAAACCACTAATACTATTCAAATAACATCACTTATATCACGTTTTTATAAATTGGATGACTTTGCCAGTATAATATTTGGCTATATAATCAAGCAATCAAAAGTTATAGAGTATTCATTTAATTTGTTTTATTATTTTATAATTGTGAATTTCTGGAAATTTAATTCTAAAAAGAAATTAAATGGAAGAATAGCAGTCAGGATGGTCAAATAGGGAAAACTATATTTTCAGTCTATTAAATATCAAAGAACATACATCTGTAAAAGGCAGGAAGATTAACAAGCATTATTGGACGACTAGGATAATGCTATGAAATGAAACATTTTATAGCAGACTAGTAACATATAAATGAGATTTAAAACAACCAAGAACACAAGGGGCCCCATCAAAATAAATTTTCACAATCATCAAAAATAAAAATCCAGAAACTTAATGCAAACAAGCATGAAAAATAAAACCAAATTTTTTCTTGGTGAGTGTGAACATAAAATCATACTCTTCTTGATAAAAACATAGCACAAATAGAAAACACTATAAAGTAAAACAACCTTTTCAACCATAATATCATATAACCAAAGGGTGACTGACATATGTAGTCTCTTTAAAGCCCAGGTGACTCATAACACATTCCTTGCTTGAGTATGAGGTAGGCATGGGGATGTTCCTAGGATGAAGTTAAAATTGCAAATAGGCATTAACTCATTGAAACCTATGTCTTGGGAGGTAAATTATTACCAATCACACTCAAAGAGGCCAAAAAGAAATACATGAGGAAGACAATAACCAGAGAAATAATTGCTTGAGACATAGGAGATAAAGATGAATGTGAGGCAACAACCCCACAGAATATCACTCTAAGAAGACAAATATGATAGTTTATAAGGAAATAACAATTCTCGTGGTGAAAGACTACATGTCTCATGACAAAGGAAGCCTCTCAATCTCTCCCATCTCTGTAGCAGTCTCCTCATCTTCCGTTACATAGCTAAGCACCCACTTCAGGCATATAGGTTCCTGAAAACAATCATAAATAGCAGGAACTCAAATTACACATATCACTAAAATGGAGAAACATGAGAGTTGCATCAATGGTGGTACTGATATATATATAAAATATTCAAATGTGGATTAAAAGTTCATGGCATGAAAAATTTCTATAAAACATGGGTATTTCTGGTTGTTCACAACTCACACATTGACATGAAAATAACCAAAATAAATTCAAATGAAAATTGTCATTAGTTTTTGTTTAGTCTGATCATTTATTCTGACAGTGGTTGGATTTAATGAACAGAAACAATTTGTAAGAATATTTCCCAAGCCACTTAATATGAACATAAATAGTCCATTAAAGGATGTAAAAGAAAACATCCACCATAAATATTATTAACACTTAGCATCACCTTTTTTCACGAGTCCTAATAAGAAATACCAAGGTGAGCCGAATAAGGTTATATTCCTTGGAAACAACTATGAATTTGATTTTTTAGATATCAACTTCCTGCTTTTTTTTGCTTACTTGTTATGTCATTACTTAGCACTCATTCTGTGATACAATCTATAAAAATGGTTTCACAAGTTATTATGAAATATAATTACTTATAATGATTTCATTTTGGTATATGTAGAGTACATGTGAAAAACTAATGGTAAAAGGCTATAAGCCAATATATTTATCTAAGGCACTAAGAACAAAATGTATCAGATTTGCAATGACATATTGTTGGCTGAAAATATATGAGAACTAAAGAGAATGATAAAAAATCTTGAAGGATAATATGGAATAAAAGTTAATCAAACAAAAACAAAGGTGATAAAGGTAGTAAGACCATAAGAGGTGAAAATATGTATGCAAGATGAACAACTAGTGCAAGTGAAAAAGTACAACTATTACAGGATAGAGTTAACTGAGAACTTGAAAACTAAAATGGCGATAGGAGCAGGGATTTGGTTGATAAAAAAGGCTGTCCGAAGAAGGTCAGAGTGTTGAAAAGTAGGTTGGATTTTAAGCTGAAAAAGAAGATGTAAAATGCTTTATTAGGAGTGTTTGTATATGGATGCAAGACATGGATGCCAATGAATAGAGATAGGGAAAGGATAGAGTTTGGAAATCTGGAGAATATCATTACATATCATATTGTCAGGTGGGATTAGGGATGAAGAGGAGTTAAGTAGAATATAAGAAGGAAGAAGTTTGCATTGCACTATAGAATAATGGAAAAGAAAGTAGACAGTGATGAATATAAAAAACACAGAAAGTTATTTGATTTTAAAGAATTATCTTAAATTGTATTATGTTTACTCTTCCAACCTGAAATTATTAAGCTCCATCCATAATGAAAATGTCATAATATTATCTAACAACTAACAAGAATGATCAAACTGAAACACAAAGTAAAATATAAAATACATGAAAATAAAAGGTTTTGTGCTTTAAATAAAACTTATTTTTTTTCAAGTGTATATCTTTCTGCTGGGTTTGTAGACTGAAATTATGCCACTATACAAGATCATAAGGTTAACAATAAGTTACATTTATACTATTTAATCCAAAAGATCTAGGTGCAGAGGTTGAATACATTGATTTTGCAGTAATGAACAGCTTATGAGAAGATAAACATGGGCAGATTGATACAGGTTTTGTGCCATGAAAATTGTCAAGTGTGAATGTGTTTGTGTGTTGATAACCAGCCAGCAATTAAGTTAATTTGGAGTTATGAATATAGTAAAATGTCAAAACACTTAACATTAGAGCTAACTCTATAAAAGATGCTATATCAAAGAATATCAGTGTTGAAAAATGTAAAATTGATGATTATATTTAAGCTATTTCAGAAAAATCTTAACCCAGGTGAAATTTACAAAATTTTGCCATATTCTTAATGCGACTTAACTTAAATGTAACCTTTTGTTTTGCAACTTTAACTAAACCAAATATTTGGTTCTTTGGAGGATATTTGCCACTATTGTCACAAAATAAATATAAAAACTAAGAAATAACCAATTTTACAAATTACTGTAAAAAAACAAACAACACTTAAAGAAATAACAATATCTAAGTAAGACATGCTTGAAATAATAATGGAATAATAATAACGGAATTGGAATAATTACATTTATAACCAACATCTAATTCAGTATAATTAAACCAAAGATATCATACACTCCAAGTATTCCATTTCACTCACAATCTTTGTTCCTTGTTTTTCATTTATTAAACATGGAAAAATGTTAATTGGTCTCTACAATTTTTTTATATATAAACATTGGCACAAACTGCATTATATATGTCTAATATTTAAATCCATACCTTTTGAGCTGATGCAATTAGCATGACCTGAGTAATGGCTGCAGGAGGCAAGAATGGATTATGTGCAGGTAAGTCCGCTCCAGAAGCAGGAAGTAATCTTAGCCTACAGCCCTGTTTGAAAGAAAGACAGCACTCAGCAACCAAGAGCCATTCTACACAGCTCCATTTTCTCTCTTAAATTTTAATTAATGTTTTATGAAGAATAGATTTAATTTTTACACAGTTTGCAAGATTCATACCCAGGCATATCATTACATACCAATAAGTTGTTCCATAAAAATATTAATTAAGACAAAATATTTATTTTTGATACAAATTTATAACACATCTTAAGCCAATTTCGTTTTATAAAGAGCAACAAGTTTTTTAAATCTACTCAAGGAATCTAATTAACAAAGAATTTTCCGTGTTTAAATGGGTACAATCTGTCAAACAATTCACTCATAAATTGTTTTCATGATATCAATCATTATACGAAATGTTGAATTTTGCATTTGACAAAATCAAAATACTTTCATTAATTCTAAAATACTGGTCCCACTTTTCATCACATTTCAAAACTTAATTAATTTTAGATATTCTAAGGATTACAAGAATCTGAAATACATTTCAATTTTTCTATAGTGCTGGTCTATCAAACTTTTTCTGTTCAAAATTTTAAAAATAAATTTATCACATAGAAGTACAAATTTTATCTATGCTTTAACATATCATGCCATATTAAAGCACCATTAATGTTGTAGACTTATCTTAAAGTGAACACGAACTCATTTAAATACTAATTCACAATAATTAGTTCTTGAGAATGGATAAAAATGTAATTGATGGACTAATAAAGAACTTAAAAATGATTTTCTAAAAGAAAACCAATTTGAAAACATACCAAGATCTTATAATTACCTACCTTTGGTACAACTGCTTGAAAAAGGCAATTAGAGATAGGTGTTTCAAGACGACTGGTGATAGTAACCACAAGAACAGAAATATCTTCACGTCCATCAAGCCCACTCTCTGCATTTCCTAACCTTAATTCCACAGATATGCCACTCCCATCCTCACCAGCCAATGCCACAATTGAAGGCATTTTTCCTAGAGAAATAACATAATTCAACCAGTGAAGGGGGGCATAAACAATATTGTAAATTAACGTAAGCTGCCAATTTTAACAAAATAAGGCAAGAAAAGTTTGACATGGATAGATTAGCAGTAAATATTATTTATGTGCATTAAAATACAATCTCTTATAAACTTTGGTTTTGGATAATTTTTTCAAGAGCTTGTGATTCAAGAATATTTCCAAATTTCACAGTTTTTTCAAATAGTTAGCCACTAGAGATTTTCTATGGAAGTATAGAAGACAAGCAGCAATCACACCAGGCCAAGAATGTCTCTGAGACTGAACAATATAAAGTTATCTGTTAACAGGCTGTAAAATATTAGGAGTGCTCAAAAAGTAATGCACCACAGTTTATTATGTTAAAGTAAGGAACACAAAACTTTTCAACTTTGACATCACATTGCTACAACTGCCTGGTCTACTGACTATTCTTCATAGAATTCTCCCTCCATTCTTTTGACTGAAAACTAGCATTCCTGAATAATGTGTATTTGAACCTTTTTCTATTTTTGGTCCTAATTCCCAGAAAGAAGAAATATGATCACGGCATAATGCTTATACTTTTCCACACTGACATCCACCATTTTTAACACCTGCTACAGTGATGCCACTTTGAGGAGGAGCTTGCAACTTATCACAAGAGAGAAAGGTGGTTCATACTTCTCAACATTTCAGCTGTGCAGTATTGTTTCAGCCATATAAATAAACTTGTGACCAATGATGACTGTTTGATGACCACAACTCGTTTTTTCTACTGCATTAAAATGAGAAAATTAAAAGTTTCTATCATTTACTATATGGCCATTTTACCCTAATAAAAATTAACTTCAATATTTAAAAAAATTTTACTCATTAATTTTTTCCTCCCCATTATTTGAATCTTAGAGAAAGCATTAGATTGTTTGCATTCTGGAAATGTTGAAGACCTCTGACATGTGAGCAATAAAAACTCAATTTTTCTTGCAACTTGCTACCTTCTGATCCTACTCACAAATGATGAGAAACACTTTTGGATTTCTATCCCAGGATTCAATACCAGGTGTTCCAAGTCAATTGGAATATTTATGAACATGGGTGTTCCAATGAAAAATGCTTTAATTTTTCATAAATATTTGTAGGTGAGATATTCTAATCCACAGAAGTTTGGAAAAGTATTAATCAGATGAACAAATAGACTTGGGAGAAACCCTCTTTAAAGAGAGGTTAATGAATGCCATATTGTAATCAACTTACCTGGTCGTATCCTTTGAAGAGGAATGTTAATATCACCAATGGGCTTCACTGCACTGGGCACTTTGGTTGACTCCTCTGGTGGTTTTGCCTCAGGGGTAACCTTTGCTGGTACAACCTTTTTCTCACCGACCTCTGCCTCCCCATCAGACCAGCTTACCATGGCATCATCCCCACTCCCATTAAATCCTTCCTCATCCAGCGAACCCCTCTTCATTTTTTCTGAAAGTGCATTGGGCTCAACTTCTTTCACTTCTTTTGGTTGCATGAGGGATTTTAATGCATTCTCGAGTAATGACACACCCTCAGAATCGCTTGGTCTATTGCCCCCAGTGGCACCACCACTGGCCATAAGAACAGACTCCACTAATCCTTCTAAACTCTCAAGGTTCATCCCTGAACTATTATTGTCAGTGGTTTGACTGTCAGTTCTTTTAACAACTGGAGGGTTGGTGTGGGCTGGACTGATATTAGATGGGAATGTAACGACACTGGCAGCATTGGGTTTTGATGTAGATGGCACCTTTGACATATTGGAAATGGAACTTGGTACAGGTTTCTTATTCACAGCACTGGGGAAAGAATTGACAGTTGTTGGAGTTAAGGATGTGATACTTTCGGTCTGTGGAATAAGTGGTTTTCCCGGACTGATAGCTGGTCCAGTTTTAGTAGCACCACTCAATGAGAGCCCAATGAGGTAATCTAAGCTGTTAGTTTCCTGTAATGAAAAATACAAGGCAGTCACATCTCCTCTAAATAAAAACAAACAAAAACAGTACACAACCATAAATATGAACATCTCCATAAAGACTGACCATAAATTTTCAAAGTACAAAGCATTTCATCATGATATACCATCATGGGGTTCAAGAATTTTGGTGAAATATTAACACACGGAAATATATATTTTCAGGCATAACTATGTGGAAATCCATTTCTGAGAAAAAGGAATAACGCACTACGTATTCTTCCACTAAGATTTTTAATCTGGTACGACTAGTTTCAACACTAAGGCGTCATCTTCAGGTACCTGAAGATGACACCGTAGCATTGAAATTAGTCATACCAGATTAAAAATCATAGTGGAAAAATATGTAGTACGTTGTTCCTTTTTTTCACAGTGGAAATCGTTTAATCATCTAATCTATTGAACAGCTATCATGGCAAAGAGACATTGAGGAGCACATATAAAATGAAAAACTTTTTCATCCAGATTTTAAGATTCTGTGGACTGGAAGTAAGATACTGATGCTTAACCACTTGACTAACGAATGGATTTTTAAAAAGGTGCAATCTATGTATTTGAAGAATTTTTTTTATATCAATAAAATTTTTTAGTCACAGTTAACCTTTTCAGTGCTATGAATGCATATATGCATTCGGGCGTATCAGTGCCACTAGCACTATACACGCATATATGCTTGTGGGCATGGCGGTGCCCTCGGCGCTATGAACTGTCTTTTTCGTTCCGCGCTCAACACACATTTCGTCGTATCTCTTTGGGGACTTTGTAGTGGTTTTAGGGAAGTCTTGCTAGATGGAGTATGGTTACATTTTTCTTCTGGACTTGCAAATTATGTATTTATGGCCTTTCGAAGGCCTTTCCAACCGCCTCAATTTAGACCGATCGGTCTCTTTTCTCTTTTGCCAGAACTTGCATACCAAAGGGATAATAAAGTGCACGTGCATTTAAAGTTTCGTGTAACAGTATTATTTCCCTTCCTCTAACCTTTGAATACACCTTTTAGGAGGTCCTACAGGAATTACTTTGCCATTACTGAGTGAACTCTGGACTCATGAACACGCACTTACTTGTTTAGTTTTCAATAGTTTGCAATCGTTCATAAGCAGAAATGAAACGAAGTAGAGTATCGGATAAGGAGGTGTTTGAAATGTTAACAAAAAGTGAGGAGATTTCGTCTGAGGAAGATGAGACTTTTGAGTCACTTCGCTCCCAGAGTGCCGATGATCCACAACCTTCAACTTTGTGGACATTGCACACGCCTGTGTCTGCTTCGGTCGAGTTTGACTCCGAGCATGAGGATGATGATGGAGATGAAGACGAGGATGAAGTTCCTTCTCAACTGAAAACGAGGAAGCTATAGGAGAATTAGTGGGAAAATAAGGACTTGGTGCCAAAGATTCATCCCTTTGATTCTTCCAATTCCGGAATAAAGGTGCCTGTGAGTAAAAACTTCCTCCTTTACGTTTTTTGATCAATTTTTCTCGGAGAAATTGGTAACAGAAATTGTTTTGGAAACAAACAAGTTTTACCACTACTCCAAAAGACATTCAGGGGAAAGTGAATTTTCTCGACTCAAGAGGTGGACGGAGACAAACGTGCCAGAATTGTATTGCTTCCTGGCAGTTTCACTCCTAATGCCAAGTATGCGGAAGCTCAACTTGAAAGAGTATTGGTCAAAGGACTGGCTATTGTCAACTCCTGCCTTCCCAGCTATCATGTCCAGGGACAGATACATGCTAAAATAAATAAATTGGTATAAATATTTTTGTGCTATGTGACTGTGAGACCAATTATATTTAAGATTTTATTGTTTATACTGGTGAAACGACAGACATTAATGAACAGGGATATGAGCTAGGGAAATCAGGGGATATTGTGGGAACACTTATAAAGCCCTACCTTGAAAAAGGACATACATTGTTCATGGATAACTGATATTCAAGTCCAGCCTTGTTTTTATGGTTGTATAATAAGGTGACGAATGCATGTGGAACGGTGAAAAAAATAGGAAGTATATGCCAAAAATGGAGAAGCTAAAAAAAGGAAATAAACAGTTCATGTGTTCAGACATTCTTCTCCCATTGAAGTGGTGCGATAGGAGGGAAGTGTGGATGCTCACCACCTGCCACAATTATGGTATGGTAGAATCCTCAAAAGTAGATTACAAAACGGGCAAAAAGATCTTGAAACCAAATTTAAGAGGATGGGTGCGGTGGACAAAAAAGATATGATTTTGAGCTCAATAGAGTAGGTACAAAAAATTTTTCTTTCATGTTGTGGAGATGTATGTATTCAATGCTCATATACTACATTCTGTTTCAAAAAATAAAAAAAAGCTGATGGTGAAATTTCACATTTACCTCATTCAGGAGATGGTGTTAAGATTTTTGGGGCCTAAAGGAAGATGCTGTGGCAGAAAGTCAGAGGCAGATGTTCCTCTGTGTCTTTCTGGTCATCACTTTCCAAAACTTGTAATATCAGAGGTTTCTAAATCTAGTTTACCTCGGAAAACATGTGTGGTGTGCAAAAATGTAAAGAAAAGAAATGAGATACATGTGCGGTGAATGTGGTGGGGTGGGATTGTGCATTGTTCTGTGTTTAGTAGTGTTTCACACGCAAAAAAATTATTAGACAATAATTTTTCAATAAAATTAATTTTTTCATTGAATGCACTCTATTTATTTCTTCATGTTTGTCCTCATTTTCATTTTTCATATGAATTAACATTACTATAGTATTCCTATCTTAAAAATGACATTTTTTGTATGTCAATTTCTATCGTATTCAATTCAAGATACTTTCACCTTATTGCCGCTAATTCTGGCTGAATAGTATTTTTTATTTAAACATTTTATCACTTTTAGTTCATGAAATATAATGAATTATATAAAACAGTGCAGAAGTATTTAAATCTCCCAAAAATCATGTGCACTTGGGGTATTTAAATGCCTCAAACTGCTGTGCGTAGCCTGAGGCTCTCTTGAAGGAAATGCTTAGTACTCAAAAGGTTAAAGGATTACATTTATATTGATGATATATATAATTATAAGTCCATTATAAAGAGTACATTTTATTAAATCACCCTCATTATATGCTGCTAAAATTCAGATTTAATATGATCATTTTTTAAAAAAACATGTAGTAGGCCACAAAGCCACTCCACAACCTGGACAACAGAATCTTGTTTTTTTTCGTTGCTTTGCCTTGAAACATACAACACACCCCTTGGAGTGGAATTTTTTTTTCAGTGGGCGGAATTGATTCTAAAAAGTGACTTTCTGTCAGTAGAGTAAGGAAAGGTGTGGGAAGGAACCTTTTTTCCTTCTGGAGGATTCCCATGCTTGGAAATCAAATTTTCTGCCAGGGTGATGAGGAAATTTTTCCTAACTAATTTTCCAACATTCTTTTTGTAGATGACAAAAGGAATTGATCCAACAAGTGCCTAAATATTTCATATAATATTTTGAGTGAAAGCTTCTAGATAATTTGTAGATGTTCATCATAACATCACTCCTGTCCACACCAGCCATATTTTTGCTATAGTCGTGAACCACTACTGGCTTTCTCACAGTTTCTCTCTTTCCCTTTACCTGGCTCATTTCAGTTCCATGAAATGTGCTTACTAAGGCTATCTCTCTCCTGTCCTTCCACTTTAACACCATCTGTTTCCCCTGAAATGCTGCCACTATTTCCACCATCTTCAATTTTTTCTCCAGTACATTGTGGGGAAATTCCTTTCTATTTTGAAGTATAGCTCCCACAACATCCTTTGTTCTTGCACAAGGTTTTGTCAACAAGAATAGAGCTAGTGTACCAATTGACTAAATATATCTTGCATAGCAACATATATTCAGCAATCAGCTAATTATAGCATAATTCTACTTGAAATTTGTTCTTCTTTGTTCTTGTCACTAAATAAGGTGTCTTTCCAGGTGTTCACTAAATAGTTCCATCATAACCTGTTTCAGACTCACACAAAACAAAAAAAATTATTACAAACCTCCTTCATTTTGAAGGAATGAACTGCTTCCATGATAGTCTACCTCTTCACAAGAGCAAAGATTCATTTACCACTATTTCAGACTGAGAAGCATAAACAATGGAGAACTTCCTTTTCATGTGCTCCAAGACAGGAAGGATTTTGAAAAGTTTTTTTGTGTCAGTTTTCACTGAATGTTGAATTGTCCACAAAATGAAGAAATTTCAGGAGCAGATGAAATCTTCTTTCAGCGAATCCTTTTTGAAAGTAAGCTGTGGTGATCTGGTTTTTGTAAAACTCCCTTCAAAATTAAAACACGAATCAATCTTTTTATTTCCCTGAAATTAATTTCAATTCACTCATGCACTCTTGAACTTTAGGGGATTTAGGTAGGATTACTCTCCAAAAATTGTTTTGGATAAATATTTATCTTCTCCGATATAAGGTTACACAATTCATAATCCTCAAGTTGTTCAAATATTTCTAAAATCTCCACATATTCTCTGACTCCATCATTATGCCACTTGTTCCTTCAAAATCAAATTTGTTACTAACAAATTCTTGAGAATCCTTATTGATAGGGTCCACGAAAACCCGTATATGAGTTTGTGTTACCCGGAGTCACAAAGAGAAAGATACGATACTTGTTCACATAGGTCCAAACTATTTCGCACACATGGTTACTAGGGTCTACATACATTCAGCTGTCGACTCTCACTGACTATATGCAAAACTTTTACCCTAACCATATGTCTAGAACAGTTACCCTTTGCCAGAGTGGGTTGGGGAAGGTTTTCTTGGAGTAGGCTTCTGACCCATGGACCACCACGAGAGATACAACACCCCTGCCACCTATGGAAAGGTTGAATAGCATATGAAAAGGTCCACAAATGTACGAAATGAAAAAGACATGGCTTAGCAGCCTGGGTGTTCCTTATTTTGTTACCTGCCCTTCCAATCAGAAGAAGAGACTTGAAGGCAGGCTCGAAATTCAATTGCTCCTGTCCAGCTGCATATGAAGGGGAAAAGAGAGAGGAAACCCAGATGTTTATTATGAGTCTTTGTTATCAAGTGCTGGGATTGCCACTTGCCGGTATGACAGGCCCTCCAACAAACAGTCAGCCTCTTTACGTTCACAAACTCTTGCAGCTGTTACTGTTAGTCATCAAAGAGTTAGGTCCCTCAAGAGGATGACAAAAGAGTTCCTACCCACTTATTACCTCCCTCTCTTTGCCCCTCCCTTCCAGTCCAGGATGGGTGGGATTTGGAGACCTCATAGAAAAGTGCCACTGCGGTGGGGGTATAAAAATCTGTAGTGAATAAGATGCAGGTGGGCATCTGCATTACATAATCGGAGGTAGGCATTGGCTTGGGAAGGGTCAAAGTAGATACAGGGAAGATGGATTCAAGCTAGATTGCTGGTGGTTGGAAATTCCCTTGTATTTTACAACCGCCTGCAAGTCTTTCTTCCAGCCTTACAGAATCGTAATTTTCATAATTGTAAAGACGAAATGCTGACTTATTTTGAAGGTATTACTGCCTCAGTGTCGAACCCAAAATACTTGTGTTATGATGTTAGAAAGATAGTAAAGAACCATGTACTCTGGATTTCAAAATGATGTAATTTTTCTAGAGAAAATCCAATCCAACAAACCAAATAGAAATGTAATATAATGTTTATCTGTGATTCATGAATGAAAAACATATATTTTTATGCCACCTTCGAAATTGGCATGAAAAAGTGGTGGTTATGCAAACCCCACACATATACACAGTATGTCGGAAAAGTTCACGAATTTTTTAAATAAAAAAATCGAAAATTACATCTAAAGAAATTTATTCCAGTTAACTTTCAACATAGTCCCCTTCCCTAGATATACACTCATTTGAGCGCTCCATGAGTGATTCGAAGGCTCTCTGGTACTCCTCTGAAGTTATCGCTGTGAGACGCTCGGTGCAAGCCGCTTGAATGCTCGGTACATCTTCAAAAAATCGTCCTTTCAAGGCCATTTTTAGCTTGGGAAATAGGAAAAAGTCGGCTGGAGCCAGATCTGGCGAGTATGGGGCGTGATTGATGCGTGGGATCTGATTTTCGGCGAGATAACGCTTCACAATGTTCGAAGAATGAGCAGGCGCATTGTCATCCAGCAAACTCCACGATCCCGGTTCCTTGTACTCGGGCCTGATGCGATTAATCCGGCGCTTCAGACGTTTTAACACCTCTACGTAATACGCAGCATTCATAGGGGCACAAATTCTTTGTGTATCAGGCCTTTGGAGTCGAAGTAAGCGATGAGCATCGCCTTTACCCATGATTTTTGTTGGCGCACTTTTTGAGGCCTCGCACGGCCCGGACTGAGCCAAGCGGATGACTGGCGCTTCGTGGAAGGATCGTATTGAAAGCACCAAGTCTCGTCTCCAGTCACAATTGAGGTTAGAAAGCCCGGAGTGGTGTCGCAAGTCTCGATAAAATCTTGACAGCATTCGATGCGAGTTTGTTTCTGCTCTGGTGTGAGAAAGTGCGGAACAAATCGAGAGCAGACCTTCCTGCGGTACATTTTTTCTTTCAAAATCAACGCGACGCTATCCTTGCTCATGTTCAGTTCGTCTGCCAACATTCTGAGAGACATGTGGCAATCCTGCTTCAGTGGCGCGCTCACGCGAGCCTCGTTTTCGTCGGTAACAGCTGTTGACGGTCGGCCGCTTCTCTCGTCATCTTCTAAAGACTCTTTACCATTCTTGAACCGACTGAACCACGTGTAAACAGTTGTACGCGACACTACACCTTCACCGTAAGCCGAATCGATCATTTTTTTCGTTTCCGTGAAAGTTTTTTAAAGTTTAAAGCAGAATTTAATTGCGGCACGATGTTCAAATTTCTCATCCATCGTGGAGCTTGCACCTTAAAATAAACTGTTAATTAAATATGTGATGAAGACAGAAGAGGAAAAAGCCCCTAAAACACTGTAAAATGATCGACAAAACCACTAAAATTACTCTAAATCAAAAAAGTTACTGAATTACCTAGACAAAAATAATATGGACTTGAATTTTAATTCAGCAAGCTTGTGAACTCTGGGGTTAAATTATTTAATTATCAATAAGTACAACACATAATATACCATATTTGCAGGTCTGTAAGATGATGATTTTTCCTTTGCGGACTTTTAAAGAAAAGGGGGTTCATTTTACAACTGGAAGAAATATCCTAAACTTCAATTGGATTGATTAATCTACCTAGGTATTTATGTACCAGTGAAGGTATGCTATAGTAAAATTCTGTCAGAGTTAAAGTTTCATCAACATTATATCAAGTAACAAAATTTTCATGACTGATAACAACTTAGCTAAATAATATTCCAAAAAGGATAATGCCATAATAGCATAAACTGCAATAATGTCAGCAAGTTAGATCCAGAGCAACCTAACGAATGCACCCTAGTTTTCCAATTATTAGATAGATCAACTCAGTCACGATCACACCCTCAAGATTATTGCAATGACAAAGAAAATAGCTCATTACACTACAGCATTTAAAGAAAAGCTATATAAATTGCAGAAAATGCCAATTTTGCCACCAGAAGAGTATTTTGGGTTTTTGAATGTAATATTAAATGCTGGAAACAAGGCTCAAATAAGATTTTCAAATGTGCAGCAATGAGGACAGCATGTTCACGACCTCAATAAAGAAGACAAAACTAATTAGAGTACATCCCAGCTGAACAAAAGGCTACCAGTATTGACTGAAATTATTTAAGTGAAAGAAAAAGAATTAGCTCAGAATTTTGGAATTCTGCAGGCAGAATTTAAAGTTAGTCGATCTCTTGTGAAAAAGTTCATGACTCATAAGGGATTTTCTTTTCAACAACGAACTTCAATTTGCCAAAACAAATTTTGAAGAGAAACTCATTGAATTCAATTTTTTTTCCTTTCAGAGTTCAAAAATTAGGGTTCATTGTAGAATCAGGTTCAGCTCAGGTTTTTTTGAAAATAGGGTTAAAATAATTAATTAAACTTATTTCATTTAAGTGTTCTGTCATTTCAACAATTAAAGGTCAGCAAGTAATGAATATTAGTTATTTACTTTTGACATCATAAGTGTATTTTGCATTAAAAAGAATGTGATCATAGCAGTAAATAACTGATAATTCGTAATAACCAATAGTTCTCCAATATTTGTGGAACAGCATATTGTTTTTTAACTACTGTCTGATAATTATTTTAAAAGAATGCAACCTGAAAGTTTATTTTTGGAGATATTATTTAAACGGGGCCTGATTTGGGTAAATACTTTAAATTAATCCAGCAGTTACACAATTATACTATTATAAAACTAAACTTACAGCATTTTTTTTGGCATTATTAGTTGGTACAGGAGTCATCAGGTCAGAAAGAAGTTCAATGTCTGAAGTTTTAGAGGACTCCTTTGTTGGTGACAATGAGGAGTCAGCAAATATGCCAGATCCACCAATCACTGGAAATATTGGCTCTTTATCATTCTTTGGGTTTTTACTGTTATCACCAGAAGAGGATCTTCCAAGGAGATTCATTGGTATCTTTTCTGGGGCTCTAATAAAGGAATACAAGAAAAAGTTAACAATAAAATAATGAGAGAAAATTGAACACAAATGCATTTGAGACTATTCTCAGAACTTTACTTATGAAACAAAGGCCCGGATGGTTTAACCGATGGTGGAAGGCTCTGCTTCAATAAGGATTCTCCAAGAGCATCTAAATCATTTAATCCTCCAGCTTTGGTTGAAACTCCACCCTCTAATGCCTCAAATCCTGGAATAAATGTTACTAAGCTGATAAACTGTTTCACAGACATCCATCTTTCCTAGTAGAAACAAATAATGAAAAATATTCAAACCAGTGAAGCAGTAATACAATGTCCATACTATTACAGATTTAAGTGATCATCATCATAGGGATACTGTAAGAGATATCACAACTACAGAGAGGGTATAAGAATAAAGTGAGGTTTTTTTCCAAATTGGCTATCTTGAAGAGATATTCTCCTAATTAACAGATGAACATTTAGGCTTTCTTATCGTGGAACTTCACTTTGCACCATAGTTAACATAATTACTAGCTCATTTACTAGTACCCTGTAGTACTCTTTTTAATGTTTCTTCACATTGCTTTCAGTGACAGTTATTTTATATTTATCATACACCATAGAGAGACAAATTAGAAAAAAATCTAATCTCCTACCAAGTTGCACACCTACAAGGATTAGAGTGAGAGGCTAATGAAAAATCTACTGCAGCCAGCACATTGCACAGCACATGATATTTTTAAGAAAGAGACATAAATAGCAATGTTCATATAGCCTTTATATGTGAAACAATACAAGAAGAAAATATTTTGAATGGCACAATACTTTATCACACATAATGAACTTACCATTCTTATATTTCAGGTCATTAACACACTAACCAAGATAATAGGAAGGGGGTCCAGCAATTTTTATGCTTCATAAAAAGCCATCTACCACTTCCCTGTATGATTATTTTCTCTAATGAATAAGCATACACCTTACTTTCTTTTATACAAAGATACATATCTGAGTTTAATATTGGTGGTTTTGATATCACCCCCTTAGTAGCTCAAAACCTTAAGTTAGCAGTGAATAATTTAAAAAATATATGTGCTATATCAATGATGTTTCTGATGTATCTAAGAATATTTTATATTACTGTAACTTTAAAATAAAATATTTAGTTTTATTTTTTATTGTTATTTTATGTTTTATTTGGTCAATAACTCCTTGATAGTTATCTTGTTGTGGAATTGTAGTCATTCTAGAGGAAGTAATCATCACATTCACTAAATTTGTAATGCATTGCAAATCGCAGTTTAATCATTTGAAGCTCCTTCTACACTCATAATACCAAATGTTTTAAGTCATAAACCATTGCTATTCAATACTTAGATTCCATCACCATATTTATTAACAGTCTATAACTTTTTAAAATCATCATTGTTGTGTTAAGGAAATACTATTTTAAATACAGAATCATGGTACCTGAGGATTTCAGAGATATCTCAGCTGCAGACTGAGTCTGTGGAACAAGAAGTGGAGCTGGCTTCGATGCTGTAGATGCTGATGATAAAGAATCAGATGTTTCACCAAACAGATCACCTAAAACTGCTTGCAATTCCTTTTCCCTCATTCCTGAAGATGCAGATCTTATATCAGTATCAATGCCTAGAGAAGTACAACAAATTAAATTGGCTTAATCTTGATAGGCACAGAGGAATTTGGTTAGTATATTAATTAAAGGTAGACTAAAAATGAATGTATTGACCAGGAGAGAAAATGCAATTCAGTAGTGATAACTAGAGGGAAAAATTCAACTTAAATACAATTTTTTTTTTAAATTCCTGCATTTTTCCCTTCCTTTATTCATTTAACCCATAACCTTAAAAAATGAGCATCAAATATGCAAACCAATGAAAATGACTAGGTATCTTTCATAGCTTTCCTGAGATATAATTTCATCAAAACAATGTCACTTCACCTATCTTCACTGGTTAAAAAAGATGCTAACTCATTTCGTTTTTCTAAGGGATCTGAGAATTTCTTAAAGCTGCCTACCCAAGACTACCATAAACCATAAGTTCTCTATTAATCTATCCCTTTTAATGCACATAAAAGATATATTTTCCTTTGGAATTGTTTTGTCATTTAAAATTACATTAGGAACCTGGTTTCCCTTACTGGTCAGGACTGCAAGTATAATGGTAAATTTGCTCTTCTAATATCCTGTGGTTTTAATCAACTGATTTTGAGTCTCAAAACAAACGAGTCTAACTGGTACGCATTTCCAATCAGTCAAAGTTGGCAGTTATGCTTTTTACAAGAGTTATGGACATCCATCTGGTACACAACAAGCTTTCAGAATAATCACTACTGTCACTAAGGTTCTCTAGCCATGATTAAATTGATAAAGGGTAAATGTCTAGAAACTATATAATCAAAAACACTACCTTAAGAGCTACAGTGATCATGAAACAAAACCTATCAGAATTATAGCTACTAGCATTTATATGTGCAATATTTTTTATTTACTCTTTGAAATCATTACCAAGGACAAATACACAGAAATACTGGTCTTAATCTTGTGTAAAAATGATTAACATTTTTATAAAATGCATGTCTAATCAACCATTTTACATTTATATTACCAATGTTAAAAGCCTAGAAGAATCTAAAATAGTATAAATCTTTGGCCAGGTACATAAATGATTAATTTCACAATGTTCAAATAATATTTCATTGCAGCAAAAAAAAACAGTAATTTACAGTAGAAGTACTATTATAACAAGAGCTGATAAATGTAAAATTGCTCGTTCTGGCCGATAGTCATTTTAATTCACCTCAATTGGCATGTATAATGGCACCAAAAGTTGGTGAAAATGAGCCATGAAGTAGTTGTATCAATCCAACTGCAAATTTATTGAAAATATAGTAAAATTCGGTTATAACATGGGTCTAAGGGGTTGGAGTTCGCACCTGTGTATTTGATAACCCATGTTATTACAGGAAACTGCATGGGAAGCAATGAAAACCTTGTAAAACTAAATTTAATAACTAAGCTACTTGCATAATACAATAGAAATTGATGTTTTACGATTTAAATGCATTGATATGATTGCTTGAAGTAGCGCATTGGTAGTTACACCAAGAAAAAATTTGCCACAAAGTTACCTACTACAGTAGAATCTTGATTTTACATAACACCTAGGGACCCAAATTTTCGGTGTTTTTTAAAATGAAATTATGTAAAATCAAGAAAAAACCCACCTAGTCGGGTTTGAATCCCAACTAGGTGGGTTTTTCTCCACCTAGGGCATAGATGTGTGTGTTTCGTTATTGAAGTCATTTACATATAAGCATCTCCTGATGAGCCTGTGGCTCAGGAGGACTTCAAAATGATTTTCAGAATGACAGTGTCAGAACACAAAAAAAAAGATAATGGCTGATTTCGATAAATGTGGTAAGATTTTTAATGCATTATAATACAATTCGATACACTTTCCATTTATAACTATTTTCACTGCAAAGAGATCATTTATGCACATAGTATTTAGTATTTGCAAATAAAACTACCTTCATTATAATTCAGAGAATTATATTTAAACTAAATTTTTGAAAAACAATAACAGTAAAATACTTCTCAGAGAATAGTATAGTTGGCGAATTTCAAATTATCTTCATCAAATACATAGAAATCATGCGTATCAGCAGGAAAGTATAAATTGTATTCAGAAACAAATTTTAATATAGGACAGACATAACACATTAACCAAGATTAGAGAACTTATGGAGATCACTAAGGAAAGTTTAGCACATTAAAATATATACATAGTGACATATTAGAAAAGTGGATTCAAATAAAATAAAAAAACTCATATGCAGACTTCATTTTGAAAAATTGTTTTCTTAAAAAAATCTGATACTTGTCCGCACTTTTACATGCTCAAGTTTCGAGTGAATTATTTTTTCAATCTCATTCAAACTATCTCGAAAATCATCACCAACTTCATAAAATAGATTTAAATGATGCAAAGTGTTTAAGGCTTGGAGGATATCTTCTTTCCTGGATTGAGGGATAACCACATCACTTTCATCTTCTTCATTGTCACTCTGTATTTCATTACTACAACCTGGTACTGTCTCCAGAGGGCCTCCTTCAAATGTTTGACCATGAGAATTGCTAAATATTCTTCTAGACTTGACATCTGTGGTACAACCAAATGATTTAAATATAAAGCAAAATTACTGGCTAAGCCTAGTCTTCGTGATGCCTCAGTCTCTCTAACCTCCTATGGAAATATTGTCACTATCTTTAGTAAACACATGCCACAGCTTAAAAAAGATTATCAAAACATGGCTATCATAGATAAAAATAGTACCTGTGCATTCACAACATCATTAGTAGATGGAGTTAAGCCAGTTGCATGCCAGCAATTGACTATTGTTACTGTTGTGACAGATGATCAAGCAGCATCCAATGCCCTTAGAGCATGTAGTAGAGTTCAGTTGGATAAATTTTCCTCAGTTTTCCTTATTTCTGCATAAATCACAGAAATAGTTTATCTAGCAGGTATTGGTCAATCATTATGAAAATAATGGTCTGGAGCAAGATTTCCTGCCTAAGTCCATAAGGTTTAATTTTCAAGATATTACTACATAAAAATGTTCCAAAAACTCACCAATCCACCGAAGGTGATGACTTAGAAGTTCCCTTCTAAGTCATCACCTTAGTAAAAGGACTTGATATTTTGGATAATGCCTTGATCCAATGGCTGAGACTTGCTGGTAGAGTTAGGAGGCAAGAATAAAAGTTCTACATTTGAAAAGTTGTCATCTAACCCATGGCAGGTTGCACTGTCGGTAATCAGCAGTACTTTGCTGTTTTCGCAACTCATTTTTTGATTAAATATTTCTAAGGTCTGCCCAAAAATTTGTCCATTCATCCAACTTTTATTGTTGGATTCATAAAATACTGGAAGTTTATCTTTTCTAGTACTTTTGAAGCACCTAGGGTTTGAATCTTTTCCTATGAGCACTGGCTTTTTTTTCTGTGCCTGATTTATTAACAAACAGTTCTGCTGTGACCCGAACTTTACTTTTTTTCCCACCATGACACTTCCATTCCTTTTATGGCCAATGTATGCTCTGGCAGTGCTTTGTAAAATAGAGCCATTTCATCGAAGTTGAAAATATCGAGAGCTATATTTGCTGATGATTTTTTCATTCACTCTGTGCCAGTCGTTCAACATGTTTATATGTATCAACCTATTCCTCCTCACCACACACCTTCAATGATAGAATATTGTATCTTTTCTTGAAATTGGCTAACCATCCAATAGATGCCTTACAATTGTCTATGTTCATCTTCAACACGATTTCTTCAGATTTTTGTTGGAGGATTTGTCCATTCAAAGGATATTTGCTTCACGACATGTGAAGAAGAACTCACAGATTTTTTTCTCTAATTCTTCGAACTTGGCTCCCTTTAAGGTTTTCCTCTGTAAAGGTTTCCCTGAATTATTTGCCTTTTCAAGTTCCTTCCTAACTATTAGAATGGTGGATAGAGTTGACACTGGTATATTGAATAGGTCTGCCACTTCTGACAAGTTCTTTTGTTTTTTGTCATGTTCTTTAATCAACTGCAGTTTTTCTGCAATAGAAATGACCCTCCTCCTTTTAAGTTGAGGTGCAGTATCAATTTTATCCTCTTTTTTATTGTCCAATTATCAGAAAAACTAAATACAAATATAAAGATACAAGAAAATTCTTCCTCTTTGTCCTCCTCCAACTCTTACACCTATAGATAGCCTAGTCTTTCTCAGACCACTGTACTTATACTGAGGTACAGGGGATAAAATGATTCCCTCTTTCCCTCTGTTAGCAGCAGCTAAATGTACAACCTATGGTCGGCATGGCAATCACTCAGCTGTCTGAATTGGTGAAGTATTATTAGTTCTTTGTCATGATTTGGCGAACCACCTGCCAGGGCTAATTGTAATTTCATTGTCCCATATTTTGTCTCATCATCATGTTTCTGGTGCTGAGAAAGTTTTTTGTCATCATCATCAGTATTTTAGTCCTAAGAATGGTTGACTGGAACCCTGGACGAAGCGTTTTCTGAGGAGATTAACGTGGCAGTTTCCCGATACCTTCCACATCGCAGTGCTACGGCCGATTCCGTGAATTTCACTCTCACCCACAGCTGTGGCAGTTAATGCCAGACCGATCATCTTCACAGTGCCTTCTGATGAAAGTAATGCCTTTCACCAGTGGTTGTGTATCGTAGGATCTGACTTTATGGAAATTAATATTGTCAAATGACGAAGAAATTGTCGTCACCAGGACTCAAACCTACAACCCTCAGATCTGTAGTCCAGCTCGCTACCACTGCCCCTAAGTATTCTTTATGCCTGCTGAAATTCTCATGGCAAAATCCTTACATGTAACACGAATGAAGAGGAATATCGTAACTATATACATAACACTTTTTAGCGAGGAATAGCAACTGTGCCATATGAAAGTTGTTAATTCTGTTTCGATGAGGAAGATTCGTTGTTGTAAGCATAAAGTTTCTCTACGAGAAGGGTTAATGCAAAAATTTAAGTGATTCCATAAATGGTAAAAATTTCTTATTTTAAAGTGCGCAAATGGCACATGAAACCATCTACTTTAATTATAATTTATTAAAAATACTCATTACTTTGTAGTTGCATTGTATTCTCTAGCACCTTGAAATGAGTTGGTTCTTCGCTTCATTTCCTTTATTTTTGACCAACGTAAACTATGTATAAAATCCCATTCAACAACTCACACTAGTGTGATGACACATCTTGCTTGCAGGCGACTGAAAATATTCCCACATCGAACAACTGTTGGGGTTCCTATCTCAAAGTCAATATCTTTATCCAGGCCAGTATACTGAGTTCTGATTAGTCAGTGAAACATTTGTATCATTCAGATCGTAAACAAGTAGACCCATGGAAATCATGACAGAACAACTTGATGAAATAATAATGTGAGATAATGGAATAATGATAATGGAATAAGAATCCATGCAATAATCCACTACTGTTGAGTTGCGCATTAGTATATGGAATTACTTTAATTGATGACTGCCATTAAAATCGACGAGAATATTCCTGATTTTGTTGCAGTGTCATTAAGTTCTGAGGTTTTGTTTTATAAAAACGAAAGGTTACTTCCGCCGGGGAACAAAAAGGTTTTTGTAAAATCATTATATCGAATTTGCGTAGTATCAAATAATAACTCCATAAGAATACATAGAGGACCGGTCGGGACCGCTTCATCACTTGCGAAAATCAAACTTTTCGTAAAATCGGAATACATAAAATCGAGACTCTACTGCAATAACAAAGAAAATAGTCAATTTGGGGGACATGGAGATACCCACGTTATATCCTAAACCATGGTTAGGTGTAGCACATTATAACATGATTTTACTGTAGCTCATTTCATTTTTTTTAATTATAAAATATTGTCATCAAAACTCATGCACTCGTAACTAATGTATACCAGCCACCGGTAATGGTAATCCTTGGTAATGTTTAGTGAACACTCATAGATTAGGTATGATCTATGATTAACAATTACAATTCCATAAGGAAAAGGAGGTTTAAGAGATTGGTGGTCACCAGACTACAATTTGTAAGTAAGAGAAAGTTAATAGGCAAAAGAGACCAGATAGGATCTCCCTTCCTCGGAGTTAGAAGAGGTGAAAAGTGGATTCCCCATTGTGTGTATTCCCCTCAGTCTCCCCCCAACAACCTTCAACTGGGACACTCAATAAACTAGGGTAGTCCCAGAGGTATGCAACCTGTCATATAAACAGCGGTCATTGTTTGAAAAAATTTACTGTGTTATAAAGTTTTAACCTTATAAAGGTCAAATGTGAAATTTGAAGATGCAATGTTGTTTATTATTTGCTTGGCAACCATCAATAGTGAATGCCCTGAGTGACTTTGTACCCATGGAAAAAGTTGGTCATCGTTATGTGATACAATACTTTAAATTGAAAGGCCTCAGTCCACCAGATATCAAAGCAGAGCTAGATTCCACTTTGGGATAGTCTACTCCTTTGTTTACTACAGTAAAATATTAAGTGGCAGGGTTTAAAAGAGGCTGTATGAGCTGTCAAGACGAACATCGTAGTGGTCAACCAAATTAAGTGATTACGTCAGAAATTACGTAAAAATCCACAAAATGGTATTGGATGATCATCAACTGAGTGTGTCCAGGCTAACAGTCTTGGTAGGGATGTCAAAAAGTGCTGTACATCACATATTGACTGAAAATTTGGATATAAGATAGCTGCATGCAGGATGGGTGCTGTGCACATGCAGCGTTGATACAATGGAACAAAAACAGCATCATGAGGATGCTTCAATCGAAGGTTTGTCGAAGTTTTAAAGAAATAAAACAGATTTTTTCGTTGATTTAAAACCAATTATGAAACGGGTCCATCACTTCACACCTGAGATGAAGAAACTGTCATAACAATGGATTGAAAGGGGAAAATCTGCTCCAAAGAAGGTGAAGACAGTTCCATCTGCAGGCAAGGTCAAGGCGTCAGTTTTTTGGGATGTGCGTGGGATAATTTTCATTGATTATCTTCAAAAGGAAAAGCAATCAAAGGTGAGTATTATACAAACTTATTGCAGCATTTAAGTGATGCAATCAAGAAAAAACGGCCAGATTTAGCAAAAAAGGAAGTTTCATCAAGGCAATGGTTGACATCAAGACATTCATCATAATGGCGAAAAGCAATGAGTTAAAGATTGAATTGCTTCCTCACGCACCCTATTTGCCAGATTTAGCTCCCTCTGATACTTTTGTTTCCAAACTTGTAAAAATGACCTGGTGGTAAAATGTTTGCCATTAATGAAGAGGTGGAGTCTGGGGTTAATGGCAAAAGTGGCCCAACTGTCAAAAAACAATCAATCGCTATGGCAATACTCTCGTTATAAGTCATGCTCGTTATAGCAGACTTCTACAGTGTAACTATTTTCTAATTATTTTAATATAAAATACAAAGCAAAACATAATAGATTGCTTAGTAAAAAGTTGATGCAATAAAAAAAAAAAATTTTTTTGTGGAAAATTGCATCAACCTTTTACTCAACATGTTAAAATTCCACCACATCACACCTGAAACTTCGATCTTTGTTGATAATAGATTTCATATAAAGGATAGGTATTTTGGAAGGCAGCAAAAAAGAAAGCAGCAGCTGGTTAGTAAATCCTTATTCTTGAGTTATGTAACACTCAAGCCACGCAGTTTCATAATCAATTCTGATATACTTCTCATGACATACCCAAATCTGCAAGATCCTTTGCTAGAAGAGCTGGAGGAAGTTGCTCTTCACTTGGTGTGCTCAAATCCAAGAGCGAGGCACCTCCAGGAGTGGGTGCAGTCACCTCACCCCGTACCATGACAGCAGTATATTTTTCCATTGCTTTGTTGAGTTCATCTGATGCTTGCAGTACCTCAGCTATTCACAGTATATGTAAATACATAAATAGAAATCCAAAATCAGTAACATATGTATTTTTACACTTTCAAATTTAAGAAAGAATCACAGTAAATAAGCATTTAATATAAATCAAGATATGAATACAATGTATGCAGCAGCAAAATAAAACCCATTAATATTGCTGAAATTCAATGGAAAAAATTAAAATGAGAACTTGTGGGTAGCTCAGATTTCATTTAACTCTTAAATTGCCCATCACTGCCATTCAGAGTTTGATATCTCCTTTTACAACTAGAAATAGAAACCACAATTGAATGCCTTTTGACATAAACTTAGAATTCCTTGCAATTGCAGTCAAATTATGTGTTAGCTAAGGTTCATAGCTGTTAGATGAAGAATAAGAACTGTACCCTGCCATCAATAAAATAGAAAAACAGAAAAGGAAAACTTAAAATCAGTCATGGTACTTTTATTTAATAGTCATCAAATATCCATTTCCTGTGATGGTTTCGGAAAAGATAAATCTCTCTCTGAATCACTGATGATGCAAGATAGTACAAGAAAAAACCAAATAGTTCCTTCCTGCTTTCAGAGATCCAATATAATATAAAGATTTAAATTATGAGATTTACAGATGTCAGAATAGGTAATCATATCATATGATATGAATAAGTCATAATATGCTGTTAAAATATCTGCAGGCATATGGAATGGTGTTCCATTCAATGCAATGGTGTCAGTTATACATCACTGCCCATAATTAGGAAAAGATACTTATAATCATGAATTAAAAATGAAATCTATCAAGATTGATTTTTAAGTCTAGAAAGATTTTGACAATATACCCATGGTAGCCTCATCGGGTGCTTCAGAGGCCATTCGTGGGAGAATCTGAGCTATGCGGCCACAACTAGCATGCAACTCAGCCATGAGTTCCTTTTCGTCCTCTGCTCTTCCCATACCACCTCCATCACGAGACCATGTTTCCAGCATTTCCCACAGCAATCGTGCTGATGTCCGTGCTGATTCCAATTCTGTAGCTCGCCTACTCCTTCGCTCAGCCCTCATTTCCTCCTATCGAAAAATTTATAGGGGTGCGTATTTACATTACTGCTGGTAGAAATTGTAAGCACTTTGAGCATAAAATACTAAGAGAAATTTATCACCCAAGAGAAAAGTTTTTAAACCCATAAGTGAGATGATGGGTGCAAATTGAACAGAATTATAGAGCAATAATTAATACCCAGTGACTTCACTGTTGTGGAAATATTCAGCTGACATGCACAAACACACAAGTAAATTTTTCAATATTGGTGACAGTGCATATTACAAAACCATAAGCACATGGGAGAATCTGCTGTGACCCTGGCCAATTTCATGAATTTATCATGAGTAATGTCACAATTAACCACCAGACACAAAAAGAGATGTGATCAGGTTGTTGTTTCAAGTCTGGCCAGCACTAATATCAGGATCTTCAGACTGGGAGTGTGAAACAAGGATGGAAACCTATTATTTGGAGGGAATAAAAAAATTAGAAAAACGGTGGACTAAATGTATCGAGCTAAAAGGTGATTATGTAGAAAAATAAAATGTTTATTTGCAGAAAAAATTTGTTTTATT
>WURS02000019.1:5739614-5757770 GCA_011762765.2 Rhinocypha anisoptera
ATTAAAATAAAAATGGACTAGGCAGCATTTGAATAAAATTAGTATTTTTGAAGATTTTTGCTATTGTTGTGATTTACTTTTGTATGGGGAAAAACACATTTGGTAACATTGGTTTCAAATAATATTCATACTAACCTTGAAAGTAACATGAATTCCTCCATGAAATTCATAAATCAACATACATGTGTGCTGCATAACAGTGATAACAGCTATGTGTTTGGTACTGTTGGACATATATATATATATTTAACAAAAATATTTTTCCATTCATTCATTAAGACACAAACACTAGTAATTTTTGGTTGGTGAGATTATTTTTCATTGAGGTCGGATAACTAAATATTCTTTTAATCAGAATTTCAAAAGATTAACTGTAGATTTTCTTCTGTCCACCTAAGCTTCAGTTTAAAATTCAGACTAATGTAACAAAGTTTGAACATTTTTTTCAGAGACTCTTTTGTGAGCACTGAAAAATACAGTTTAATGATAAATAGACTGGGAATGAGGGTGTTCAGTGTTCTTGAGTAGAGGCTTCACCATCAAATGGACATTCATGGTACAATGAGTGACCAGAAACACTCCCTGAGTAACTTAGTGGCCGAATACAACCAGGCATTCATATATCGGAGGGTTGAAGGGAGGAAGAGAGAAATAATTCCATATCTTCTGAGCACCAAACACTTCATGAGGAAGACCAAATTAAAAGGGCATGCTTATCCCCCTGACAGTGCTCACAACCACTAATGGGACCAGAAATGGTGTCATCACAGTACATAGCATTAAAAAAGTCTTCTTCAATAACTGTTCCTTGGCCACAACTCAGAGAGAGTTAACACTGACCTTTGGTTTATTTCTTCTAGCACTTTCTGTGCAGAAGGCACTTTAAAGTTGCAAACATTCCACTCTCATTTAGAGTTTCTTCTTATACTTGGCCAAAATTTTAGTTAGCACCTAAAATAACAATCAACATATAAAAAAATACTTTATTTTAGTACTTCACACTAACAGTTTAAATGAATCTGTCCGTATTTATGGTTTAAAGAATTCCAAATATGTCCCTATGCATATTTCCTTTACAGATCACAGAGAAGTCTCACAAAACTATTTTCTAATCCCATGCAGGGGAAAACCCTAGTTTCCTTGTGACACAACTTTCTTGACTTAGTCAAAAAAATTGCATACAGCACCAATGTTTAGTAACTCAGAAAAATAGTTCTGATTTCATATAAAAGATTTCGAAGAACACCATCTTCTTCCATAACTCATTTAATATATTTCTGATTGTGGACAAACTTTGATAGCCTCAAATTTGACTGGATAATTGATTAATTTAGCCACTTGACTGGAAAAAACTTCAAGCCTCTTTTGGCATGAATGCTGAGCACATTCACTGGTAAAAAGTAATTTAATCTTGTATCACATTTCATCACAGACTTGCTATACAAAATGCTGCATTTAATCCTTAATTCAGTTTAACAAGCAACATTAATCTTGCAATTGGCACACACTTCTTTCAAAATAAAACTTAAATAACTTACACATGGGTATAGTTTCCCTTACACTCAAAAGGCAGACACATAAGTACTTGATATTGGTTCTACCAACACATGTTAAATGCCCTCGTGCATTTTTCACTGAGTCAAGCAGTATCACACTGAAACAGTATAGCAACATTATTCTTGCCCTTTGCCCTCCTTCCTCCCTATTAAAACCCCTCCCCTTGCATCAATACCCATCACATTCCTTATCACATTACTGTTTGTGGCAAAGCGATTTAAAAAATTGCCAGTTTCCTGATTCTGGTAGTTTCACAGAGATATTTGTGTTACAGAGTGCACAGTTACTAGCCTCATGAAGTGTGCAAGTGTGACTTCCTTCAAAGGAACTTAATATTGTAAGGGGTCCCTTTTTAACATAGGGCCCTCCTCCTTACTGCATGCAGTGTCACCACACTGCGATTTTATTAGCTTATTTTATACATTAGAATAGTTCTATGTCACCTAAAAATCTTAAATCACTCTCCAAACATTCTATGACTCAAGAAAACACGCAGCAACATATGCAACTAGGTTTTCATAATCCATTCACTCAATACCTTGATTTGGTAAAACTAGCACCATGATTTGAGAAATACGAGTTCATACCATGCTCTCACGATCAGAATGGGAGCCCAGCCCTTCTTTACCTTTACCATCATCTCCCCTCACCCCTGAACTGCTCCGCATGCCATTACTTCCACTAAAGAATCCCAGCAGCCAGCTGCGGAGATTACTCTTCCCATGTTTCCCATGATTACTTACACTACTACTCCCACCTTGACCCATTTCCTCAAGTGACTTCCACTTCTTCCTCCCTCCCAAGGAAGAAACAGAGGACAACTGGGGAGAAGGAGGGGCCAACAGGGGGGCCTTGGGCCCCTTAGTGCATACCTCATCACCCTCTGTCGAGTCTCCTTCAAATCCTTTGAGATCATGTAACCCTCCATTGGGCTTGCCAACTACATGACTTCCATCTCTGTCAAGTGACATGTCAAACTGAACCGTAGCTTCACTGTCATCATCTTTCTTAGTGGCCAGGATGAGTGAACCTGTGGCACTATCGTGATCATCTGCCATGGAGATGCTAGCATTTTCATGGCTAATGGAACTTTGTACATGGCCCAAGGATGAATTGAGTGAGGATGGATTGTAATGGTTGGCAGTAACAACAGATTCATGACTCAAATCAGGAGAGTTTTTACCTGTAAGAAGTAATCTACTGTTTTCTTCACTTGGTAAATTTTGTGAAGTATGGATACCTTCCTTTTGCAAATTCAGTTTACTTCTCAAACTATCCCTGGCTTTCAAAGGGTTTAAGGCCTCAAATCTCACAGGTGTCGGTGGCCTTTCATGCTGCAGTCTTTCCACTGCCTTTGGAAGAAGTAGTTCATGAAAACTTCTTCGATGGGCGAGTTCTCCATCATCAAGATGTTCAAGGCTATTCCCTGGCTCGCTAAGAATATTCATGGCACTTCCACTCCTCTTCCGTTGACCCCTTGCTAGTACTCCCAAGGAGGACATGGTAATCCCATCACCAATCTCCCTCCTTGGGCCACCTTTGGATGATGACCTCAACTTTGACAAGTAGGCTGGGTCAAGTTGTGTGATACTTCCACGCTGAACTTCAGACAGACTTCCCTTATGTGACTGCACTTCAGCAAGGCTCCCACTACCACGAAGCTTTGGAAGGAAATTGTTGCTATCACGGTTTGCATGGCCTGAAGGAGGGCGAACAGATCGGCCTAATGCAGCCAGCAGGCCACCACTTCCCCTTCTTTCAGAGAGAAGATCACGTGACCCACGCTTAAGGGCCAACTGTGCTGCATCAATGCCAAGGCTGCCTCCTCGTTTCCTACTGGTGTCAGACATTTGGGCATCTTCGTCCTCATCCTCTTCTTCAAATGCTGTGCCTGTCTGTTTATGACGCATTGGAGATGAGGAAGGAACAGTGTCTGGACTGTCGGGCCAACGGGATATTCCAGATTGCCTGCGGCTACAGTTACCAGCACTTGATGATATCTTGGGACTGCGTCGTCCTACAGGGCCCAAGTTTGCAGGTCTGCAAAATTAGGAAATGAAAATTTTCTGAAAATACAGGCATTAAAAAGGGTATTTGATGGAAAGATTTAAAATTTATTTACCATTTAAACTTATCCCGAAATTTTTTTGCCTTTAAACATTATCCTGAAATTCCCCAAAAATGACAATGAAATGTTAAAAATATTTCATATTCACAATGTAAGATTATTCCAGTCTTCAAGGTATGTATTTGTTTCTGGTAGCATTCATTGTTAATATTTTTAAGATTATTAATTTTTTTAAATATTTTTGAAATTACTCAAGTTTATCAAAAATACCATTTAGCATTTAGCAAATACCATTCTGTAAAAAAATCATGTATCTGTTCATTATTAACAGCACTCTTTACATCCACAATGAAAATTTAAAAAATAATTAGTAGATCATTTTTAAGATGTAATATAGGTAATGTTGAATCTATGAATATCAAGAGTAGATTAGCTCAGGCTAAGAAGGCATTCTTAACAATTATTTGCTCAGGGACGATATTACTCCAAACAAGGAAGCAATATGTGAAAACATTTGTATGGCATGGCACTCTATGGAACAGAGACATGGACCATTGGAAAAACAGACCAAAGAAGAATAGAAGCCTTCAAAACATGGTGCTGGAGGAGAATGCTGAAAATTAAGTGGATGGACAGAGTTAGTAATGAGAAAGTTTAGAGAAGAGCAGACGAATCTAAGACCACATGGAGTACTATAAGGAAAAGAGGAATAAGGTGGATAGGACACACCCTGAGGCATAATGGGTTCATGAAGAATACAATAAATGGAAAAAAAGAGGAAGACTGGGGGACAAATATAGAGGGCAAATTATCAGAGACATTTGAAAGAAGACTTACCAAGAGGTAAGAGATAAGCAATAGACAGGAAAGGATGGAGGGCTGCAGTCAACCAATCTTTGGATTGAAGTACTGCTGATGATAATGTGGAAATTAAATAAGCTCTAAAAAATATGTGAATAACCCAAGACTGCTCTTTAATGGTACAACATTGATCCACTTATTATTCTAATGGCCTTAGCATCTGTTTGCATTTTCTATAAATAAACTTTGCTGAATGAACAAAAATTATGATATTAAGATACCATGAGAAATTTATATCTCCTATGGACTAAAATATTTATCTTCATAATTAATTTAAATACAACTAAATAATGTTAAAAATTTATGATGATTATCATTAGTATTTCCCACCAATATTGACTGAATGCTGCCCTCCATTCTATCTTAGTGTCTATCATCTTACTCCATGATAAATGTTCACCTTTATATGTATTATTCTTTGTTCTAAGTGCATGTAAATTGGTCTTTATCATGACACCTTTTCTTCCATTTTTCCTTTTGTTATATTTCTTAATAATCCAATGTGACTCAAGGTGTATCCTAGCAGTCTGGTTCTTCTTTCCAAAGCATTCTCCATATTTTCTTTTCTCCTGCCACCTATTTAAGCATTTCTTTGTTCCCCACAGTGTCTCTGTCCATATAATCTTCATGATTCACCTTCATTACCATGTTTTGAAGGCTTCTATATCTTGATAGTGACCCATGTCCCATGTCTTTTATGACCCATGTCTCTGATTCATGCAGCTTCACCCCAGGTCAACTTTTAACTTATTATTCAAGACATGCTTTGATCTGTCCCATAAATTTCCCAAAAGTAAGTAAAAGAAAAAAACAGATTCAAAACTGAAATATTTCAGTTTTATAAGTTCATGAACAATATTATTATTGAATATTCAGAAAAAATATAATTATAAAAAGTTGTAATTATATAAAAGTTATAATATAATTTTGACTGTAGTATGCAAGAATTTGGTGATCATACCTGCTAAAGAGTGGAGCTAGTTCTGGGAGGTCAGGGTCTTCTCTTCTTTGGATTGCTTCCTCTGGGTTGGCCCCAACTAACCAATGCGTTTTGACATCTCCCTTCCCTTTTACAAAAACTAGTCCCCGCTCTTCAATGATGTATCCTCCAAGATGCTCCAAAGATTGACGACAGCTGTCTGTAATGAGAAAAGTTTAGGTATATTTTATGAATGATTACTACAGGAATATTCCCATAGTATAGTTCCATTATTACAAATTAATTATATGGCTGATCATTAAAATAAGATGTCCTCTTAATAGCCATAAATTTTCTGCTTTGTAACTTTTCCATAAAAGATTTTTACCTTCATAAATATCACTGATGTTTTATGTAATGCTAAAACCTTTGTTCAATTCAAGGGTTTTTGCAATAGATTTGCTTAATTTTCAAATGAAATTTACAAAAAGATAATAACTTCTTTCTTGTTTGGTGAAAGTATGAGGTCACAGTGGGTAGAATTCTTGGCTATTGAACAAGAAAGCCTGATTTAAGATCTGGTGACATGTCTGGATACCTCTGGCTAAACCCAAGCGGAAAGATTTTCTGGGTACTAGATCTTCCTAGGAAACCTCAGGGAAAAAAACAAGCCCCCCTACTATCATGTGTGAATTTTCATATGCCATTGGGCTTAGTACTAGGTGAGCTCAACTATCACCTATCAAACATGACCTAGGGTTGAAGACTGTGCTTTCGATGAAAATATATTGTTTATTTAAAGAAGATTTCCTAGGTTGAAATTTTCAATATTTTACTCATTAAGTTGTAGTCAATCCTATGTCACTGAAAATTGTACAACATTAAGATACTTATTGAACTAAGAGTGGAGGTGACAAAAAAGTTCTACATAATTATTAGAATACACAAACTATATTATAACGAACATTTTTCTACTTCAGATAGCAAATTGATGGTGAAGAATAGATTAGTGTTATATTAGCTGCATAACATTTATGCTAAGGAGCACTTAAAGCATCTATTCTAGGGATAGTTGCTTACCACTTATGTGTATTCTCAGGGGTTCTCCACTGGATTCCATTCTTGATGCTGTATTCACAGTGTCTCCAAAAAGACAATAGCGAGGCATGGTAAGTCCTACTACTCCAGCAACAACTGGCCCTGAATGATACAATACACAATGTCAGGATATTTCTGTCTTTTATAATATTAAATTATAAAAGTAATCAATTATTTGACAGCATACTCTTATATAATTTAATATTATAAAATAATTAAAAGTACATACATACTACTAAGCATGCAGAACATATTTAACAAAATGAATGAGAAATGAAACTTAATAATTTGACCTTAAGGTTGAAGAATATAGTGGTGTCTTTGATCTCTTAATAACTGTACATAAACTTATTAAACAATAGTGGTTTTTCAAGTCCAAATCATATGTGATGTCTTTATATCTTAAAGTTATCAACAGAACTTGAAACTCATATGTCTAATATGTATGAGAATCATTATTATAATCTTATTCAAATAATATTTTCCATTTGCATTATTCTTTTGTCTATTTGAACTATTTTCACCTACACTAGCTTCTGTAATATCTCATGTAATTTTTGCTATTTGTCATCTTTAACCCTTTGAAAGACTTAGAAAAAAGCAGACTTAATGTTATATCTTGATTTAGTAAAGCATATACACCTATTTTTAATATTTCAGCTTTTGTAGTGTTTGGCCTACTTTGTTTCGAACCAGCAAATAATTATCTCTTTAGTCAGATTAGGCCATGAAGTATAAGTATGTATGGCCTTATATTAAAAAGTAATAAAGCATTTCAAAAAAGCAATGCCATATTTTTAGAAAAAGTCACAAATATTGAAGTGATAATGACTCACTCTTAGAACTGAAAAAAGAATTTAACAGCATGAAAGATGACCTACCAGAGTGAACTCCAATACGGAGTTTCAGTTTTTCAGTGGGACGGTGTGCTATACGGTGGTTACCAACAGCCTCTAGGAGATCTAGAGACATCGATGCAATCTCTCCTGCATGGCGATCACCATTGCGAAGTGGAAGTCCACTGACCTTTAAATGAAAAATATTTAAAATTTCATTAATGATTGTTATTTTAACTTATTTTATAACTGAAATAAAGACTTCTGATGACAGAAGGAGCTCATCATTACAAAGCCATCCCAAGATATTGTTGGAACTTAGAAATAAATTTCATAACCACAGTTTTTACGTTTGAGTGGAACAAGTTTTACACTATATGAATGTTTTATCCTGTATTTCAACTCCTTTATATGCTTTTTGTGAGACAAAATTAACCAAGAAAAGTGATAGCATTAATATCATGATGTAGATTTAGTGCAAATATTATAAGTTATAAATATAATTTTGCAATGAATGGTGAATTTTTCATTTTCCTGAAACAATGGGTTTCTTTAGCTACTAATACTAGTCATTGAATCCCATCTTTAAAGTAGCAATTATATCATCCTGCTGAACTAATTACAGTGCATTTTGCATATTTTCCAGGAACAGTAATAATCGGTGGTTAGTAGTTACCAGAAATTCAGGTTTACTGTATTCATTTTGATTTTTATGTACCACTGTAAAAATATTCTTTTTGTTCTCATCTTGTCATTGAAAAAATATTATTCAGTGAAATAATAACTCACCACCATGTATGCATCACCAATGGTTTCAACTTTGTACACATCATAACCTCTGATGATTCGATCAAACAGTGTATACAAATCATTCAGGAAGTTCACCACCTGCAATAATAAAATATAAATCACATTACTATGTGAAAAAATATCTAGCTTACTTCATTCATTTTATAGTGTCTTCTCTCAGTGATGCTCTCATTTTTTAAGATAAAAATATGTTTCCCCATTTAAATTAATTAGCCATGGTATTCTACACAGCGGTCCTTAGACCCATACTTTTTCTGTTCTATATTAATTACCATCCCAATACTGTTGGTTTTAGGACAGAATTTTGTATTTTGTGAGATACAAAATTGACTTGAACAAAAATCATATGTGTGATTGGCAAATGGCTACAAGTACCTCAAGTGGTGAACTCTCTGCTGACATTGCTGTAAATCCCACTATGTCACTGAAGTAAATTGTGACTGAATCAAAAGATTCTGGCTCAACTCCAATACCTTTGGTTAAACAGGATGCAACCGGCCTGAAATAAGAATTTTCAAGCAATTTTAAATAAAAAGAGAGTAAATAGCAATTTATGAAATTCAACTTTGTTACCAAAATAATTATGGCTATTATTCCCAATATGATAGAACTCATATGATTGCTAAGGAGAATAATATCTATAAACAATTCTTAAATTATTAGATTATATCAGATTTAAAACAAATTTAAGGAAAGAGACTGCTTTAAAATTCATGTTGCTCCATAGGTAAAACTTAAAGAAAATGCTGACTCAAATAATGCTGACTGATGAAGAATCTGACTCAAATATAACAACTTGTGCATCCAAATAAAAGAATTCATTAACTTAAGTGAGACATTCAATGGAAGTGAATTATAGTACAATTTTTAGCACTAAGCTTTTCTTTCTTTTTACTAATTATGGCACTAATAATGTATTACAGACCTATGATCTATGATTTTATACTTCTGTCTAATCTGATCAATAGTTAAGTAAAATATCTGAAACATTAGGCCTTCATTAAAATCAAAACAAGCATTGACTGTAACTTTTTCTTGAAATATGATTATGTCCTTTTTTTACCATGACTTAAGGGTATAAAAATGAACACTTACCTAATTAGAAATCCTTTACTTTTCATAGCATATATTTTCCACTTAACTTTTTCGACTTTAGATACGACAAACTAATATTTTAACTATATGTATTATCAAAATTGAACAAAAACTCTTTATGTAATTCACTCATGTGGATATATTGAGCTTTCATCCACTTAACAGAATAATGAAAACTTACGCAGGAAGCATCCTATGTAATAGGTCTTCAGTCTTCTGCTTCTCTTCATACAGAAGCTTGGTTCTCTGAGAAACCAGCTCCTCTAGGTGATTGGCATATTTTTCCATCATATCCATCATCTGATCCATGATATTTCTATGCCTGAAGGACAATATGGAATGAAATAAGATTCAGAGATAAAGGCACTGTTTGATACAGATCATGCATTCTACCATGACAAGATTCAAGAATAATGTAAGTAAGCAAAAGCAAAAACTCATATTTAGATGAGGCTGATTATCTTAAAGACAAGATTTTTCAATTTAGCAAGAACTTTTAATTACTTGTGAAATTAGAAATACAATTTTTACATGACAACAGGGAAGTGGAAAAGGTAATAATATTTTCAATGAATAATAAAGGAGATATTTCTCAGACACTTCTGTGCTTTTAGAATAATATGTATAGTATCTTCTAGTAGTTTGTACAATATAACCATAAACTAATGGATACCATAGACTGCTCCATGCATAGGGAAAATCCACAATATAAAGTGACGTAGTTCTGAATTTCCTGAACGTGGCATGCTAGAGTCAATAGGAATTATTTTTCAAGGTCTTAGGGCTACTTGACTCTGGACATAAGCTCGGTTGCTCCTCCATGTTGAGCAATTCTGAGAGTAGATATCAGATTACACTTCTTGAAAATTTAGCTGTAAGGGGAATAAGGATCAGGGAGGGGAATGATGAACTAACATGGAATTGAGGGACAAACAAAATATCAAGGCAGTTTGAAGTGAACACATAGCAATTTAATGTTTGTCCTCCAATTGGCATGCTTTCTGCTTAGCCAAATCAAAAGTTAAAAAGGATTTCACCCATCGAGCTATTTTCACATTCAGAAAAAATACCTTACGAAGAAGTGAAGGAGTTTGCTGGATGTCGAAATTTGGTGGAGAATCAACTGTATAATAAGGTGCAATTTATTTTATTTATTTGTAAATAATGTGATGTAGTTACTTTTAAAACTATAAAAAACACAAAGGCTATAAGTTTGGTTAATAGACTACAAGTAATTGAGATTTTACTTCATCACCAAGGAGCATCTAAAAATAACACTGCCTACAAAAATACATTTCATTTTCTCTCAAAACATTATGATGAATAAAAAAATATAAATGTTTGTGAAATAAATAACAGTTCTCTGTCACTTACACTAACACATGTTTTTACTCCTGTAATGAATGTTTACAGATTTTTCCCCTGTAGTAGTATTTAGTGCTTAAACATTTTTTTTTCCACATACAGTGATACCTTAGCTAACGAGTAACCCTGATAACGAAGATATTTTTTGCTGTCCTGGCTAACGAAATTGGATTCGGCTAACAAACATTTTAGTAAATGCACTCGCTAACATAACTCAGCCACACAGGAAACCAAATTTTTTAAGCTATTCATCTCAGCCTTTTATAATACTTATATTTAAATTGTGGGCAGCATCCAGAACAATTTAAACGAATTATTTAGGTGACCATAAGGAAATCATTTTTCTCCTAGCAAAGATTACACCTAACGAAGATTTGGGTGAGCGACTGTCTTTCTGGAATGAATTATCTTACAAATCAATTTGAGTTTTAACTTTGGGGAGCAAAGAAACTTTCTATAGAAGAATGGAGCCTACACCATCAACATTGACCGGAATCAGACAGAGAAAAAATGGAATGGTAGCAGGTAAGCAAATAATTTACATGTAAGCTACTATTGGTTGTAAAAAAATCTAAGATTGTGAAATTAATAAATTTGAATAATTCAACAATGATATGGAACCAGCCCTAAGCAAAAAAGCAAAATTTTTTAAAGTAATGAATAAAATTTTGGCAATGGAGGAGGTGGAATTCAAAAGGCTCCTTTTCGAAGAAGAAGATATTTCTGACAGAAGTGATTCCAATTTATAGTCACCAGAGGAAGATTTGAGCTCAGAGGATGAAGAACTTGATGAGGGAGGAAACAAGGACATTGAAGTCGCAGATGTGGTGCTAATCAGAGGTGTGCTAATCATAAATCTATCAAAGACATTACTTGGTTCTGTGAGAACCAGTTGGCTCAAGTCATTCCTTTCAGGTTTACTACAAAATGTTCGGGAATCCGATTATTTCAGTTATTTTTCCCTTTTGGCAAACTGATCTTTTTGGCCTTATAATAATGGAGACTAATGTAAATGGAGAGACACTTATGGTATCATCTTCAGGGAATTCCAGCAGGGCAAAAAATGACTTCCTGTAACACGTCCCAAGTTATGAAACATTCCTAGGGATATTATTCCCTTTAGGAAATATTAAAAGAAAAGGTTAAAAGATGGGATGCAGAATTAGGGAGACAAGACCATACAGACAAGGTGGTCAAAAAATTGTCTGACTACATCAGTGATGGCCATGCTGTTTACAAGGACAATTATTATTAAATTGTCAATCTATTACTAGATTTGATGAAAAAATAATTCATTCCACTAGAACTATCAGTTTGACAAGGAAGGGAATCCCAAATGATTTAATTCATAAGAAAATAAACAAGGGTGAGGTGGTTTCTCGATGGATACAAGAACTGTGTATTGGCAAAAGGAAAGATAAGATGGAAGTGGCATTTCTGTCCACAGAGTTTTCGATGGAATTAATTGATGATCAAAATAGAAGAGGCCAACTGAAGAAGATACCCAAAATGACGGCTGAATACAACAAGTACATGTGAGAGGTTGATCGAGAGGATTAAATGTTGTCCTATTATTCAATTGATAAACGGACACTTGGTGGTATGTCAGATTGGGTATTCACATTTTTCAGATTATTCTAAACATAATTATTCTATATCATAAATACAATGGTGGAAATATGTCCCTAGAAAAATATAGTGAAGGAATTATAAGGCGATTGCATTATAAGAACAAACCTTCTCGCGATTCATCAAAATCACCTAAATTTTAAAAAATTCATCTGCCTGTACAAGTAAAACATTCAGAAGAGGAGAAATTTTGAGTAGGTTTGTGTGGAAAAAAAAGTAAGGAGGGATTTTGTGATATGCTGTGCTGACTGTGAGGATGAACCACCTCTCTGCTTAGATACGTGTTTCAGATAACTTGAAAATTACTGAATCAGGAAAATGATTTTTTGAATTTGTAAAAAACAATAGTTTATCTGGATTGTATCAGTATTGTGTTATTATACTTAGATATTATTGTAACATAATATGTATGTTTTAATAATAAACTGTATTTTATTATGATGACACATTTCATTTATAGCTATAATATTATTCAAAGTCACAAGTGCTTTCATTACAGTCAAAATTATTATATTTCTTTGAAAATTAGGGATGTGGTTTAGAAGAAGATTTGTTCAGGAATTATCCAATTCTATTTCTTTGTACAGGAAACAACATTGACCATCTATTCCAAATTCTTTTACTTCCACTCTGTAAGTCCCCATCAATTTCAAACCTCACAGCTGCCTCTTCCGCCCCCACTACTCTCACGGGCCCAGTACTCAAACCCTCTGGCAAGACCTGGCAAACCCTTATTGTGATGAAAGCCTAAGAGTCTCATCTTTTGTCTTTGAATTTCTACAACTTTCTCTTTGTCTGATCCTTCTCCCTATATTTACAACAGCAACACAGCCTCTACCATCAGCATTCGCTAAAGGTTTTAGACTACACGCACTTCAGGGAGTTATTTTGTACTTTAGGATGAACGGATGACGGTGACACTTCTCACCCATTTTACTGTACATGGGACAAGACATATACATTTATCACTAGACCTTTCTCCCAATAATGCATTGTTATTACAATTTCAGAAAGTTTTATAACTATACAATAAAAATACATGGTTTACATGTGAAGACACCCTTAAAACGAAGAGCAATGCAGTTAATTTCGTCAGTATGTTGAGGGTTTGCCTAAATTAGCACATAGCCCTCAGGTCTGCTGTCGAAATAATTTCATGGATAAAAAGTAAATTATTTGCCAAAAATTTTTCAACACATTTTTTTCTATATACATATACATGGAGGTTAAGCTAAAAATGTGAATAGTTAGTTCAGTTTCTGGGGTTGTTTCACAATATCACCATAGCAGCAAGTGTGTTAGGAGGCATAGAAAACAAATGGAGATAAAAATAATTAAATTACAAAAAAGTACTTACCTCCTATGACTAATTCTATGGTAAAAAATAAGGATGGTACTCACATTCCTTCTCTCATTTTTTTAAGTCTTGAACGTATAGCATAAAAGTCTGGCCTAGCATCAGGATCCTCAGCCCAGCAGTCTTGTATGCATGAGATGATGTATGGAGGGACATCATCATTCCTAGCAAGATAATCAAGGTTTGGCCGGAATGGCTCAATCTCTCCATCTACATTTGGGATGAAAGCAAGAGGGCATAACATTACTTATTAATACTCCTAAAGAAAGTTATATTCATAGCTATAAGGCATCTGTCTTATATATTATGCCTTAAATATGCCTTATTGTAATAACAATATAATAAAAAATAGTAAATAGCTGAATTAAAATAACCAGTTTAATGAAGTTTGTAGTTTATAATGGTTCTGCTTTCAAAAACTGGCAAATATTTATCAAATAATTTAGATACTCTTTACATAATAATTCATAATTTTTTTTAGATGCACAATAATGTCTCATGATCTGTCAAAATAATATCTCATAATTTGTCAAAATAATATCAGTTATAATACAGGGTAGTATGCTAAAAATGAATATATCTAAGGATTTCTAAGCCCTTCAACATAATTGAGGAATTCTAAAAAATATTACCTAAATTATAAATTAGATAATATTAGGAATTCCTCAATTATGCTGAAGGGCATAAAATCCCAAAAATCTATTTAGTCCACAGATGGAGATACTTACCTTCATCACCATCGTTACTTTCTGCCACTCCCTCTTCACTAAGCTTCTTTCCTTCTTTGAGCAACTCAATTTTCTTCTCATCTAAGTCATCTAAATTGTCCAATTCTACTTTCATTTGCAGTAAATCCTTCCCAGGTTTTCGTCTGCTTCTCTTTGGATTAGACCATTGTGGAGTTCCTAACACTCCTTGACGCACGAAGTTGACAATATCTGAATGATGAAAGTTAAGAAAATAAATCAGAGCGACCAAGTATTAAAACTTAGCTGATTAAAAGTTTTGTGGTCCCTTTGTGAAGTCTTTGGGAGTCTTTCATCTTCTCCGCTTCAGAACTCTTTGTCAGGGATAAATACATCTTTTTGACAAACCTCATTGAATTTACAAAACTTGCAACAAAGGCATTCCATCATTCATAGCAAAAGCAGCAGGAAACCATAAATACATTTTACTGCCAGAAAGAGATCATTGCCTGACAAACACTTAACAAAACTAGAACAATAAATGAAGGGGAAGCAGTCTACTAACATCAAAACTATTTAAATAGATTCCTACATCTAAGGGAATAACAAATACATAATTTCATTCCTGCAAAAGCTGGAGCACAGTTCTCTATTCTGCCACACACCCCAACAAATGATAAAAAATAAATGAGGCAGGCAAAGAAGATAAATTTGACCCTGACAAAATTCTTGCAGAGGAATATTTTACCAAGATGATTCAGATAACTCCAAAAATAGATATGTGATTCATCAAAAAAGACAACTTTATAATAAAAAGTAGTTATTAACTTCTATTTTGAATTGAAATAAAGTTAGGGTGTAAAAACATCTGAAAATAGTATAATCTATGAGTTGTGAATAGTATATCTTTTATCCTTTAGAAATATGTTTTAAAATTTTTAATGTCCATTATCTTTCCAGTTTTGCAGTAAACTAATTTTTGGATTGAACTACTGATGATGTTATTTTTCTTTATTGTATTAAATGAGAAAACTAATGACTATAAATTACTATAACTGGAAATCTCAATTACTATAAAATTTTATATGGCAACTCACCAATTGGTTCATATTCTGTAATACCAAAAGGACCTCTCCTGCCAAACAATTCATAAAGAATAATTGCAAATGCATAAACATCTCCTTTCTGAGTTCCTTTTGCAATTCCTCCTCTACCACCTCTTGTATAATCACTGTTCCGCAATAATTCTGGAGCCTTCCACAATAAACCTAAAGTTAAGATAAAATTCACATTTGTAAAACAATCAACTTAATTTGCATACAACAAACTCTAAAAAGAATTGTATTAGAGCTCACTACTAGGTCCATTAGAACATAGTGTGGATAGTTTTCACTTAACACTGAAATTACTTTGCATTTGAATATGATGTAATGGTATACTTCAATAGGATGCTTCAAAAAATAATTAAGGAAACAATAAGTATTAAAGATTCAGGCTTGATGAATAATTGGAATGAACACATGATGAAAGAAGATGTATCATTTTTCCTCAAAATAATTTGTGTGAAAGTGCTACTCTTTCTTTCTTTAAAGATAAAATACCCAATGGCTGAAATGTAAATTTTCCAACAGAATAATTAAATAGCACAAATTACCCAAAAACTTACAGTGTCAATTGTTCCAAATTTACAATTTGTAAATAAAAATTTAGTCTTTAGTGTAAAACTAAATATAATTTAAACTCATTAATGTCTCCATCAATATGTTTCAAGAAAATTGTTTAATAACGCACAACTTATTAGCACTTTTAGTACCAGCCTCAATTAGCTGGTATTTGTGAAAAATGTTACAGATTTTTTGAGGAATTTTTTTTCACACATAAATATATATTATATATATCTTTGATCTGAAATAATTTATTTAATTTACACTCCAAACACTTATAGGGTAAGTAAAATATTATGTTTATATTTTTTCTCACCTATACAATTAAGGAAAAAATATTATTAAAAAGATGGGGTTGATAGATTGGCATATGGCATTTTTTGCATATAGCCCAAGGGTCACTTGATGAGCCTGCTGTTAACAAAAGGGTTAAAGGAAAAATAAAGGCAAATCTTTATGCTTTGAGAAATTGCAAACAACCTTACGGATGTTTAACAGGAAGAACCCATTAGAATAATAAAAATGTTATGTGTAGTCATATGCCAGTAAATATATGGATTCAGACTTGGTCAATTTGAAATTTGTTCAAATGGATAACCTATTGAAAATGCCCCATTGTTCCCCAATCAAATTCCTGTGTTTTTCTGTGTATCAATTTCTGTGTTTCTGCAACCAAATTCCTGTGTAAATTTCTGTTTCTTATAGGGATTTAAGAGTGAATCAACAATGATTTTATTTTTCTAGAGGGAATTTTCCCCTAATCAATTGTCTGCAGGATTTATGGCAGGGTATAATAGATGGAAACTGTGGATCCTTACTGCGATAGTATTGATGTTCCCCAATTGAGTCACTCTCTGCCCCTTGACGTAACTCATGAAGTCCAAAGTCAGTGACTTGCAGAATCCACCTGGATGTAACCACACAATTTGAAGACTTTAGGTTACCATGGCATCCCAAAGGGCTGTTATGTAAGTACATCATGCCCTAAAACCAGAAATGCAGAAGAAGGTGAATAAAATACTTCTTGTACAAACTTTCATCACCATGGAAAATATAAAATTTTTCAATAACAGTTAAATCATAGAAGTGAACATGCACTAGAAAATTATTATGTGGAACAGATAATGTACATCTTTATGCAACTCATGTTTTACCTAAAACTGAATTAGGTGAATAACCAATGGCTGTTATCTCAATTTTTCAAAAGTATTTCTAATATGGAGTTCATTCACTGCTTAGTGTTCCGTATAAGCATTATTAATTCAAGGAAAATGATGATTTGCTCCTGACATATGGATTAGTACTAGAAACTATATGGAAATGCTGAAATGTTGCTGAAACAGAAACCTGGCCAAAAGATTTGAATGGCTTGGGAGCTTCTATTGGCTATGATAATCTGTTGAAAATTGCAGTTTATGGTGGCAGTCAGCAAAATGAATCGTATTAGGTTGTACTTTGATCGATGATAATGTTTTTTTAATTTGGATTTTTAAAAACTTTTATGTAATATCATTCTTTGAATTTGTTACATAACCCAATCTTTGACTTAGGTATGATGTAGCATGATGAACTCACTGTAAAAATAATGTTTTTACAACTGTAGCATGATGAACTCACTGTACATGATATCTAAACATATCAATGGAAAAAAACAAATCCAGTCTTCCGAGTCTTAAATAATTTTGAAAGGATGGGTACTTGTTGTAAAGGATTGGATTTGTCATGATGCATTCCATTCTTGTTTCCAAGTAGGTCCCTAGATAATGAATGAATGGTAATTTTTTTTGTTGATGAAGTCAATGGCATTGAAGAATTCTTCCCTAATTTTTCTAAAAGAATTTTAAAAATTGATTAAATATTATAATTGATTGTTAATACTGAGTTCAACAAAAAATGCTGACAATGAATATATTCTTAATTTCTTTTGATTTGCCTTTAAATAGTTTGTTTTGTAGCAAAAATTTAAAAAATTAATCCCATTAATTCTATGAAGATGAACTTAACCACTGCTTACTAACTAATTTCAGAAAAGTTGACTATTTGTACAATAGAATACAACAAGAGTGTATTCATTTTAATGAGAAAATTCATTTTGGGTAGGTTTCTGTGAAGTTTTCCTAAATGTTACTCTACATATACACTATAAATATTAATCTTAAATATCCAGATACAAACAAAAAAGCAACTATATCAAGAAGAAACTAAAACTTA
>WURS02000019.1:5757870-5776480 GCA_011762765.2 Rhinocypha anisoptera
CTCTCTCCCCCCCGCATCGCTCCGCAGGAGATAAGGGGGTTAGCTGCCTGCCCTGGGGTTCGAAATGAGGGCGGCGGGCGGAGTGACCCCCCACCCCTCTTCGGTTGCCGGAGGAGGAGATTGGAGGTTAGATAGTTAAACGGGTAGATCGTCTTTATACTTGAGGGGGGGGGATGAAATTAAGACTTAAAGAGTACAAGTTGGCATGAATAAATACGGTAACCTCAGAACATGAGGTTACCGGATTTTAGGGTTGGGTGAAAATTAAACAAAATTTAAAGCAAATGAAATTTTAAATTTCCGCAACGAAATAAAACTTTCTGAAGAACTTGTAAATAAATAAAGGATCTGAAGGATAATTAATAAATAAATGATTTAAAAAAATATTTTTTTAAATAATTGAATAATTTAAAAAAGTTTAAGAAAATATCCTTAGGCTCATAGCTATCAAGTTTTTTTGAACACTTCCACTTTCGCCGAGATCGACAAGTTATGATGTTTGAGGTTCAGGCAAACCTCTTTTTCTTTTCTGAATCTGTAAGGAAAAATGTGGGAAATTTCTTTTTGATAATAAAAATGTAACTATATATTTATCATTTCACTTTGTAGCACATTGTTATACGTACTTTACCTTGCTTTAATAAAAAAATAAAGGGAATGAGTAGAAATGAAAAATTTTAAGGTTGAAGCCAGAAACAACGATGTTTGCCAGAAGAAACAATTGGCATCATCTGGAAACTCTGAACCCAACTGTGCTCCATTAACAACTACTCTATTAACTGGATCTCCATCAAAACAAAAACGACTCCTTTTGACACCAGTGGCGCTCCAAATCGGTGAATTTGGAAATGTCGAAAAATGAAGGAACAGAATCATCGATGGCCGAATGAATGATGTCCGTTCCACCTAAACTCATGCCATGATTATAGTTTGCATTACAATTGAAAATGCTGTGAACTTTTTGAATAAGTTGAGCAATATTCAGATGCTAGTACATGCTATTGCAAAAATATGCAGTTTAAGGAATCAAATACCCTGACGTGCCTAACCTTACACGACCGCATTAGAAATGAAATTATTACGGAAAAAAAAGATAGTGGAAAATACAATTATGAATTCAATAAACGAAAAACAATTAAAACGGTACGGACATTTAAGACAAAAGACATAAAAAGTGACACCCTTCAAAAAGTATGGAGCCGACCCTCCAGCAGAAATAAACAAGGAAGCAAGGTAGTTAACGGAAAGAATGGGGGAAAAGAATTGAGACTACAATGGTAAGAAGAGGGGCTACAGCCAGCGGGATTCGTGTGATAAGGAACATGGCGCCTGGGATGCGAGAAGTGGCAACAGCTGCAAATACTCGCTATAATAATAATGACCAAGTAACAGCCAAAAACTAAAACCTTACCACAAACAACATCCGCTACAACTACACTCCGCCAAGAATAATGGAAAATGAAACACAAATTATACTGGGACATCACACTGCATACAGACAAAGCAATCGCTTGCAATAGACCGGATATTACACTTCGATACAAATCACTTAAAACAACCTACCTCATAGACTTAGCCATCCCCAACGACACAAATATACAGCCGAACTATACATCACTAACAATAGAACTGGAAAGAATCTTGAAGCAAAAGAAAGTAGAAATAGTGCCGTTTGTAATGTCGAATACCGAAATCACTACAAAATCATTCATCCACAACTTAAACCCCCTTGGTCTTAATGGGTGCGTACACCAGGAGGTTTAAAAGGCTGTTATAATTAAAAAATACAGTATCGTAAGAAAGTTTTTAAGACAAAAAAATCCATTTTAACCTGGCTTAAAACTCAATAAACATGAAAAACTAAAAAAACAGTAGTAAAAATAGTCCATATAAAGAGTTAGTAGGTAGGCTGGTAGGTAACATACCCGGGATGGGCGAACTTCCATCAAGGCTGATAATAATAATAATAATATATAATAAAATGAAACCAGAAATGCAGAAACATGCGATGCAAACGACCTGGTACCAACTATTGGCCCAATGCCATACATGGATATAGTTTGAAGAATTATAAATGTACGGTCGCGGTAGTCCACTGAGTAAAACGCTTGAATACTGAATGAGGGACAGTGACCAAAGCAAAGACGACCCCTCTTCTGGACATCTCTAGCTAAACCAAGTGGAGTCATTTTATAGAGCCGAGGTCATCCTGGGAAACCACAGGCGGTGCAGAGAATGGAAATGCCCCCCTCTCCCCCCCGACCTCATTAACCTGAAGTGTAAATTTTCAAACTCCGTGGGCTTGGAGGACCAGGTGGAATATTCCCTCATGATTTCAAAATCGACTTTTTATGGTTGGGGACTATATGTAGATTTCGTTTTAGGTGTACACACGCGTGTGCGATATTGTTAGAATTTGGGGAGCAGCTGAGATCCTTAATAAAAAAAATCGTACCGTAGGAAAATGTTCACGTAGGCAGGGAAGCGCGAAAAAAACCGCGTAACCTACTTACAGATACTCTGGGCTAGATGGGGGCGGAGGAAAAAGAGAGGGGGGGAGGAATGGTGGAGGGGAGGTGGTATGATTTCCAGTAAGGTAGGAAAGTGCGTCGGGTTTTTGTTGTATCGTTTTCCGCTATTGGTCTGTTCAGGATGAGGTAGTGAGAGGGTGGAGAAGGATGGTTCGATGATGAAGACCCACTAATAGGATCAGGAGGTCGAGGGAGAGGGAGAGAAGAGGGGTGGTGGTTGAAGACCTGGAGCTGCAAAGGGGAGGAACGGGAAAGGTGTAGCTATTCATTGAGCATAATAGAGTTCTTAGAGTTCATGATTTGGGAAATTTCTAAACTATCCAAGGAATCCAGTCATGGTCTTTTACTTTCCTTGTGTAAAGTTTTGGTCTTAAATCACTGGTGTGGTTGTGTTCCAAGAGATTTTTTGCGAAGTGGTAGTTGTAGCTCATGTTCCTGAAAACTGTCTTGTCTTCTTTAACCCTAGTTTCTAATTTTGTCCCATTTCGCCCGATGTATCCAGCTTGAAAATCCGCGCAGTGTAGTTCATATACTCCACTTTGTAGAAGGGAATGTATATAATCATTTTATAAATTGACTGTAATATATTTTTTCAATGTTTCAAAGGTACCATTTCGTTTCTCTGGTACTATTCGGGGTTTTGTCAGGGTAAGAATATTTATCCCTTAATTTTTCTCGTTATATCAAAAGAGGATTCTGACAGTGGGGAGGATTAACTTAGGGTATAATCATTATCTATTCATGAAAATCCCCAACAAGAAACTCTACCATCAGTACCGCTATGTTTCCAACGTTTTAAAGGTTTCAATCATTTTGGAGAATTCATTTCTTTAAATTGGTTGTAAAACTTTCGATTGGAATATTTTTTCTTGCTAGTAAGGTACATATTTAATGTGTTGAAATTTAAAATGAAATGAATGCGTATATGTGTGATCTAGTGTTTTCTCGACGATCCGAATGCCCGAGAGATTTTCACCGTGAATGCAAATGTTACATGTAGAAATTTACTTCCATTGAAGACCAAAGAAAATAAATGTATTGATGTAATCATCTTTTAGTTTTTCTGTGCCTTCGATCTACTCTACTTTTTCGAATTGTTGTCAATTTCTAAAATTGCATAATTGCACAAGAGGTATATGCAATTTTTTCTTATCGCTATAAAAGATACGATATTATTTTTTGTAATACAATTTTACTTTTTTTTGGTGATTGGGTTCATAGTATATGTGGTAGTTACAGTGAGAGTTTGTCACACTTTTATTTTACCCTACACTTTAATTCGCCTTCTTTCTTCTTCCACACAGTCTTTCACTGAACTCACTTACTTCTTTTGTCTTCTCCTTACCGGTTCCCCCTCAACCTCGGTGACTCCATGTGCCCCTCTGCTCCTCGCCACACCCACGGACCTCCGGGAAGCTTCTCGCACAAACTTCCACCTTTGTAAAACTCTGAATAACAACTTCCTCTCCTGCAATGCATAAACGGCAGCACGATCCCTTCTATTGTTTTCGCCGCCGACAACTGCGTAACTGTTACAAGTTGGTCTTCGATTGTCAATGAAATTGTCACAGTCATTCAAAATCAGCCTATAATTCATGCCTCTTGATAACATAATTTTGAATTCTCTTTAATTTCCCACTAAAGCCCGTTCGTTACACAAGACGCCAATTCTTGGGCCAGAAATGGTACAAGAAAATGCACGCCATATTTTTCGTCGAATTCGCGAGCGAATTCCCTGCCATCTGGAGGTGGCACCAGTAGTTGCCTGCCAGTTGCACAGGATATAACGTGTTCTATTTCCACAATTTTTATTGTACCAGTTGTGAGAGTTTTTTGTGAGATTTGGCGACTAAAAACATAATTCAAGATTATTAATCTGTTTTATTTCCATTTAAAACGTACTTCATTATTTCTTGTCCAGTTTTGATGAATAAGTAACATATTTTAGTTATCACTAATAATGTGCAAAACGTGCTATGGAATTGTTAGTAATGGTCCGTGCGAATCTCAACTACTTAAGAGCAGCATTTAATTAGTATTCTCTTTAATTTCGATTTAAAATTTATTTCATTATTATTAACGTATATTTTAAAACGTACTTAATTATGTTTATCGTATATGTTGATGTGTCCGCCATTTTCACGCAATCTGTGGCACCGACCTCTGGTAGCGTGTGTACAAACTTGATGCAATGAGTTGCGCCAAGAATGGTGCCACAAAATCCAGGCAATTTCTAGTACCATTTCTGGCCCAAGAAATGGCTTCGTGTGTAACGGGCTTTAGGGTGCAAATTAAAGAGGACCCTGCACGATTACCCATGTGAATGAAGCTCTAAGTCGAGTGTTAGATCCACTACCCTCTCGTTGCTACCAATCAGTTGAGCAAATAGCACTTCGATTTACACTTTAATTTATTAAATTTTGTATGCCGATCACTTGTTAGACACATTGCTTATTTTTACTAAAAACTTAAATTATATGTTATAAATTGCATTAATATTACAAAAATCATCAAAAATGAATATTTTAAAAGAAAATTAAGAACATACAACGCGTTTTAATTCTTTGTGTTTAAAAAACATGCCTGATGACTTCTGATGTTTAGCTAAAACAATTTTGTCGCATAAAATATTGTAACTCAAAACTCTAATGCTGGAGTAGTTATTTAATTATTAATACATATATTATTACAAATATAATCATATAAATTAAAACTAAATTATGTATACAAATATTCATTATAATTAAATTATATATGTAATACATATAAATAAATATATTATATATATAAATTGTAATTATTATGAATTATTAAAATTGATATGTTTAGAATTATTTTATTTTAGAACTCTTTTCTTTGCATGCTTCCGCGTCTGATTTCAAATTTTATTTTTTTTTACAGTTAGTCTATCTCCGACAACTCTGAAGTGATATGCGTACATAGAATCTGTTTCTATAGTGTGATTTCAAAATCCTCGGGCGAGAAAGAAAGTGAGTACCTACTTTACTATTTAAAATGACGATTTTTTCAATTATAATTTTTTTTGTTTTTGTGTACCTAAACAAAAAGCGTAATGCCAATTAATTAATATGGTCAATACGATGAACTTTTTGTATTAGAATATAAAAGGTAATTTTTGAGTAGGATAAGAAATTGCGTTTGACTTAACACAAACGCATCTGCTAATACGTTTTCAAGCATTGGGTACCTACATGATCACTCGACGACTACGGAAGGGAAATACCACGTTCCTCACCACCGTACCGACAGAAACACAAACGTACGAAGTCTTATGTCGAAGCATTTCCCAAAACTCGAGAAACTCCTTCAGTATTGGAATCTCCTCCACGTAGAGGAGAGAAACCAAACTCTCAGACGCCAACTTGGTGCGCAGGTCAGAAACTCTTAAATAATTACCTCCTCCGGAGTTGCCGAGACTTAGGGGATGGCGAACTCGACGGTATAGTCTTAAAGTGGAATTTGCAACACTCGGAAAATTTCATTAGAGCGAGTGAAAGGAGCGTTAACTGGAGCAAATCAGCCGCGAAGGCTTTGAGGCATAACTGTGTAATTCAATCAGGTGAACAATAAATCATTCTGTCCCTAAAATTACCGACGGGTTTTCTTAAGACCCTCCCCTCCCCTCCCCCCCTCGCGTGAGCCGATATTCCCGAGGCGCGCCGCGCAGGGAGCACCCGAAGGCTAAAGAGAAACTAGTATATAACATCGATTCTGGCGCGTGTACACCCTTTTAAATATGTTACCTCATCCTACCTTACGGCGTTTGAACTTTATGGCATTCTCTTTCAATTCCCTCTCTGTTAATCTTTCTTTCACTCTCTGCATTCCCGGCGCCAATTCAATTTTATCGCCTATAAGACTCTGGAATCTCCATTTTGTGCTTTAATAATTACCATAATGATTAAAATTGAATATAATTAAACCTGAGAGCATAATTAAAATAAGAGCAAAACTAATAGCACCTACATTGAGACATGAACGTTAGTTAAACCTCCATTGGAAGGGATCTTAGGAGGGGCGAACCCTATTAATAGGGCAATAATAGCGTATAGGACACAGGTTAATGGTTGAACATTTAATCAGGTGACAGAATTGTTTGTAGAGCTACTAAAACAATATTCGAGATAATAGGATGAATAATTAATGATGATAATTGGAACAAAATTTCATACTCCGTAAATCCTTATTTCAATAATTGTCGCTCTAAATAACAATGGAAATGAAGAGAGTAAATTCTAAGTCTAGTGAGAAAAGTATAAGGCAAAGTTTTTGTTATGTTCAACTCAATTTAATAACTTGCTTTACGAAAATAATTTTTATTTTGTGCTTATTTTAAATTTACTCATAGTGGCGTATAGCTTCGAGGAAATATATATTCTTGAGGAGAAACCAAGTAAAATTTCAAAAGAAAAAAGGTAATTTCTCTTACACTTTTAAGATTACCGGTGTGAAAGAAAAAACCTAGTAGTCTTTTCTCGATTTAATTTTTTTAAATTTGTTTAATATATCTGCATAAAGGTTATACAAATACTATTTGGAACCAAATGAGAAGTGATGCCTGAAATATGATATGGTTATGTGTGCTATAATTACGGTAGAAGAAAATGTCCACTTTTCTGCTGATGGTGGAACAAAATTTTTTCCACCCGTTAAAGGTTGTGATGATATTTTGATATCCTTAATAATTATATGGTGGGCGGCTGTCATTTCCCCACGCTATATTCTGGTGTGTTTATTTTCATTTACGTTCACTTCATGAGGTGACAAATAATGCTATTCTTGACCAGGTTGTCTACTTTATAAAATTTTCCAAAAGTGTGACTTATTTTTTTCACTTTCTCCGTTACCAATGAACGGAGGAGAAAAATTGCCGATCTCCTGTAAAATGCAGTGAGTCAGTGGGTTAAGACACCGGGCCGCCTCTTTCTCCAATTCACTTTTGCAAGATGGTGTACCTCGATAAATATTCTGACACTTTCATTTTTTTCCCATAAGCAGTCAAAACTCACGCCAAAAAACTCGCAAAAAAAGTAACGATATATCCTCGAGTTAAACATGTCTCTTCGGGGATTTAGAGGTTCTCCAGATTCAGATTCTGCAAAAATCGTCCGTCCGTTTATCGGGAACAATTTATTGATATATTTAACCTTATTTGTTACGTATATACCAATTTTTGTGGCACGGAAAATCGAGATGGTGGAGCTTAGAGGTACTACTTAAGGAAAGTTTATTAATACAAGGTAGGAACTTCCGTGACCTAAAAGCCAATAGTAGCACCTTTTAATGATTTTTGAATGTACGTAGTTGATAGCATGTAATGAAAAATAGCATTGGCGACGTACACTTCAAGTGACACTAGTTCTGAGTGCAGATAAAATAATTTAAAACTGACAGGTCACATTTATATCCGCGTCGTACGTAATATTTCGCCAAAGTGATTTGTCAAATTTAATACCTTATAAATCTTCACAAATTTACAATTGGCACACACCATCACATAAAAAGATAAGATGAAATTTTCAATTTCAAGATGACAATTGAATTTCCAAAAGAGGCACACAAAGCTTATAAAATATGTTGCGAAATCTGTTACTCATCTCATCACTTGAGAACCCGCTAAATTTACACGTATCGGGGGTAAACTTGATTACACCTGAAAACGTGCATTTGCAAAATATCGTAAGGTTATTAGCAGTTGATTTATGGGAGATATTGGACTATTACGGATCATTTGTCTTTGTAGTTCATTTTGAATTATTTCCATTATGGAAAATAAAGAATTTTTGGTCAACCTGAAGCATATTTTTAAATCTTTGTCGCCTTGTGCGTCGTACAGACATATCCTAACGGGTTTGTTGTGGGCTTTCACGTTAAAATAATCTAAAATAACTTCTACTTCATCGTCAGAAGTTATGAAGAAATCCGCCATATTGTTTGATTCGCGATTTGATCGCCGTTTATTGTTGGGGAAACAGAATCAACGAATTCGTCGATCAAATCAAGATATGATTGACGATCTAGCTTTGATTGTCTTTGGTGAAACCGGACCTTAATATTGTAATTATAAACCGACAAAATGACCCTCCACGACTCTGAAAAAAAATGGAGCCATTTTTCATTTACACTGCAAAAACATGACTCAAAATAGTAGACAAAAGTTTCTCTTTCAAGCATTAAACAAAAAAACCGAATTATCTGCACGCTGATATTCCTGTCTTGAAAATCAGTGTATTCGTAATTGAGATACTAATCCTTAAACTTGAGTCCATATACTTTTAGTGAAGACACGTCGTCTTCATTTTGTATCCTCGGGCCTTCGCTACTATAGCGTAAGCCAAATACCTCCTTTGTGTCAATTTAATTTATAAATCTTATATGAAGCGGATGTTATTAATCACCTTTTCCGTAGCTATACTTCTCGTCGATAATACACTCAAACCAGAATTTAGGTTCCTAGACCATTAAAGAGCGAGTAACATTGCCCATTTATTTTTATATAAAAACAGACTTCAAAGCAGTTTCTCCGTCATTCATAACTTCATAAATTCAGGAATTCCCAGCATTATCGCTGCTTTCGACTCCTTTTCCGAAGTACTTTCACCCTCGACGAATATTTCCACCTCTTGAGAGGGACCTGAGAGTAGAGTGATCATTTCATACGCATCTGGATAGACAGGCATCCAATTGTATATACACGTACCGTCGCGGCCTGAGAATGCAATTTTCCTATGTAGTTAGAACGATACCATTTCGTCTCTCAAAAAAAAACTAGTGTTTCAAGACCTCAATTGTGCAAATTATATAATTATGAATTAACCAAATCAAATCAACCAGCCTCGGTGGCGGCGGGGTAACGTCCTCGTCTGCCAACCCGGAGGCCGCGGGTTCGAATCCCGACTAGATGAATTTTTCAATCTCCACCTACGGCATGGATGCGTGTGTTTCGTCCTTATTATTTAAAAATGTTGCAGTGCCCACTGTAATTGGCCTAATAGTGCTGTTTGTGGGCGATTGAAAACAAATAAAAAGTAAAAATAAAAATAAAAGTTCTACCAGACCCGAACCACATCCCCTTTCCATTTCTTCTCTCCCTACCTCTCTCTCACTCTCTCCCCACCTCCCCTTTTGGAAACTTTACTACTATTTTCCCTCAGAAAAGGTTCAAGGTTTCCCCAGAAAATACACTTCTGTGGAATAATTTCCCTAGAATGAGTTTTCCTTGGGAGAAAAAACGCATCAACTTATTTTAACTTTCAGAAGAAATTTAAGGGTGCGCTTATTAAAGGTACTAATGATATCAACTTACATCTGTAACTACAACATACATGTATTCTTCAGAAATGCTCTTGGCTCACTTTGTGTAGCAGCACATACTTTTGCCTTTTACATTTATCCATTGATTTTTCAATTGAAAATTTTCCACATGCCTGTGAAGATTACCCCTAAATTAGATATTGGTATATGAAAATTTTCATTCTTCAGTCCTTGATTTTTAACGGGAAAAATCTTGGAAATATATTCTCTATATATCAAAGGCATTTACTCAGGAAATAAATTATTTCTTAGGGAATTTAAATTTTTTTCTTACTTTTAACTTTGTTCTAAGATATGTTTCTAGTAAAATTTCCATGAGGGTTCTCCAACTTAATCCCCAACCTATCTTTCAAGATGGCCTTTCCCCCTTTTTGCTTTTATGATACTCCTTGCTAACCGCACCCATCATTTTTTTATTAATATTACTATTTCCATTCAACGGGCTCATTCCTCTTTTCGTAGCCCCCCATTCTCCCCCAACAATTTTGATGGGCGACTCATGAGTGTAGGCGTGGGAGGGTTGTGTCTTTCTCAACCCCATATCTCCCTTGGGTGACGAAGGGGCGAATACATGGATTCATTGACTCAGCTTATGGCATGACGATGGAGATAGGATATGGTTAAATCATCTTTCACGAGAGAGGGTTCACTTCACAATGTGTCTTGAAGCGAAGTGGCTGAAAATAGCACATATTAGATGTCGGTATAGCAGTAAACAATGGTAAAGAATCACGCCATAATGCAAAAATTAACTCGAGTTACGAATCATCGTTTCAACGTTTGGCCACAATGCGCAATAAGCATTAATTCATTTCTTTTTTGTTATTCACATACATAGAAACTCATAGTAAGATGGGAAATTAAAAGGCTTGGGTTCAATTCCTCGTTGATCCACACAATCCTGTTCCTTATTTTATAGAATTTATCGAGTTTTCCCCATTTGGTGGTTTCTTTGTGTATGATTTTATGTTTGTATGTAATTATGCAAATATATATCATCAACGAAGGCCTTCTATCGGCGGCCAAGCAAGCTGGACCACACCCACTAATCCATGTGTGATGAGAAGAGTCCTCGGTGGTGTAATCGGCTAAAGCACGCTTCAACGCGATATTGAGGAGGTCTTATGTTAGAGTCCCGGCTGAGAATAAAACTTTTTCTTATATGAATTTGTCGGTTTCCATCATATATATTTCAACCACATTGTGTGTTCGTCCTTTTATGTGTTCCTATCCCTTTCCTAATTTACTATCATTGAATGTGGTATTTTCGCCATATGGTGGTTATTTCTGTGTGTGTGTGTGTGTGTGTATATATATATAGGCATTATATATATATAGGCACACAGAATAAAGAACTTGCTAAAAATTTTAAACATTAACTATATATTTACAATGAACTCAATCTCAGGACAATCAGTATAAAAAATCCAGTAAAACAGATGGAGATGTCGTGTTACATATTCTGAAACAATTGATACAGAAATCATATTATCATAATAAGTTACCTTAAAATCCACCGTTCTGCCATGCAATAATTAAAATGCGATATATCTGAGGAAAAATGGAAATCAATATTCTCAGCGGAGAGAAGTCGTGAGGGACGTAATGTCGTTAGGAGGTGAAGATAAATATGCAACCCCCACTGGGAATTCTAAATTTAAAAAAAATTAATGGTCTTAAATTTATCCTAGTCCTACCATCTCACATGAATTCTCTCAGCCAAAATAACCGGAATCAAATCAAAAGAAATAACACGTTAATTTACCCATCCTGTTACTGCCATTCTCTTAAGTTAAGTCTCACACCCGCCTCTGCTATTTATCCGAAAGATTCTATCGCTAGTGTTCCTCCAATAACAGCATATTAAAAATACATATTTTATATGGATTTCCTATGTTGTAAATCTATATAGCAGACTCATTTTGTATTCATGTGCATTAAAAAACCAAAACGACTTGAAGGCTACCCAAGAAGCTGCCCATGGTTGCCAAAGACCTTACCGTATATGCTTGAGCTTCTCAAACTGACTGCGAAATTGATAATATAAAAAATTCAATACATTGTTTATATAACTAAACGTTTTATTGTGTTGAATAACGTCACATGTAAGTTAAGACTCGAAAGATACGCCATTTTCACACGCATTGTCAGGGTATAAGGGCAGTATAAAGGGTTGAGAACTCTTTAAGCAGAGAGGAGAGGATTTCTACCGGATACGCCAGCAATTCAAACGGCCGACCGGATAAACCTGCTGTGAAGCACGATCACTGGATAACCCAAAGGTCGCTGGGTACTAATCTCTCCCCGAGCATGTATGTTATTTTTTTTCCAAACCTAATATTCTAAATAGCTGACGTCGGCAGTGCCTGCGATGTGCCAAATCAACCAACTCGGCGACCCGATGAAAAAAATGGGAATAAAGATTAAGGAGTAAGATGTTCAATACCAGGGAGCCTATGCTGGAATTACTTAGGTATATTCTATGGAGCAAGGATATGATCTTTCCCTCCGTGAATCCAATTGGTGAAAACTAAAATCGAAATGTGATTAGAAAAGAACTGATGACCACGTGAACTTCTTTTTGTGAAAGCAATATGTTCATTTCACTATGTCCGCGACTGATAAATTAAAAAAAACAGCTCGCATGAAGATGAAAAAAGGAGAAAACCGAGCACAAAAGTCTACCGAAGGAAGTTTCCTAGAGAGAACGACACGCCGATATGAATCAGAGAACCGGCGTTTGTCAGCGTACTTTTCAGCCGCCGGGGCGTTACTTGAGCAAACGGAAGGAACCGTTATCGCTCTCAGGAAGAAGTTCTAAATATAGAAGACGAAATTGGACGAAGAGACAAGAGCCTAGTCATTTCCGAAAACTGAAACAACTAATCTTCAGACGCGTTTTAGAAGACAATGATCAGGAGGAGGGAAAAGTGAATGGTGGGAGAAAACAAGCCATCAGAATACAAGCCTGGAATCGATCAGGAAAATCAGTGATTTCTTATGGAACCTGCCAGACATTTTCTCCTTATGATCATGTAAAAAAAAAAGGAATTCCATTAATCGGTTGCATTGACCGTCTGCTGCCCTTAAACTACTCGCAGTTATCTCTCATGATTATGTAATGCTGGTTTATAAATGAAGTACTCATATACATCCATCATCTACATCCAAGGCGGTATAGTCATACTTGTTCTCCCGTTCATTATAACGAGTCAAAGATAATTTAGCAATTATACCCTCATGTTTTAAGGCAAGTACCAATTGATATTGCACGCGAAGTATAAAAATAAGATTTTGTCATGCATTGTGCTGATTATTATTTTCTCCACTTGCATAAAAAGTAATTTCTCATCAGAGTGAAGTATCAGGCGTGATGTGATGGAATTTCATCATTATGAATACAAATACGTCCAATTTTCCACTAAAATAATTATTTATAACTACCCGGGTTCCATGTAGTAACATATAAACCCGGGTAGTAATAAAAATTTATTTTAGTGGAAAGTTTCACGTCTTTATATTCACAAAGTAATTTCTCATGCTTGATCCAAATATATTTCTATCTATAGATTTTCATATAAAATCGTTGTTTCTCTTTTATGTGCATAACGTCTTCCCCGATCGAGAGTTATCACATATTTTTGATCTTCGAACATGGGAAGACTTCAATTATACGAGACTTTACGATTCATCCCATTCGATTAGAAGCTACATGAGCCAATGTTCTCCTGCCACGTGTCAAAAAATGAAAAAGTCTTGCATTGAACTTTGAAAGTAAGAAAGATGATATCATTTTTCAAACAGTGCGAAAAACGAATCGCTAACTGGTCTGAGAGGTGTCGACCACTAATCCAATAAACAGAATATTTAAGCAAGCGATCGTTCGAGGTTAAACGATTCACTTATCCACATGGAGTTGTACACTATATTCGCAACATGGGTTATTATTGCTGATGAAATATCCAATATTTCCCATAATCAAACCTTTCATATTTTTATCTCCAAAACCACCACTGCACTGAAATTAGCAGTAAAAATTATAGTGGACAATCGATAGAGTAATGTTGGTTTATTACCGGAGTCTTTGGCTAATTATTGAACATTTTTTCCTCTTTAATATTTTCCCATTATTCTGGGACCGCGTCACTAATTGGAATCGGAAGATATGTTTACGGCCGCATGCCCTTGCTTAAGCCGACCATTTAGGGATTTTAATTATAGACAAACACATCATCCATGGCCTGGGTGGGATTGAAAACAGCGACTTTTGGTTTTACCGGAGAGCGCGCAACACACGCGGTCTTCGCTCATTATTGAACTTAAAATTTCATCATTAAATTGGTCTAAAGATATTTAAAATGACAAGTCAGGCCATCTAGATATATTAATTAGTTAACAAGACCATCTATTATAATCAGATATATATGCGCTAGTTCTCGAGTTACAGCGTCCAACAATGATGATTCGATTAAGTTTCGAGTTAGATATGAAAAACTTCCATATAAGCCCAATCATCTTGGAAAGCCTGTTAAAGAGTCATCTTCCACAGCAGACATAGGTCACGACGTGTGGGACTCGTCAACGATAATCTCATACGTAGTCCAATCGATGGGCGTTTTCTCATTTAGAGCGATGGGGGTCTCCTCTCCGGAGGTGTGTGTGTGTGTGTGTAAGGGGAGATGGGAGTATGTGGGGCTGTTCACTTACATATGAGATCATGGGCTTATTGCTGGCTTCAGAAATGATGGACTCAACGTTACAACTGCTTTCCGGCCCAAAGAAGGCAGACACTCCTCCGCAGATCATTTGCGTGATCGCTCGGGTCGTCACCACAGTTTCCCCTCTTGTGTCTTCCCACTGCAGGGAGAGGTGCACGCCGGGAAGGATGTCCGGGTCGGTGTTTATCTGCACAAGTAAACCAAGACGGCAATATCAGTCACCAGACACTCGAGGCTTTGTGACAATGGAAAAAGATCTGGAAACACAGGATGGCGAAAACTGGATGACGCTCTCATTTTTATTAATCTTGGAAATCGCAGGGGTTAAGAAAAAGAGGTCAATTAAATTAAAATTACAGGGCCCAGGGTATTAATGTGGTTGGCACGCGCATCCATGAAAGGAAACGCGGAACGAAACAATGTCGAGGGTCGGCGAGGAAGCCACATCAACTCCCACCGAAAAATCCTCGAGCTGATTCGGTCAAAGGATTGATATAATACTCTAGTATATTCCAATGAGCGTTTTGTAGTCACGCCCAGGGTATCAACAAGACGTGGGTCATCTTCGGGTCAGGTATTAAAGTCATTTAGACATAAAAGTGTCGGAACCAGAATCGTGAAAATAAAATTATGAGAAGAATTAACAGGGACTATTTCATTTCTTCTCCCTTCCCGAACGAAAAAAATACACCCTTCACTAAATAACCTTAACGAAAAATTAAGACTTCATATCCCACCAAGGTTGGTCAACGACGACATTCCGTCTCTCCAATACTTATAAGCCTTTACTGGTGGTATTTTGAAGTCACCACAAGCAAGGTAAAGCATAAACTGACAAGAAGAGGAAGCTATGACATAAATTCGGTAATAGGCAATAAAGTGAGACACGCTTTACCTGATAATTATGTTTTTCCATGTTAAAATATAGTTTTCTGTTTCCCCATTATATGACGGAGGGGGTAATATATTTGAATTATCGGTACGTTAGTAGACGCAAATTCGTGAGAGACAGGCGTACAAATAGAGCCAGTTTAAATTACGAAAATACGTAGAATATACATATTAGGACGGAAAAAATTCATTGGGAAGGAATAAGATCGTAATTCCTTGTAAGGAACTGGATAACCATGCCCTGGCGAAATTCGATGATAGGGATGACATTTGGAGACATTTTGGAGGGAATTATATATAGGAAACAGATATATATATATATAAAATAAAATGATATCAAAGTTGAAACAAGCAATATATTTTTATAGGAAAAGAATTGGAAACTATGGAGGAAGAAACACCTAACCAGTCCTAAATCTGATGAATGCTAATAATGATATTGTTGAAGAAGTATTAAGTGTATGATTCTAGCGTGTATCTTACCTTGTGTGAAGTACTTAGTTTTATACATATTTTCTTTCCAAACATATAAAACGGATAAAATAATACTATCTGGAAAATCACGCAAGCGGCGCTTCCGATTTCAAGTCGGAAATTTTATGGATTCCTGATTAATGGTGATGCAACATGGAGACTTACTATTTTTTTGGTATAAAATGTAATCCATAGCTATTTTAATAGTGCTTCTAATTCAATTCAAGAATACTCGAACACCTAATAAAATACATAATTTGATTAGATATCTAGAAAACGAACTATATTAAAATATTACTATCATAGATGTAATTTTAAATGCTATTCCTGTGATATTTGAAAACATTCCTGAACTGAGGAACTGGAATTATTTACCTTGGGAAAAGAAGAATTTCTGCCCGATGCCACGCGAGATGTTTAAAATTAAGAGCTCAATAATATGCTTCCTGCTGGCGACCACGACATATTTTTTAAAAATCCTTCAAGCAGAACTTCCACAGCACATTGACGAGAAGAAAATTTTCCAATTACGCGAGAGTGCTTCTGTTAAAAGTTTCGATGATTTATACCGTTTCCATTACCACGTCCTGAATTTGAAAAAGGATGCTCTTAAAGTTTAATTATGATTTGTGGCGTGGTAGAAAAAGGCTACATAGATCCCCTCTCCTCAAGCAGCTAAAATTTCAACAAGAGAACAACAGGAAGGACCTGCTCCAATGAACGGAGAGCGAATGGTCCCAGATCGCCGAAATTTAAATTAGTACTTTTAAAATTCATTACAAATAGACGGAAACATTGACGTACATCGTGACATAAAAGAGTCAGTCCTTGCCGAAATAAACTGAAGATTCAATCACAGGCAAAAATGACGAAAAATCTACTGCTCATATTTTGGCTCGCGGGTCTTTTTTCTTCCAACGTTGGTTTATGAATTATTAGGCACAGATAGACGCGGGGGAAACCCAAATACCCTGAAAAAATCTTCGCAGCACAACGAAAGCCACCTCAGGAAATGAAAATCATGGTTAAAAAGGAAATCACTAAAAAAAAACTTTCAACATGCAGTGCTCTCGCGGAAGTTCCTCGTGCTACTAGAATAGCTGCGGGCAACGTCAACTACACATCCATTTCATTTCCCTGGTGCTACATATTTCTTGCGTGCGTTCATTCATAAATGCTTTCTGTTCTCTGTTGTATGGTTTCAAACTTAAAATTAGACATTGCGAACGAGTCGTTCACCCAATATCGCTAGGGGAACCCTAGCGATCGGACGGGGCAGTGCCCTTAAGAGGTTAAAACACAAACTATTACTAGCAAAAAAAGAGGGGGTCCAGTGAGATCCATCGCAAAGGCAATGTGGATAGGTATCAGGATTTACATGTATACTTTTCATACCACATAACAACGCATGGAAATGGGGGGGGGTGATGACGTCAAGTTAATTGTGGGCTAATTTTAGACACTTTTAACTTTTAGAAGGTCATTATTCTCGAGCGGTTACTTTGTAACGTTTTGTCCGAGGAGAGAGAGAGAAGCCCTTAATCTGATGGATTGGAAATCTAACTATATGTATTACTTGAATGTAGGGTGGCATACAATTAAATTTCCAAATTTAACCGTAAACAAATTCTCCTTATAATACACGTCAAAATCAAATCTAGTGTTAAAAATATGGCCGATTGACATTCACGAGAAAAAAACGGGGACGGATCTGCACGGTGCACGGAAAACCGAGATGAGGAAATTTTACACTCATCCTCTGAACCCTCGATCGGATACCATTCGAAGGCCAGTTCAGATGCTGCACTCCGAATGGCAAAAGAAACGCAGATCCGTGACTCTTTAGTGCCTTTCGTCAAGTGCCTAAACTACCTCAGCAAGGTTTCCCTCCCCGTTTTCCCCTTCCGGAGAAAGCTATTCCAGATCGCAATATCCATCTAAACCAAACGAAGAAAATAAAATCAGTGGCCACGCCTAAAACTAGGAAGGGGAACGACAATGATCAGTGATGAAGACGCACGCGAATACCTGAGCCGTTCAAAGGAACAACATCCAGAACGATGAAAAGCGATTCTTGGACTTCATCCGCCTTGAACGTACGGGGTTTCAATTGAAACTAAGAACGTAGAGTAATGATGAGGTTAGTAATGAATAGAAGGAGAAAATAATGCATAAAAAGAACTGAATCATTTGAGGGTCCGACTACGAAACAAAATTACTAAGAGGTAATATTCCAAACGTAATGTTTTCACAAAATCTGCCTATTCATTCTCTCGCTCTAGTGACGATTAGAAGTTCGTAGTCCTAGAAATATAACTAGAAATGGTTACTGAATGGAGGGGTAAACGCTATGAAATCCATATCTGAGTACCAGGACTACACCAACATCTCTGCTCCGCGAAAAGGGAATTAAGAAACAGGCTTAACTGTATGGAAATCCTTCTTAGTGAGAGATGAAAAAACATTGCACTTTCCACATATAATTTTATTCTTTTCGACCCGGGTTTCGTCGCATAGCGACATCATCAGGTGAGTATACAGAAAATTCCGGCTACATATATATATATATACATACAACTCCAATGAGAGGAGGGTTAGATAACAATTGGGGTGATTGGTGGTCAAAGGGAGGGGGGAAGGAGGACTTCCTCCTTCCCCCCC
>WURS02000019.1:5776580-5788144 GCA_011762765.2 Rhinocypha anisoptera
CAGAGAAAAATAACACTCACAAGTTTTTTCCAATAATTTCGACCGCGCAACGGTCTTTCTCGAGGCGTAGTTGGCGGTATATATATATATATATATGACTTTATTATATATATATATATATAATATACACAGAGAGACACACATAAGTGCATATATAATACAGAGATAAACGCCAATCAGCGAAAAGACAATAGTGCTAACATATCATAACACAGCATACACATAAAACCACGACGAACAATTTACTAATTCACTGCTGTGCATAAGGTTTCTGCTATCCTTAGGGCAAATTTTCGCATATCGCATTCGAGAACCGCAAACGGTGTCATTCATCTCGGGCAAAGCCACTGAATTTTCGTTTTAAGCCTCTCTCGATGACAGAATCTTTTAAGCGTAACTCAGTCATGCGTTTGGAAGAAGATGGTCACCGTCACCAAGCTTCTCTCGACTCCTCAACCCCGAACGACTCTCACTCCTGCGGCGGACACGGCGCGCACGCGGGGAGAGAGACAGATAGAGAGAGGGAACCGTCGCGTGCCAGAGAGAGAGAGAGAGACGGGAAACCGACTCCCCAGGTTTCATCCCAGGTCGCGTGGAGAGAAAATGAATGATTCGATAACCACGTCAGAGGATCACGATTCCGTGCGGGGCATCCCTCCCGTCTGTCCGTCTCTCCCATTACTCTCTCAAAGGACTGTCATCGGCCAACAAAGCAGGATCGGCGCGCCAAAGAACCTCTCTCCCCTCCCACCTCTCCGCCCCGCAAGGAGTTTTCGTCCCCTTTCCCGCTGGCCGATCCTCCCGCGCGGCGGCGTGTGGTGTAGGACGGCCGGAGACGAGACCAGGGGATCACCGCACCCGAATCCGTCGGTCGACCAGGCGCGGGAGCATGTTTCTTTCCCGACGTTCCCCCTACGCATCCGCCTTATTTATCATCCTCGGCAGCCTAAAAAAATGCCCCTCGGGACGAGGCCTTGATTGGCTCAAAGGCATCGTCAATTACGCTTTATATTCTTCCTTTGGGGGGGAGGGGAGCCAGTTAACAGCTTTCTTTCAATCCAATTCGGCGCGGAGCGGATTCACCGCGAGATAGAGTCGACCACCCAAAAACGGCCCCGTAATGCGATGCAGACGTCGAGGTCGATTGTCTCTCAAAAGTGGTCCTTTTTGGAGGAATCCATCACAGGGTGGTTGGAGTGGGGGGAGGGAGATTTATTTGACGGCCATCTGCTACGCGGGACGGCAGTCACTTATTTCATTTGATTATCTTCGACTCAATGAATGCGAATTAGAGGATAGTGTGACTCAAATAATCTTTCGTGGAAGACAGAGGAATGCTTTATGATAGATGTAAACTTTGACGTATCCCTGGTTTGCCATTAATTTCCCTTTCGAACTGATGATAAATTGCGATCGCGCAACCACAACAACTTTTTTTATATATTTCCGTAAGTAGTAGCATATATATACTGATAAGACCTAATTAATTTTGCGAGCAATAGAAGAGAAATATAACAACCGAAAGCTCTTATAAAGTTCATCGAAATGATTGCTAATGTTGCTGCTATTACTTATGGTGATATTAACAATGCTCTCGTTACAACGGGAAATTAATCCACAAAATATTCTATCACAAAAGAAAATCGATTGATTAAGGGATGAGATATCCCTGGCACAACAAATTAAATTGGTGCTGAACGGCGATACAAATTAAAAACGAATTTCCATAAAATATAGCACTTTACATTTTCGCGACTGCCTATGGCACCTTCACACAATGTTTTTCTACTCACCGGTGAGGTCAAGATCCGACGGACGCTAATTCAGGAATCAATCTTCAGGTCGCTCCGCCCAGCCTATAAACACAACCGGTACATTTCATGGCACAGCTTTCAAACACTCATTAAACGCTCACTTGCACCTTCTGTTCTACCTTCCATCGTTTTCGAAATCTTGATCCCATGTGAATCGGTAAGACAGAAGAAGAACGCCAGTCCGGCGAGTCGCGTTGCCAGGCAACGGCGATAAACAAAATAGAACGGCGGGCGCTGCTCTCTCGCGAACCTCCCTCCGTTTCTTTCAACCCCGACCGCCTCACGAGAGTTTCGCGATTACACTGATTCGTCTGGGGCGACGTCGTGAGGCGGATAACGGCGGAAGTAGGAGAGCGAAGAGGAGAAGGGCGAAACGGCGGGGCCACGGAGAAAAGAGAGAAGGAAAGAGAGGAAGAAAAAGAAACACGCGCTCGTGTGTGTGTTATAGTGGAGAGGCAAAAATAAAAAAAAGTTGATGCCTTCGTCCCACATGCCGTCCCACTTCTCCCTCAACCCTCCCACTCTCCACTCCCCTATTTCTCTCTCCCTCCCTCACCTTGGTACCCTCCCTGCCCCCTGCCGCCCTCCTCCGAAAACACTCTTTCGCTCTCATTCACGCTAGCGGGAGGGGATGACGTCACCCGCATGCGCAGTGCGCGCCCTCGGGCGACTGGCAAAGCGACTGCTCAGAGTTCTCGAGCTGCCTGTGTGGTAAAGACGAAAGGGCGGGACTCGGACGCTGCTGACGGCGGCGGTCGGCGTGGGCTCGAGGAGCCGAGAGGTTTCGGGCAGCGTGCGCTTGGTCGCCGAGCAGCAGTCATACCTCCTCGCCCCAGAAGCACTGTGGTATATGCTTTTGTGTATTATTTGCAACGGTCCCCGGCAAACACAAAGTGATGTTGAAAAAATAAATACTCGGTGGTGTGAAAAACAAATCATCGATTCCCCTTACCAGCGCGAAAATAAGTATAGAACACTTATGACATTACGGCTGCGTGAAAAAGCAAAACAATCATTCACATTGGTGGAATCCGACATTCGGAGTGAAGCTCGAAAATATCCTTGATTCTCGTAGAAAGTCTAAGATACCGAGAAACCTAAAACACGGCTCCGAGAATGACGGTTTTCGTGACGAACAAAGGAAGAGGAAATGATTATTTTAATCTCCGCAACACTCTTACAGGCTGATAATACCGTTAACTACCACCGAGAAGAAAGCATAAGAGAAAAGAGCTTTAGGCATTGACTCAGAATTATAATGCTCCGCGTCCCTTGTAAGTTTTCGATTTACGAAACAAATTATTTTTAATGATCGATTGAAAAGTCGACACCAATCTTAACTGGAGGAAATGTAAGAAATTAATGCAAATCTCCCTCATTTAACGCATTTTTAGCGATGGAAAAATTAATTAAACTTTGTTGTAGAAAAATATTTCCACCGTTTTAAATTTCCTTCGAGCAAAAAGCCCACTCTGTGTACTGAAATGGCCAAATTATTCGAATGCTGTGAAAAGAAATATCGTCTTTTTATTCTTTCCGATTTTGCGTACCCTGAGGATGAAAGAAAACTCGTCTCAGCAGAAATTCCCTTCCTTTTGATCCCATACAGTGTACCGAAGATTTTGAGGGGCCAGAGGAGTTCGTACATTCTTTTTCGATAACCAACTTTACATTTTAAGGCATATATTAATATAAATTATGAGGAACGAAGACAATTTAAAACCCACAGAAACAGATCGATACCTGAAGTATACTTATATTATTTGCCAAATATTGCCAACTTAATTCATCCTGTTATTTTATGATCCAAAATTACTTATTCGTCGTTCGCCTTGATACTTTAAATCATTCCTCATTACTTCTTATTTTCATAAGGCACTTTCAAACACGCACCTTTCGATTACTTCATGTAGCGAAGCAGATTCACATACTATTTCTAGCCGAGAGAAACTACGCGGCGAAGATGAGATGTTGGAACCGGACGGTAGAACAAAACTCACCAGAGATAGTGTGTTGATGGAGGCACGTGTTACAGTGTGAATTTAATGTAAACATATCCTCATATCCCCCTCTATAAATATTAACCGTCATTAAATAATGAAATTAAAACCGACATATTCTGTTATTGTTTTTAACAGTTAGGCATCATTAAGTCCCATTTGAATACATGATAGGAATGGAAATAAAACAATTATGAAAAATTTTGAATGAATGATATGAGATTCGTTGGTTATTTGCGTTACGCTGGTTACCTCACGGTTACTTAAAAAGAGAAATAAACCTATGTAGAAGCATTGCCGTTCCTTTGGGCTATTTTTTCATCATCACCATAGGAGGCGTTTACCCATTTTAATTCTTCGCATAGGCGATAAGTAAGCTGCTTCCATCGCGAGGAACGAGTTTTTTTTCATTGAATCAAAACGCACTAACAGACGTAAAATTCAGAGAACTGTATAAGCAACTCCTTTTTGCATTTGGAAATAAAAAATGGAAGCGCGAAACGTTTAACAAAAACATGCAAGCGATAGTGTGTGGAGTCACTTGGTGGAACTCCTTCATTATGCGAAAAGAAGTGCTAAAACAAGATATGCTATTCGGCAGAACTTTATAGCGACCGGTTTCGTTACAAAAACAGACACAGGAATGAAGACGATACTTTGTATCGAAACCGGTCGAAATTAAGTTACATTCCGTTGGGTAGCGGAGTTTGTTTTAGCACTTCTTTTCGCATATCCATAACACATTTACTAACTTCAAAATATGGCGTTCCCCCGACAACGTCAGGCCATTGGCTGAATTTAGAACTAGTTCAGCGGATGAAAACAACAATCATCTCAATTTGGAGCAGTTGAAACGACCGTTACCGGTGCTCTCTCTCTCGTCGAAAAGTGTAACCAAATCCTATGTTCCGTCTTCGCTCCCAGGATCGTGGCTATCCATCCTCAGCCCATGACTTTATTCAACGCACGTCGTTTTTTCAGTTTAAAGTGGGAGAGACTTGAAATCGAGGCCAGGAAAATGACTGATCTTGTTACAGTTGCTGCTGTAGCCAGGGCGAGGTCCGCGAAAGTTTGGCAATGCGCCGCATAGGGAAATAGGACTGTGATGCTCGGAGGAAACAGGTAAATAACGAACAAAAAGTTCTTGATATTTAGGATATGGAAAATCCAACAAGGCTACGTCAAAGAGTTTGTTAACTAACTACTCGTTAATGATGCTTTCATTATTACATGTCCGAATTGTATCAGTTAAAACAATCACCTGAACAAAGTAACTGATATCCCCGCTGCAAACTCTGCAGTTTAACTGGAAGGTGCTAATAATACATGTTGGAGACTTTTGAATCCTCAAACGATGAATATGAAGTCAATGCTAAGTAGCCCTTTCTACTACGAGAATAGAAAGGCTGTTATTTTAGCCTTGATAGAAGCAAAAGGTATGAATCAAATAGCTTATATTAATTCATAGAATTCTAAGGCACAAAGACAAAATCTCGGTTAGCACCTTCGAAGATATTCCCCATTAACAGCGTATTCCGTATTTTCTAAAGGGAATAATGTTGATATGTCGTTATAACACAGAGAATCTGAGGTGAAGAGAAGAATCATTGTAGGATAATGAGGCACATTACATGGAATACGCTAGTTGTCACATGGTCACATATATGGAAAAATGACTCACGAGGATTGGCATACTGATAGAGTAAAAATCTTGGAGTGGTGGTGTGCTGACACTGAACCTTTGACCCTTTTCAAACAACAGAAGCGGCTGAGTGTTCACGACAAAATTCAACTGAAACCAATTTCCCTTAACCAGGCTATTAAGGTCGGTTAGTGACATTATGTCTGGTAGAAATTATTTACTATTTCAGTTAATTACTTATGTTCTCAAACAATTTCACAAATATATTGGCAGTAAGGAAAACATTAAACCTCCCAATAGAAAATGGATTTCTTGCCTTCCAATAAAAATTCACTTCTTACCTACTAGAAATGCGAGAAATTGGTATCAGTATATTACTTCAAGCATGCAGAGTAAATTGTACAACTAAGAGAAAACTCGCATTAAAAGCTAAATATTTTACTTCGTTGTCTGCCTAAAGAATGACTTGCAAGGAAAATCCTTCTAGTCCTTAAATACCATTGGTCGAGAGGCCTTGAAGCCGCTTCCTCATGTTGCATCATAGGCAGCATGTTTTCCCTTTCAGTATGTATTTGATTAACTTTTAAATCTGTTACTATCATTCATCTTTGATCCCGATTTACACTACCATCCCCGCCAAAATTGATGTATTTTCAATCATGTTAACTGATAAGACATTTGATCGTGTAAATTTCGCCGGAGTAGATTCTAACGTCAGTATTAATATCTGCGAGTTCCTGTAGCTCATGTTACCTTATAATTGGAACACCTGGAAAACTTTTTCCATAACTACAAAGTTGAAATAATTTTAAAATCGGAACGAAACGTCCAAAGAAAATTCTGAGGAAGATAAAGAGAAAAAGTTTGTGAGTAAATGGTGAACTTTTGTGACTGAAGGAAATGTTTACTCATCGAAGAAAAGGAACCAGATAAAATCTTAATCCCTGGATACTCCATTGTGCACATGAAAACTTTTATCACAAGTTGCAAGACTTAATTCTGAAATTTTCTCATGTTTATAGGACGGGATTCATCATCACCGTAGAGCGAATAAAAAGAGGACAAAATTTCGTTTCGAAAATCACAACTTCATACTCGAGTATTGTGACGAAATTGTGTCCTTGACTCATCATGTTTTCATATAGTTTTCGAGAGGTGAAAAAAAAGTGACGGATGAACGAGTCTCATTAATTTGGGTCGACACGGGAGCGTTTCTCCGCCCCCAGCAGTTAGATCTTCCGCAGAAGAAGGGATTGCAGAAAAAGGAGGACGAGGATTGCAACGAACCCCGGCTTCCTCTCTTCTCGTGGCTTCGAATTTCCTGCTGTTTGTCAAGGCATTTACTCCCCTCCCCCATCCCCACCCACGCCCTTACTTTGTTTGGGAATTAGATGTGCTATACGTTTTTAGGTGGGAGTGAATAATTTAATGTCTTTTTTCAGTTTAAATTATTCCATTTTTCCTGCAAAAATGTCAATACCTCATCCTCATAGTAGCCTTCCTAAGGACCTGATTGTGTAATAATATAAAGCACACTTACAGCAGTTAATGGGTTGCAACGCCAGTTATTAGTTTTTATGATCAGTATGATTAAAATATAGGAAAAAAATTCATGTTGCAACGTTTCTTGCAACGTTACACCTTTTCTTAGGCTCACTGGTCAGCAACGCCAAATCGCTTTCCCATAGACCTTATGAGAGTAGGAAGACTGATAGTCAAGTCTGTGTCCTGAGTATGGGGACTCCTTTCTTATTGTCATTGACTACTCCCTTGTCTTTTAATGTTCTCTCCTGAACTTATTTTGTCATAAAGTTGCCCTAAATATTTTTTCTTGCTATTAGCTCTAATTTTGTCACCAATTAGAATTTTCCCTTTACTGCTATAGATATAATTTGTTGCTCTATTTTGATCCATTAATATCCAAACAATGTTAATCCAATAATGTGAAAAATTCATTAATATAACAGAACACTTACTTTTTCCAAGTTTTCTATTAGATGATTTTTATATTTCATTCTTGTTTGGATGATAAATGGGGGCGTTTTCAATAAATATGTCACTAGTCTAATGGCCTATAGGCATTTCCCTTTATCAGCTCATTTTGTTGGAGGAGATATTAAATTTTTCCTTTGGAAGTTCATTGGTTTTTTTCATATATTGAAAATATTTTCCTGCATCTTGGTTTTAATCTTTTTTTATTCCTTTTAATAAGCTCCAAGGGGAGACATGGGCTTCAGGGGGAGTTTTTCTGCCCTCCAAGATTGAAATCACTTTTGTTGGATCTCAAAGTATATTCAGCACACCTTTTTTTGATGGATAATTGTGAACAGGAATTTTTGATAGTAATCCTAGTCCTTTAATTATAAAAGAAATATTCTGTAGTCTTTCCTCAATTTTGCTGTTTCACATTCAAACCTTTATGAATATTTTATCCACTTGAGCTTGACAATTAGCGTCCCACCACTGCCTTAGATCATTTTATTATTTCTTTATATTCTGGATTATTCATTGCATCTTAAATACTTCAATTGAGTTTCATTGCTTCATTACATAATAAAAAAGTGATTGTTTACAATAGAAAAAATTATTGTATTACTATAGCAACCGATTGAAGATCAGTAGACCTTTGGAGTCATCCCACATTCCATTTAAGTTCTTTTAAACTCAGAATGTTTACGTAACATAGTCTTTATTCTATTTCCCCATCATGGATTCATTTGTAAGAACGTATAGGACCTCTTTTTACTCTGATTCATTAAAGAATGAAATACTACTAACTTCACTATTCTCATTTCAAGTTTTCAGAGTTTTCTCTATCCTAAGGGTGGTATTATTTATGTACAATATATATATATATATATATATATGATGAAGGATGGAGGGCTGCAGTCAACCAATCTTCGGATTGAAGTACTGATGATGATATATATATATATATGTATATAATGTGAAAGGTAATTTTTAAATAATATTTATTATATGTTTTTCCACTCAATTAAGTCACATTAACTATAAAAATATTTTATAAAAGGTTTCACTGGCCAATAAGAAAGGTTGTTCATGATTATGAATGATCAATAACTTGTTTGTCACACAAAAACTACAGTGAATTAGAGCCAAGTAGCTCGATTTGTAACTCACTAACCAAAATGTTTTCTTTCACTGTATAGCCACTCTATTACTATTGGTTTATTGTTAAAAATTATAGTTTAATATTGGCTCTAACCATTGACCATGCATGACACTTTTAGAAATTCCTTAATCCAAATTATGTTATTTAATAACAGAAACAGTAATACACCAATTAAATTGCTTTAAACTTAAGTGCTAAACCTTGAATTTGCTTTCCATCGCAAATTTAAGAGCCAAAAAAATATAGAAATAAAAAATACCTTGTTACAGGCCTTGTTGTGCCCAGTGAATCCTGGTAAACATATCCTTCCTCTTCAACCCAGAGTTGATAATCTGTTTTTTTTCTTGCTCGAACTTCCGTAAGTGTTTGGCTGTGCACTTTTTCGTTTGATCCACAGTACACAATATCACATAGCACAAATATAAATGCCAAAACCCAAGTAGTGCTACATTGAATAAAATAAAATCAATCGTGTTAGGAATTCCAAATTGTAAAAATGCATTGCACAAAAGACTGAAATCTATTTTGCAGTAGAGGATTCTGGAATACCATTTTGTAGCCTCTTCCTCAAAACTAAGGGAGTTAGGGTGACATATTGCTGTTTCAGTGTTTAAAATGGAGAAACAAGGATTGGTGAAAGAGTCGAGTGTTTGGGAGCTTAAGATATGAGACTAAATTGCATTTCAAAATATGATATTTCAAATGTTACTACTTCCTTAATTTTATAATAAGCCATTGTCTTGTATGATTTTGTTTATATTTTTTACCAACCATAGTATTTATCTCAAATACTCCTGTATTTAACTAAATGAAAGCATAAAAAAGATTAAAGTTAATTTCTCCAATAAAAATCCAGAAAAGCATGATAGATTTTGGAAAAAAATGTTCACAGTAAAATATACAGAGACAGGCATTGATTCATTTAGAAAGTGAGGAGTGTGGATTATATTTGTCAATGAATAGTGGGACTAATATAATCTGAATAAGGCAGTACCTGTTTTCTCCTACACATAAATTGTATATTCCTGCTATTTTTCTTGTATATGACTCATTTTTATTATTTCTAATCTTTCACCAGTAGCCACAAGTGTTTAAACATAATCATGGAAATTTAGTTTTTAAAACCTGTATGGTAGCATTGCAATTGTGAAATATTCTTTATATTTTTCTAAATTAGGAGCGTAATACAGCAGTAGGTGACCGACCAAAGAAAAGGTGTGAACACTGGTATGCTCTAAGGGATTGGATAGTATCCAGAATATTATATTAAATACAGGACATGTTTCTCTTGGTGAATTCATGATCTCGGTCCTAAAGTGCTGGATATTAATGAAAGCGCGTCTGCTGATTTGATTTGTGCATTAAAACACTTAAAATTTTTATATACATTGTTTATATTGTTAAATCTTTTATCACTCTATTTGTTCAAAAATCACATTTCGTCACCTTGAATATTTTATGTTCGTCTACATGTGAAAATTGACACAGCTGATTTATGTTATTGTTGATTATCCCGTTTTCAGGCATATCTATTTTCCACTTCCTTTCGGGAAGAAAACATTTCACTTTTATTCAGAAAACATGAATAATTAGAGGTAGCGATTAGGCCGGAGAAGAGATAAATTTGGTGGCACTGGCCTTTAAAGTAGTCCGGTTTTTTTTAAAAGTAGGTAGGATGAGAACTACGTCAATCGGAGGGCAGAAGTAGATAAATGAGTGCCTTATACATTTTATGTTGCTATATGTCACAAAAAGTAATGCGCCATGACAATCTCCAACTTGTCAACTTACATATGAGAAAGACTTGCTGACACAGTTTGGGTATAATTTCCCACTGTGCTATCGGTATTTATTATTATTATCTTAACCTTGTGAAGAAGAAGTATAAAGAATTCTCAACGCATTAAAAATTTATCCGTAGGAAATCCCCTGGCTGTTACTCTTTCGGATAAAAACTATTTGTCTAGACAAATCGCTCGAACTTACGCAAATTCGGTGACTCCGTCGTCATTTTGATCTACACATCTCGTCTGCAACGGACACAGAGTCGGAGATTATTCGTTTGCGCGGAGAAACACCCTTTTAATTTGATCTATCAGGCATTTAAATGGTGCGCAACAAAACTTTTAAGGAACAAAAATTTTTTTAGCGATACTCACGATTTCAGCAACATGGGGTTCACGATGTTTCGACGATACTATGCTAGGTATTCCTAATTACATCATTCTATGGTGAGCATTGAAGCACGTTCTCGCGGGAAGCACAAGAGCCTGCCTGTGTCTGGGATAGTAGGGCGGACTCCCCACTCCACACCCGACGGAAGATTTCCTCTGGACGCATAGCTTGCGACTCCCAGCACTGAAGCCGGACACCCCTATAGTCATCAGTTGCAACAGCTGCCACAGGGGCCCCACCATCTTTCTCCTCTTTCCGCACTTCGGCCAAGTTTTTTTTCGAGTCCACCACCGCCACGTCCCTTTTCCACGATTCTCCCCTTGCATAACTCCCTTTCTTTTTTCTCTCCCTCCATCCCTCTCCCTCTCTCCCTCTCCCATCCAGGGCCTACGCTCCCTACTCCAAGCAGGGCCAACAGCAAACCGTAACGCCCGAAAGAAAATCCATTTTTGTGCACCCTTCCCTTCACCGTGGACAGCGTGACGAACACGTTGACGGATGGTGTTGTTTCGCGCCGTTAACGACGTCCGCTAAGCAGGCATCGACGTGCCAAAAAGAAATAATTAATCGAAGGGTCCCATCGAGAAAGAGAGAGAGAGAGGGGGTTGGGGGAGTGAATGGGTCCTAGGCAACGTATTTCAAAATGGCGTGAGAAACAAAGGTCTCTCAGACACCGCAAGGATTACGTTAAGGGACGTGGGGGACCACAATTGAATGGGATGGAGAATGGCAATAAAATCGTAAGAACTGGAATAGGCGACGGTAGGCCATGCATCGTTTTCCCTCAGGTGGAGTTATTG
>WURS02000019.1:5788244-5812983 GCA_011762765.2 Rhinocypha anisoptera
GCCAGTGAAGCTCTAAGGGTCATTGGAACACACAAGCCCTTCCACCACGTCAAGGTCGTAGTCCATGGGGAGGGATCATAGGTATATCAGTAAAAAAGTAATTTTTGGTTACTTTTGGTGAATACAGGGATTAGGGTTTTTAGAAAGATTAGTGGGTCCATATAATTACTCAAGCCAGTTTAGTAGTAATAATTATTAGACAGTAAAAACGTTTGGTTGCAATACTCTTTGTAAAAAATATTAAATGGAAAAAATTACTAGATTCAGAATTTCACATAAAGTTATATCAATAAACATCCCTACTGTTGCAGTATAGAAGGATAATTTCCACATCTTCAAGTATTGATTGGCTTAAAATAGATTTCAGAACTTTTATATTAATTACCCTTATTTCAAATAAATATTCAATTAAGTTTTCAACTCATTTTCTTTGCCTATGATAACTATTTGGTCAAACTTATCATGTACTACAATTGCCATTTTGTTTTAAAAAACACTGAATAATACATATATGCGGGATATTGCACTGAATTTTGGGTATTATAGTCAAATATTGGCATACTAGAACATATGTCAACATAGAGAAACTCCCACTGCTACAGAAGCACAGTGGAGTGTTGCTAAAATCAAAAATGGAAAAAATCATTATTAAGGAAATAACAGATTATTGGGGAAATAACTGTTTTATACAGGAATTAAAACATGATTTTATTTAACTAAAAGTCATATTATCAACTATATGTATTGTAAATAAATAATTTATCATACTACTAAACACATAGAAACTTAAATGAAACCTGGTTAATGAGCAATCTAAAAAGCAAAATGTACCCTTCCTTGGAAATTAAATAAGAGGATATAAAATACTGCCATTGTTTTAACATTTTACTAATGAACTGGTTCAATTTCATTTTGAAATCAAATCCCTGGATTCTGCACCTAAAATGATCACGAGATATTTTCTCTCCCTATACTGTAAGAAAGATGACTTACACAAAGAAATAGAAATTAAAGGGAAATCCCTTAATATTAATGCTACAGAAAATTTACAGTAAGGAATTCCATAATTATCACGTTACAAGTCATTTAACACCTTTTACAGAAAAAACCCAATTGGACAAACACAAAAACGAAGCCTGGAAATTCATTTATTGATTCTTCTCTCTGTCACACCGCTTCACTGGATAAATAAAAACATAACCAAGCCATCAAAGCTATTTATTCAATGAAATATTTTAATTAAACATCAATGAATGTCAATTACATTAAATATCACATCAAATCAATATGACAGTAACATTGAATAGTCTTTTAGAGGACAGAGTCATCATGTAAAGATCCACATATACAACTATTAAACAATATGTAAGGCAATCAATACACAGCCTCCAAGGAGCTCAAAAAAATGATCCAACAAATACATGGAACACTTTATTTCTTTTGAAAATAGATTGATGAAATCTGAAATATGAAAGAATTACGGACTAGGTTCATTTCTATTTAAGGTAACCTCACTTTCAATGCCAAACTGGAATAACTTTATCCAGATATAGACAAAGAGGCTAAAAATTGATAAATTAAAGACATGAAAAATATTCCTTCAAAATATAATGTTGTGCCACCATAGCCTTCATCCATGGTATCAAGGTAAGTTGAAAGCTCATGTCACTTCCCTGAATCAAGGGATGACTGATGCGGTTTGGGTCGAGGCCCAGGTGTGGGTGACGATGAGCAACTACGGCTGAGGCCTTTCTGAGGAGGAGCAACCCCAAGCAAGGAACTGCCAGATGAGACCACCCCACTATCCGTTGTCTCCTCTCTCAAACTCCCATCATCATCATCTAGATCAGACTTATCTCCGGACGCCAAACGGGCACGAAGATTTCCAGATCTACCCTCTTGAATCTGTTAGGAGAAAGTATCTTTCAAGTCATTGTTTGCAGTTTAAGAACAGTTTTTCTTTTTTTAAAATTATATGAAATAAATTAGTACCAATGGCATATTTAATATTCTTCAAATACTTGTGTTTTCCAGTGGATTCATGTTCTACTTTCTGAAACCACATGATGATAAGGAAAAAGACTAGATCCCACACAATTATTTTTATTTTATTATGACCATACTCATTGAATAGTCAAAATCTTCAGGTCCTGTTTTTTCATTTTCAAATCCTCAATGAATTTGTATAATAGTAGGAATTATTCTCAGAAGATAATGCAACAAAAATATACAAAGTGGAAAGTAAATAAGATACATGATGTGGACTATATGAAATTAATTTATTAGATATGTAGTTAGAGAAACCTTTTACAAGAGGTATCAGGTTTTGTTGATGTTAATCATAAGCCTCCCAAGTCTAAGATCTGGTGACAGATTTCAGAGGAGTGTAATATATTTTATGCATTAAATGTAACTCATTCAAGAGAGAATTGTAATCATTTATCAGTGTTATAGTCATAAATATAGGTGTAATTTGGAGAATATATTAATTAGAAGCTTTACTTTTGAGATAGAATACTAAAATTTAGACATTTTTTTAAGTTTAAACTCATGGAATGTAAATACGAGGGCAAACTTAAAAATAAGGCCTCCAAATTTTTTTTTCATAGAAGGTGACATTTATTTACATTGTGGATTATATCATTGGAAAGGTCACGGTTTCAGCTATTTTTCGATGTAGTCACCCTGGCGCTCGATGGCTTTCCACATCCTCACGATGAACTTTTGCATCCTGTCATCATGCCAGCTTCCGTCTGCATTGCAAAAATAGGCCTTGACATCCTTTTGCACCTCGTCGTCCGTTGCGAACTTCATCCCTCCAAGGTGTTTCTTCAGGGCGAGGAACATGTGGAAATCACTGGGTACGACATCAGGGCTGTACGGAGGGTGCCAGATCACTTTCCACCCAAACTTCGAGATCAGTTCCTGCATCTGATTAGCCAGATGCAGGCGTGCGTTGTCGTGATGAAATGAGACCCCCTTCGTCAGCATTCCTGAACGTTTGTTCTGGATGGCACGGCAAAGTCTTTGTAGTGTTTGGCAGTATCTTTCCGTATTGATAGTGGCTTCCCAGGGCATGAAATCCACCAACAATACTCCCTTTTGGTCCCAAAACACTGTTGCCCTGACCTTCCCGGCTGACAGTTTGTTTGACCTTTTTTGGCTCCGGAGACATCGGGTGGCACCATTGTTTAGACTGTTGCTTCGTCTCGGGGGTATAGTGGTGAACATTCCACATGCTGCCTCTTGCGGTCTTCGGTGATCTGGGTGCGATGGCCTGCCACTTCTTTCCTCGTTGTGGACGTTTGCAAGGCCAGAAAGGAACTCGTGGCACCACTTACGAACGTTTTAAACATCCATACATTTTTCACCATAAACCTAAACCAATTGGCGATGAATGTCGATAGACGATGTAGCCAGATTACACCTAGAGCTTCATGCAGCGGGTGCAATGACTTGGGAGACCTTATTTTTAAGTTTGCCCTTATAATAATAATAATATAATTTATTATTCAGTAGGTCAAGATGACATTGAACTCCTCAGTATATAAAAATTACAATATCACAGGATAAAGAGTCATAAAAGAAATTATATCATACACAAATACATAATATTAAGGTCATGGAAATCTTAATGACAAGAGAACAAAAAATTACACTTGCAGCTTGTCATTGAAAAACTCTCAAAACTGTAGTAAATTTTACTTTGTAGTTGTTTACATAATTTTACTTTAAACGTAGAGGACTGGAAATATTTTTTATTGATTGTGGAAGTAGGTTTGAGAGGCAGAGAGATGAGGACCCCGCTTTGAACAGGTTAGATTTTGACTAGTTTTATGAATATCTTCCTACCATGGGTCATGTACTTATGAACAATAGTGTTAGTGGGGAACAGAGAGGGGTTATTTTTCACAAAAATAGAACACTGCAGAATATATATACAAGGGAGGGGTAGAATTCCAAGATTTTGGTGAACAAAGTGGAATAACATTGCTTTCATGCACTCATTTCTCTTTCTCGCAGAAAGTATTTATCTGAACTAGTAGAAAAATATTCTTTTAGCAATGAAACAACGCATTAGGTTGGAAATTCAAATATAGAAACTACAGCTACTACTATTTCAATTACAGAAATAAATATCAAAACCAGTAAAAAATTCCAGACAGTAATAGTGTATATATTTTTTGTCTCAAATACAAATAAACTTGGTTTTATGGAGGTCTGAGTAAAAAAATATTAAACTGACTTTAAAACACTTTCAAATTGAAGAATTTGGTTAATTAGGTCAAATAAATTGCCAATCCTGAATCAATTATAGAAATACAAATAGGATTTAAAAGGTAGTCAAAGGACACAGGTATTCCCAAAAATGCCACATGAAAACATAGATCTTAGAGAAATCTAGTATTTATAAATGAAGGACATCATAAAGCAATGGGTAAAATTAGTAATTAATATGGAAGTTCACAGAAAAGTTAGTATCATGTCACACACAGAATATAAGATATTTTAAAATGAATTAATGAGATAAATACATATGAATGGCCATAATTTTCATTTTAAAAACATTTTCCCATATAAATATCATATTTTTGATCTGGTAAATATTCCTGAAAATTTAATTCCATTAAGGACAATTAGAAATATACAAAGATTATTGATAAAATTGGCTGTAAGATAAAAGGAAAAAAAATTATAGGTATAGACTATATGACTTCTCTGATTTTATTTAATTAACACTTCAATATAACATGTAATCATTAGCATTAGTGATAGAAAATGTTCCTAGTGAATAAAAATATTATAACTAATAAATAACAGTATACATATTAATGGAAGCAGAAAATATGTAATACTGGAAAAGTAAATCAAGTAATTTTTTCATTGACATAAAAATTGTGTCTGTGCAGGAAATTTTCCCTGAGAAATATCATATGAAAGGAAAATGATTTGCAGAATTGCACTTTACTTGATTTAAAATTGTTAAAATTTATCCTAAATGAATAAGAGTCTTATGGTAAATATGCAGCTAAAACTTTCAAAAAATCACAAAAAGAGATAAAAAGCATTAAAATAATAGTGGAATGAATAAGTAATTAATGAATGAAATTATTCAGTTAAACCTAGTAAAATAAGAGGTATTCTAGCAAAGAAAAATGTAAATACCTTATCTATGAGAGAAATAAAATTTAACATAAAATGGAGAAATATAACAATAACCATTATGGTACTAATATTAATAGAAAAGTTTTGAAAATACATTTCAAGAATTTATGAAATGATAATCTTAAGAAATTTTGCAATAAAAATGCATAATTTAAAAATTACTGAAAAATTATTATCAACAGATCAGTAATCTATAAAATTACATAAATTAAAAATATGCAACTGCCAAATGAAATAAAAGAATGATGTGAGCATAAAAAGTGGGAAAAATCCCAAGAAACCTGTAAATAGAAAACATCAATGAATACAAAATAGTACATATGTATATTACTGGAATCTATAGAAAGAATAATAAATTTATCGTTGAATATAATGTTAGTTTATAGTATCAAACGCTACTAAAATGAAAACAGTAAATTGAGAAAACTCTTATCCATTGTCATATAAAAGCAATGATGATTATAATGTTACAATTCCAAGGAAATGAAATTATTAAAATGTTTATTTTCAAGTTGTCTAACTTACAAAAATGTTATGGCATACCAATATAATATGTAGTTTTCTTAATTAGCATTAGAGACATTATTTTATAACGGAGAGAAAAAATAACTAATGAGACTATTATTACATTGGTTCATTGGTTTCATTCATTTTCTATACTTGCCACCTGGCTTGTAGCCAACTGCAAGATTCTATTGTAAATAAATAAATTAAAAGACAAGGCATGGGAAATCAAAAGAAAGTTGCATACATCAAACATTATATGCCACAGAAAATTTATATTTGAAGAAAAAAAAAAGTAAAAATAGGCAATCTCAGTACAGAAGAAACAGAAAACACTACCGATAAACAACACAAATTTAATAATTTCCTAATTGTGTAGCATGTAGTAAAACAAAAATTATTAAATATCAGCATTTAAATGTATGTTCCATTCATGCTAATATTATGTATTTGAAAAAAGAAGAATTTTTGTAATATTCCTGGTATGTGATAGCTACTAAACAAGATAAATACATAGGAGTGGAAAAAACACAAAAGTAATTTGCAATCAACACAAAAATAATGAAAATCTGTGAAATAATGAACTAATATCTGTCATTATTTAGAAATCAATTCAAGTACACAAAATATAAACCTATCTGGATTTCAATAACAAGTTTTAAACAATAAATCAATATTTTGAGCTAGTCCCATATAAAGGTGCTAATAAACACATCAGAAACAAACCTCAAAAATGTACTATTTCTGCAAGTTCCATTTATGAGCTATAACACAAAATTGGTCTACAATTTTTAATGTTCAAGCCAAGGTTTGCATGCATAGCATTTTTGTTCCATGTTTCAGAGAGACTTAAAGGAAAAAATGATCATCCTGCAGTGTCATTCTAATATTTTCAGTTTATTTTTATATTTCCACCTTTTAAGAAATCGGTTTTAGTAAGCTTCACTGAATCAACTACATTCAATCTCAGTGAAATCCATAATCATTGGAATGTATAGGACTATGGGAAAGAAATACAAATTTAAAAAGTAATTGAAAGGATTTCAAGATTTTTTTAACCTGATCTTCTCTTCCATATCCTTCTTTAATAGTACAAGTCATTCCCCTTTTCCCAGCGAGAGTCTTCCTGTCATTGGCAGGTTTAGTTGGCTCCGTTACTCCTCGCTGAGAACTAGTTGGTTTGGAATTTGAAGCTGTAATGCCACACAATGTGTGAAGGGGGATCCGGTAAAACCTGAAAGGTCTTGCTTCAGGAGAGGCAGCTGCATCAATGAAAATGAAAGTCATACATTAAGCCATTTCTCATTAAAAAAATGCAATTAAAGAACTGTAATTATAACTTCAAAATATATTTCGCATTTTAGAATCAAGAGATGAAAAGTTTCAGATTTTGAAAAAGATATTAAAACTGGTTGACTCTATCATGGAGAACACCTTGAATTCAATTACTTTTATAAGGAACTTTAAAAATATAATACAGCAGAGTTTACTTCTCCAAAAATATGGAACATACAACTTTGCAACTTGGACATCACATTGCTACAACCATCAAATCAACTCTATTTTGTGTAGAAGACTCCTTCTATTTCTTTGACCACTTCAGCTGTTCGGGGTTCCATATTGCACATAATTTTGAATACCAAAGTTTATCAATGATGTGGTGAATGCTCTTGACAGCAGTAGCATTATACACATTACAAAACCACTATTACTGAAACTTTCATTCACATACATCAGGTGTAAGTACTATAGAGATATCTCTTTCGAGTTCATTAAGTCCCTGAATCTACTTTCCTATCAATTTCAGGACATGAGTTATTGTTTGACATATTTTGAAAAATACAGTGTTCTCTCTTCCATGATAGAGATGATGAACTCCAATGCCAATCATAGTGACATTATAAAGCAACAATATGTATTAACTGAGTCCTTTCAAAATGAAATTCAGAGGCCATAAAATTTTACCAAGTTCTGAGTACTCATAATATATTATAATGATTAATGAAAAAAAAAGGTTATCTATGGTTCATGCATGTTAAATCCTATTTATTTTTGTAGGTTCTCTATCAGGCATGATAGATAATAATTCAAAGAAAATTAACTGACCCAAGAATGTGAGGACATATTGATAAAAATTTCATCGTGCCCTATAATAATCAGAATAAATTGAATTTCAAGAAGACTAATATCTTACTGCAAAATAAATTTGAGAATAAATGAAAATGTACTTCATTCATACTTGATAAATTAATAGATATATATAGCATTATAACAAAATTAAATATTGAAACAACAATGAAACATCAAGTTTTACATTAAGTCAAATTCAAATAAGTATTCAAATTAATACAGCAATATTGCATCATAATCCATCATGGTGGAGTTAATCCTTAACACAAAACCCTTAAAAATATGTAATTTAAGGACTTGCAGTGAGGTGAAGGAGGCGGTGATACACTGGTATCCTGTTCCAAATCTCCTCTAGAGAGAATTGGATTAGCGCTTTGGGGTGGAAACTGTAAGCCCCCAGTTAATCCAATGGCAGAAACTCTGTTATTATCCACCATAAGATTCTCTTGTTTTGTTTGGAAGAACTCTGGTGCAGTGGTTGCAAAGAATATATCATTCTGAAAAATATTCAATGAAATATGGAAATAATTGCCATGTATAAAAGTACATACAAAATATTATTTCATTACAAGAGCAGATAGGCATAGTCAATTTGAATCTCTACTCCAACGCAAATGCATAAGCTGTTAGTGGTAATAGGTAGCAGTAATATCACATTCTTCCTGAAGTTAAATTAACTGAATATACTTTGTATTTAGATCCACTAAAGTGACTGTATTTAGACCATTAGCAAAGTGATTTTTGCTATCTATGGTGACTTCAGAAAGAATGACCCCACATATTTGAGGCTTTAAAAATTGTTAATAACCTCTTTCAATCAAAAAATATTAGATTCAGAATAGATGAGAGGGTGGGGAAAGAAGCTTGATAACACTTAAATGTTACAAATGACAGGAATTGCATCCAGACCCGTTCCTGTTACCAATATTAGGGCTTCTACTTTGGACAACTACCCAAATTCAATGACAAGATATTTCCAAATAAAAAAAAAGTTTCCCTAATTTTTAGAGCAGGTCTACAGGTTGTCACTTGTGTTGTGACATCAGTCAACTAAAACAAATGCAACAGCACCCATTGATACATGCTCCAAAGAGGACTTATTCATATGATTTTAAGTAGTGAAAGTGAAAAAAACTTTTGACACACGAAACAATATACTAATAAGTTGTTTCTTCATAAGCACAAGTGAATGAGTGCACAGAAAATTTCTAAGTTCTGAGATAAGTGCAAGGGTGACTGCACCCCGGCTGGCTGATGAATACACCTGATTTGGTTGTTGCTGGTGAGATGGCATCACAGTGCATATGAAACCCAGCAGACCTATAGAGATAATTTCTGTATCTTTGAACACAACTACAGAGCTAAAGCATTTAAAAATTTTTTTTTGATAATATTATGGTTACTTTGGCGACACATCCTCATGCATATTCATGCCCAATACATTTCACTTATGTTTTTTCCTATAAAAGTCATAGAATGGCACACAACTTTTGTACATAAATCAAACATGCAGACACCACAAATATCATAACAATAAATTACTACAAAAAGAAAGGGTGTTTTACAGTGTGTAGAAAGTAACTGTTTTAAAAAATTATGCTGAACATATATTTTAAAGTCAACACAAAAGAATTTAGCAAGTATTTTGTTTAGAAAGTTTTTATGAAGAGGTTAAATTCTGTACATTGGAATAAATATAGAAACAAATGATTGACACTTTTTAACACATTTAAGGAAATGGGAACTGGCACTATTGGTTTCTTTCTAATCCAGTTGCAAAAAATTGGCAATTGACACATATAAAGCAATAGTTTATATAGTTCTAACATTTCATAAAATTGTGACACATGAAACATTTTATCAATACATAAAGTAAAAGAAAATTTTAGAATAATTATTTTGAAGTGGAGTTTTTAAAAAAATAAGTAGTTTACAAAAAATACTAAAAATAAACAAAAATTACCTTTGCTGTGATAAGTTTTAACTTTGGCATAGGACTAGTATAAACAAGGTTGCCATTAACAATCAGTCGGATCTCTAAGCAGTCTGTTGTCAAAGCCAAAACATAGGGGAAGGCCACAACTGTAAGACAAATGAATAATGAAGATGAAAACACTTGGTTTTTCCACATGAAAAAATTAAAATAAGAAATTTAGGGTACTGAAATTACACTATTAGAACAATCTGTGGAGATATTAAGTAATCACGATAAATATCTACAACTATTCTGAAAACTGATCCAAGCAAAAGTTTTCCATATTTTGAAAAATCATTGAGAAGAATGTACAAAGTTTTAGCTAACATTAGTTTTGACCACTAATTGAGTATGTGTACAATAAATTTGACATTGTATCACTCTCAAAATAATTTTACAAATAATCTAAACTGCAAATAATAAAATTCCTGATATATCTAGATGGAGACAATTACTCCTACTGCAGTTCATTGGCTAAGAAACAGAAATCTTCTCACTTCCTGATACATATTACTTAATTTTACCATGAGAAACCTCAGGAATGATAATGATAAATAAAATGTAATGTGAAATAAAATTGTGAATATGTATTTAATTAAATTTACAAATAATATTAATTCTTTTTTTCCAGAGTGGTGAATATGTAAAGTTAAAATATTAATCAAGAAAAAATTAGGTCTCACAAGATTATTATATTTCCAAAAAAATTCTAACCTCAATAATATTAATATCTATTGTAATTATACACAGAATAATAATATTATATTATGATGAATTCTTATTAATATCAGCAACAAATTATGTTGTTAAACGATAATTATTAGAATTCGACTGTGTAGAAATGGTCCTGTGTGAAAATTTCTGTGCACCCCATCTCTGAGTTCCTTCCTTGTTTTGTGCCTCCCCTATTAGTGTCACTTCAGCATAGTTTCCAGCTCTTGACGTTTCGGTTCTCTCTCTGTACCCCACTGTGTGCTGGTATGCAAAAAACTGGCAACACTGTTTGTCTCTCCTCCAGTGGGTGAGAGAGTAAATAAGGGGACGTAAGGGTGGGAGGGGTGGTAGGTAGTTGTAGCCCCACCCACTGATCACTGAGAAGGACCATTTCTACGAGGTCTGACTATATCACACCAATGAACATTTGTTTGCTGGTTATTTTTCAGCTGAGTACATATAATCCTAGTTTCTAAAGTTGTATATAAACAATGTCAGTTTTAATACTTATTAAATAACCACAAACAAATTAAACATCAGTTGATGATTATCATCAACACTGGGGATGTACTGCTAAATCTTTGTGGAAATACTAGATATTAAAACTAACTTTGTTAATCATGGAAATCCACAAAGTGATGCCTCAGTGAATTTTGGCACTGTGATACTTATGTATGTAAAATGGTATTAAAATTTCTATACTCTTACCAATATCATTTGGCACGGAATTCCAGTGAAAATCAAATTCACTGTTGACAGGTCCTTCATGAAGTAGCTTTTGAAAGTGACATGTATCTAAAAAAAAAGATTATATTGAAAAATTGATCATATTCAAATATTGCATATTATATTATCCATTATTTTACAAATATATAGTCTGATCATAATATTACAAGAATGTAATAGATATAATGGAGAATGACTGGGTAATTCATGAAATACATTCATAATGGGGGCTCACATGAATAATGACCATTTATCAGTGACTAGATATTAAACTAAGAGTTAGTTTTACTTGCTAAATGCACTAAAAACCTTATGGCATATGAAAGCCACATATTTGGAAAATGGGGGCACCTACTATTTCCTATGAAGTTCTTACATCAAGAAATCACGCAATTCTTTTTGGATTTTGTTCAAAGCCATCACCCGTGAATTGAAATTCCAGTGAAAATCAAATTCATTGTTGACAGGCCCTTCATGAAGTAGCTTTTTAAAGTGACATGTATCTAAAAAAAGATTACATTGAAAAATTGCTGGTTCTTCATTAGCAATACGATCATGATACTCAGATATTGCATATTATATGACCCATTACTTTACAAAACTCTATGGCAATTATCACTTCCACTATTTGTTAAATACACTGACACTCACTGAAACAAAAAATATAACTAAGTAGATAATATAAGATGAAAAAGTAGTAGTTTTCCTCATGGAATTCTTTAAATCACTATTTCAACATTTTAAATAATTTTTGTCATTATGGAAGCTACTGAAAATAAAAAAAAATTCACATTACTGCGATTTCTCATTTTAATTCAAAGATGATTATGACATATCAGCCCTGAGGATGACCCTTGAGTCGACACTTGAAATGTCGGCCGTATTGGAGCCCTTGATCTGGTGGAAAACCTGAAAAGTCTTCACTTTCATGATTATGACTGTTATTGGATTTTCATCTAACACTGGCATTCTTTCAAATTGTTGCTTGCCATTTGCCAAGTAAATTTGGGGAAAAAAAATTTATTAACCTTTGTTAAATTAAATTGTTAAATTAAACAAAAAAAATAAATTTATACACTATTCTCTTTTCACTACTACCTCCAGCCAAAAGCCTGGCATACTTTAACATACTCTCTAATACTCACACTCTATCTTTTTGAACATACAGTCTTTCTTATTCCATTTTATATAACATCTCTTCATTGGAATTTTTCAAAACCCAATTAATTTTTCCAATGATCCTTTGTCACATCTTAAAGATCTAACTTTGTCTATGGATGTCCAAAAAAAGTTAAGAAAGATTATTTCCTTATTAATGTTTCACCAACTTTTTATGTCTAATCATTATTACAATTATTGAAATTTCTTTTGGTTTATATCAATTCATTGACACAATTCCCATAATTATCTTGCTGCTTAATCTATTTTTGAGTTTTGTTTTTGCATGAAATTTCAAAGATGTAATTAACTTGGTCCTTTTATTCATAGCCCATTATATACTCACCATTTCCTTCCTGAATGTGTACTATGTTTTCTCTAATAATTTAAAACCATTGCAGCTCAACACAATGCTATCCCAAAGGATGAAAAGTATGAATATTTGGAAATTTTTGAGACTAATTTATAATGCAGCTTGAGCTAACAGGCAATACCATTACTTATCAAGCTTAAAGAAATATATGATGACTTACTGTTGTAACATAATAAAACTTCTGGCTCAGAGTGGTCACTAGGAAGTTCAATTGCAGATAGGAGGTTTGGCTTATGTGATGTCTCCACAGTGAAAACAGTCTGCTTAATTGCCTCCGGGGTGCCACTACCACTACTACCGTGAATGCTGGTTGTGGGATTGGAAGATGGAGTGCACTCTCCCAGTCCAATGTCTGCAAGACCTCCTGTTCCTGGTGCAATTCCAGCACAGCACACAAGATCAAACTGGTGCTTGTAACCGATTACACATGCCACACCACTTGTGGTTTCCAATCCCACAACTGATGGGGATACATCAACAAGTGACATGAGAAGAGGAGGCTCACAAATTTGAACTTCCTGCAGAAGAAATAATAATTCCTGTTAAATTCACAATTTAAAAAAGGAATTAATAAATTTATATAAGTAAAAAATAGCGGCGACCAATGGAAACGATGTGTCTAATGTAGTTATATTAAATAGGAATACATAAACCACATCAATACATTTTATTTACAGGTTCAGTAATATTCATATTTCCTGTGAAAAATTAGTGATACATTTTGCCTATTACTTAAAATTTATATCCTACTAATTTTAACCATATAACAAATTACTTTATTTGAATTAGACCTTTAATTTTCATTTATAAAATCAGGTTTCATCTCATAATGTGTGAATAAACTAATCATATTGGTAATTCATTGATGTTATTGCATCTAAACTTCAAAGCCACTAATGAATCATTTGCTAGTACATACTTACCAATTTTTTAGCTTATTAGATACTACAGTTTCTCTTAAGAAATCTTTGGAAAATCACCTTGCATCTTATATGGTGATATAAGTGTTATTCAGTTTTCTTGGGGTACTAGGCCAAAACTAGAGTCCATGTCATAAGCTGAAAAGTATGGTAATTTGCCTAATTTTTATTGGCTTAGGGCTGATGTTATAATATTTCAGTTTGTTTCATTGCTTAATATCCTATCCTCTGACAGCAAATTTTAGGCTAGGCTTCATTTATATTTTTTCATTGATAATAGCTTTACATATTATTCTTTATATATATATACTTATTTTCATTTATAATGCTCTCATTGAACATTTACAAAAATGAAGAAAAGCATGCAAATAATCAACAGCTTTTGTAGAACTTAAGTAAATACCATTTCTCTTGAACTGAATTTCCTTTCAAGCCCAAAGGCAGAGCTCCTGTGAACAGGAAATTAATTGGAATTCATTTGAAAAGCTTCAGAAAATTTTGTCTCTTACTATCCACATTCCCTCTTCCATTATGGCATTTGTCAAGATATTTACTACTATATTTTTACTGCCAACTATCAGATGTACAATCACTACATTTTCCAAGTGATCTCAGATCGGTCTGAAGTAAGTTCCATCTGAGAATAGGGTAGCAAGCTGACTGAGCTCAATGAGTTTATCAACATGGATTTAACATATCGATCTTTAACTATCGACTCTTAAGCTTGGGGCACTAGCCTAATTTCTTTTGTTTACAATAATTCTATTAGTATGACATAAACTGTCGTTAAATGCAGTTCTCTTTCCAAAGTCGCCCCTACAGTGCAAGATGGAGTTGACTACATGAATGAGGTGTTAATACTGTTATTACAGCTAATTTTGTTTCATCTGCTGACAGGGAAGACACAAAGTCCACAACAGAGGTCTTCAGATTGCTTCGTTTATCAGTCAGATCGATCTGATGCATGTGGATCTGAAATCTCAGGTTGGCTCATCAAGCAAGCTGACTCGGCTCACTTCCTCATCAATCTGGATAGTTTGCTTGATCTGACCTGGCTAGACCGATCTGAGTTCCCTTGGTAGACTTAGTGAATGGTTTTAGTCACAGTATGCCTCCTTTGTATGCTGAATGAAAAATTTATTTAAAAACTATGAAAATAAATTAAATTTGTTATATATAATAAATAAAATAAATAAATTTAAAAAATAAATACCATTTTAAAATATTGATTAGTATTTCAATGAAGAGCTAACAACAACAACAACGATCAACAAAACAAAGATGAAACATATAAAACTAATTTCTAATGGAGGTGCAGTGCTCCCATTGGTCTATGGTATCTGAAACCTTGAAACAGCACATCCATTATTCTGAGTGATCTCTCAACCCTTAAGCTGGAAAAAATCTGATATACCCACCCCAGTTTTAATAAGTCCCTTGACTAAGAAAATTGGATTTACCCCAGGAACTTACATATAAACACACCCCATTCCAAAGCAACAATCAAGGATAGCCAACATTATGATTTCACACCAGATTCATTTAAATAATTTTAATATTTTTTCTTTGAATAAAGAACATATCTATATGAATATTGGAAGTAGGTTAGAGAAAGACCATTAAGCATCTTCATATTTTGATGAAGAATTGACATAACTGGGTTACAGTCTGAAATTTAATTCTATAGTCAAAGATTTGAGTGACATGGGAAAAATTGATATGCCAATGATATGAAGCTAATTCTTTATATCTTATAAAATATACTATCAACTTGATAGTGGATTGACTGAGAAATAACTTTTATGAGTTACTGGATTGCACTGAAAGAAGGTAATACTGCAGTAATCACCTTATTTCCAAATCAGTTTCCACTATAGTTTCACTTTAACAGTTACTGGAAATGGAAGGTAAATAAAGTCTCATGACAGTCAGAAGTGTTTGCACCATCATGCACTGGACTACTATGGACTGATTGTAAACTGTATTGGGTGAAAGTTAGCTACAGAAAGTTATTTAAAAACCTAATTACTGTTAGTAATGAGTAAATTTGGAAGAAAACTAAGGGGTGCATCCCTTTCTGATTTAAAAAATTTTTGAACCATGAAGGTCTATGCTGATTTTTCAAGATGTGCAGTACCACTTTTACCTAAGCTTAGAGCAATAAATGGTCTCATGGCAAGGTGGTAGTATTAGAAATGAATGCACCACAGTATCAGGATGAAGCTCTGCCTGCTGACCTAAATAAAATGGTCACCACTAAGGGGTCTTGAATACTTAGGTTCCTCTGATTCAGTGGTATCTACTCAGGCCCACTTAGAAAAAGTTGTCACCACATTGAGGGGAGCAACTTTGTGAGGCAATGTTATCTATATGGACAACTGGTATAACAACATTAACATCTCGAGGATTCTGCCAAGTCACAAGAGCTATGTAAAGAGGACTCTGCTGCATTACCTAAAGGGAAACCCAGGTATGGTACTTTCCAAAAAGGTGAGGTGGTTTAGGGATTTGGTGAAGATATAATTTGTGTCCTCGAGCAGAGAGATAAAAAAGATGTTCTGATGCTCTGTACTGAATGCTTGAGGTCAAATGCATAACTGGGAGTACCAGCAAAACCAAGAAGATTTCATGGAGTGTAATTTCAATATTGATAGCAGTGATGATTTAGATCAAATGACACAATTATTCCATTGAAAGGACTACTATATGATACAAAAAATTAAGCCTCCTTTTACTTCATCTTATCCTGCAAAAAATTTTTTTGAAAACAAAATACCACTGCACAATTTCCACCAAGAAATAATGAATTTATTTTTTCAGTTATCACAATCTTTTCTTACCACATCTTCCCCAAAAGCTCTACACTATCTAACACAGTAGGATTATCCTATCATTTTCCCTAATGAATATCATATATACCCCAAGGATAAAACATAGTTTGTAGGGCATCCATCACAATACTGAATTAAATTAAGATTTGTTTTCCTATAGTGTTCATCTAAAACTAACGTAATATTTACTTTTGGCTTACCCTTAAGTATAGAAATCCTTCTACTGTATCTGTATCACTAGCTGGACACCATGCTGTCCAAGCAGCAGAATGGCGCCATTGCATTATCAGAAGACGTCGACCAACACAGACAACCTGTCAAAGGATACAAAAAATAATGAATTATTGTTTTTTATAATTGATTTAACCTTTTAGCTTTCATTTCAATATAATGAGGCAATATATTTTCTTCTCAGTTTCCACACAATTAATTTAATTTCAGATAATTAATTAATTTCAGGATTTCACCCAAGAGTTTAGAGAAAGGTAACAATTTACACTTGCAAAAGGAACCAGAGGTAAAACATATCATTTCACGTTTTAGGGTTGACTTTGTAATTTCACATTACAAAATTAAGTAACAATTTTATATCATGATAATTCCATTAAAACATTGAATTTTTAATTTTATGTCCATGCCTCAATTTAAAAATAAATTAAGAGGAGAATAAGCATTATTTGAGATACAATATTTCATTTAATGAAATTTTTCTATCAAGGAAAGCAAGGGCCATATTCACTAAAATGGGAGTCCTAGTTCTGTGAAAATATGAATAGTCACAATTATCAACCCTAAGGTCAATTTGATAGTTGAGCATTATGCTCACCTAGTAGTAAGCTTCATGTAAAGACAACATTAAAAATTTTTAAATAGTTTACAAGTTTAGGTTGGTCAGTGAAAAGAATGAGATAATTCATATTAAATTGTGAATTTTTCATAAATTTCAACACCTATGTATGTGTGTGAGTTTTGGCAGCCCAGTGGGTAGAGAGCTCTTGGTCACTGAGCTGAGGACCTGGGTTCAAGGCCCTGTGAATCCTCTGGACACTAGAGTTAACCAGGTCGAATAATTTTCAGGGTACCACAACTCAGTGGAAAACCACAGATAGCACAGGGAAAGGAAATGCTGCCCCCCCCTTTAGAAATACTTGAGTGCTACCGTCACCTAACATACTGAACTTAAGATTCAATACTATAGTATTTGTAGTTAATGAAGAAAATGAACATGCAGGGGAAACAATATAACTCAGTCTTTTGGCAACCATACTTACTTTTCCTATTTCCTTGTATAACAACATAACATCTTTTTACCTCAGTTTTACAATTTTAGGACACTTTACTTCCATTAAATCATACATATTATAATTTTTATGGAGAATGCAAATGAGTACATCATAGTCTAAAAGCAATTGAGGCAAGCAAGGATGCTACTGAGGTAGGAGGTATACCAAAAGTTGTCATGTATTTCATCGAACTTTGGGTTTCCTACACCCCTAATCCACTTGTCCTAGCACTGTTGGCCCATCTCTGACATATGTTATTGCTTCTAGGTCTTCATTACTTCAAGTACCCTAACTTCAGTTTTTCAGAGGTCTCAGAATTTTCAGATATAGCATGATTTACTTTCTTAATACCACCATTCAAACCTAGACATAGATGCAGACTGAAGTAGTAATTTCAATTAAGTCAAACAGTGAAAATTAATGAGGACATTTTTATCCTGTCTCATCCACCTACCACCACTCAAGTGTGAAATCACAAGTACTTTTACAAAAGTAACCTCAAATTCCAGGATCGATCCTTTTTCGCATTAAAGTACAATTTAGAGTAATATAACCTTGAGGAAAATAAACAAGAGTTTTGCAGTTTTCCGAAAACCAAATTTTCTTTTCAAATACTTGTGAAATATTTCGTTTGATATAACTTTTATACGTTTTATATCAAGTAAATTAAGAATTTTTCGGTAATTCTCCCGCTCAAACTCTGAATGGATACATCATTTAGTAAAATGATTTTCAGCTAGGTACTTACTGAAATTTTTCTAAGTAACTTGACTGATAAGTGATCGAAAGTAGCAAGGAATTTAAGTGATCTCAAATACTATGATTTTTTGGGGTAGTCTTCTAAGTGATGGCTCTTCTCCATGTCACGACGAATCGAATACCTCTTATTCTGGCATATGAAATGGAATGCCTCTCTAATAATTATGGAAATAGTCCTCATCTTCATAGGAGAATATCGATCACTCTTACCTAATAACTTGCCTTCCAACGGTCATTAATGTATTCCACCAAAGTCTAGACTGTGCCATTGTCCTCTTAATTTCAGGTTATACCCGAGCTGCAAAGAGTGGCAGTATAAGATGATAGAAATTTATACTTCGTACCACCGTATAAGTAAAAAAAATGCCTTTCATTCGAAGTAGACGATTGAATCAGAAAAAATTGAATACTCTAAGGCACAATTACAGCATTTAATTACTATAATATAGTTACCTATTTAGTATATAAGACACCGCCATTATTCACCAACGTCTTTCAAGATTGTAAAATATACCACGTTTGGCGCAACGATATAGAATTTTTGTCAGTTGAATGTTCGTGGAATAAATTGGTAAATCCTTTTCGACACATATGCTATATTTACTACAAAATTAATCGATGAATTATTTTGAGATTAACTTTATTGACATCAGAAGTACAGTTCAAAAGTAATTTATGGTTTTTAAACTCTTTGAGGACTCAAACCTACTAGCAATTACTTGAAGACCGTTAAAGGTAAACAAAAAATAAGGCGGTTAAATGAAATGGATTTGGAATTATGAATGCACTGCAGTAAAATCTCTCTTTACTGGCCACCCACGGTTCCGTCTGATAGTGGCCAATAATACGAAAATAAACAGCTCAGGAGGTATGTACATAAACATAAGATTATTAATGTCTCACTGTTGTAATTTTTAATAGACATATTTGCTGATGGAAATTCTTTTCAAAGTTCAATTCCTGGCCATTTTCACTGTAGTTATCGGTAGTAGTTGTTTAATTCAAGATAAAAATTGGTTGCACAGGGACGTTGTTTAATGGGACGACGAAGATGAGATCACTTGGGTGTGTTAAATTCGGATTCCATTAACTCATCCCATTGCTCTCGTAACGCGAAGTCGAATAGACAAAAATACCCACCCACGTTGGGTCATTGAGTTATTAATCACTATACGAGTGCCTCGGTTTCAAATTACTTTTGTAAATATCTGAGCCCGTGTTAACCTTAGACTTTTCGTCTTGTTCTGACTACATGAGCAATTCTCATTTTCTCTTGTTCATCTACCTTCCCCACCGACACGCTTGAGGACTTCTGGGAGTGAAACAGAACCTGTAGGGTGTAACCATAGTCTAAACCGGCGTTTCCCAAACCTTTTCGAGTCTTTGCTCCCCCCCCCCTCCCCTTGCTTACATTAATTTATGGCCTACACCCCCTCCCCCGGAGACCTGATATGGTTACCGGTCAGTCAGTATCCTGCCTTCCTGTCATTATCTTGTTTCTTTTCGCCTCTAAAACTAAAGCGACGCCCCCAGGGGTGCGGTAGCGCCCACATAGGGAACCACTAGTCTAAGCTGTTGAAAATATGGGTAGACTGTTAGGTCGTAACGGCAATCTTTTTGGTAGTTTTCAGATTATTCCTAAGTTATTTCGTTAATCAGGTTGTCCTCTTCAGTTAGCAGAGGAAAAAGCCATATTGGACAAACAACACCCATGCCCTAGGTGGGACTTGAGCCCACAACCTTTGGGTTATCAGGTTAGAATGCTACCCGAACCAGCTATAGAAAAGATGAAAGAATGACTGAATTTCACATACTATAGTAAGTTCCTAAGCCATTTGACACCCGCCATCCCCCATAAGTCCTTTAATCCCAAAAGCCTCAACGTCATCTTCATTGTTTACCTCAGGTTGAGTGATATTTCCTTTGATTCTTGGCATCAAGCTATGTACTTCACCCGTGAAGATCAAGTTAGATGTCCAGCAAGCAAACCTCTGCTACTCAAACCCAGCCACGAAGAGGGTTAATATTTAAACAATATATTCATTTAGATTGCTGAGTACAGAATTGTCTATATATGTGGTGTTTTCACATTCGTGAAATTTACATGACATTAGGAGGCCAGTTTCTATCTCTTCCTCACCTAGGAAAATCAATAACCAGAGAACACCTTCTTGGATTTAGCTAGAGGTGTCCAGACTCATCAGCAGGAAAATCCCTCCCTCTTTAATATCTAAACACTACTAATTGAGCTTCCACAACCTAGGTTGAGCTAAGAGTTCTTTGACCAAAATGTATGATGATGATGAAGGGTAATCTACCGGTTAAGGTAGGTTTTTGATGAGCATTAGCTTAGGTTGGACATGTAACATTAACTTTAATCCCTCTTCAAATCTGCATACTTCCCACCCACTATCATTCTATCCAAAATCCCAATTCTCTTCCTACCACTACCCCGCTTACTCAACATCCTACCCTCTATTACAACCTTCAACAACTCATTGCCTCTGAGTACCCCTTCCATCCACATTTACTTTCTTTTCTGGATTTCTCACAGCAAACACCTCTCCTCCCCTGCCATTCTCGAAATTTCTTCATTTGTTTTTCTCTCTGTCCACTTCACCTTCTTCATCCATTGCCAAACCCATATCTCAAAAGCCTCCAATCAATGCTCCTCATCCTTCCTCATGGACCAGGTTTCGGGCCCATATAAGCTATACTCAATGTTAGGATTTTCACTAATCTTTTCTTCAAATTTTTATTTAGGGTCCCTCTCATTAACTCTTTCCTTTTCACAAAGGCCTCTTTTGATAATGCAATTCTTCATCTAATATTCATGCCACTATGTCCATTTTCCTCTATGATACTTCCCAAATAAGAAAACTTTTCTATCTGTTCTAATATATTCCCTTCTAGCATGATATTTAGCCTAGCCTTCTTACTTCTCAAAAATCTCATTACTTTCGTTTTCTTACTGCCAAAACTTTAAAAAAAGAATTAAATTTTTTTATTCATTTTATTAGATAACTTAATTTTTCAACTGCTTTTAATCTTGGTAGTGAAACCTTACAATTCCTATGGTTTTTACCAGCTATGACAGAATTTTAAATGTTTTCATTAATTTAATTTAGGTTTGAAATGAAGTTGAAATGAGGATCCAGTTCGGCTTCCTGTGCAATAACCTGCCTTTATATTTGGTATTCCCCAAATGGCTTTGATTACATTTTTGTTCCTTGCATGATTTTTAAACTGGTTGGTAACATATCAAGTTAGACAAGCTCCAAATTGTGAGTAGGCCACGTAAACAATTTGCAATGTGTACAAAAGCAATGTTTCACCAAAAGTACAAGGGTGTTCATAATTTGCTGTTCAGAATGAGAAACTTTTGATCTTGAGGGCTAGATTTGGCCAACTGTAACCAGAGGTTATCTCCTCCAAATATTATTCAAATAACCTAATGCATTCACATGGATGTGCTCAAGTAGTAGCAGTAGTATTTTTGTTTATAGAGTGCTTTGGCGACCACAGCCATTTCACACCTCTTCAAATCATAGAAAAAATCCTATTGGACAAACACAACACCCATGTGGGACTTGAACCCGTGACCTTTGGGTTAACCAGCGAGCTCGCTAACCCTGCTTGCAGATGTGCTCAAGTAGAGCTTTGTAAAGTACTTAGATGTTATGGCACTGATACGATGTGATCTGTTAGAGTGATATGAAATATAATACAATATCAGGTTAACCGAGGAGGTTTTGAATACAAAGCTTACTGAAGACTCCGTTATACTGAGGTATGCAAGTAGAAAATTAATACAATTAACTGAGCCTGAGACTTGAAAATTTCCCATGAATTGCCTAATGATGTAATCATTGTGGGATGTGAAAGTTTAATCGCATTTTAAGTAGGGACTATTATGCCTCTTTTCTATGGCTCTACTTTTCTCTATATTTAGAGTTACTATATAGTTACCTAATATTAAAGAATCATTTTTTTTAATGTGGTATGAACTTACCACATTTTAAACATTCATGTTAGCAAAAGTAATTCTTTCGTCACATAGAAATGGAAATGCTATTTTTACCATTCTTAGGTGAGATCCTCCAGGTTTTGAGAGAGCATATAGGTGACAACCTCTTGTTCTTTCCAGTCGATGTTCTTTCAGGTCATGTTTGGTTTTAGGTTGAATTTCTACAGACTCCCCTTTTGATGAAGTTCCTGTTTCAAAGTCTAACAGCCTAAACACATGCACTTTGCAGTCACGCCCTGTTACAAGAGATTGGACATATATTTCAATTAGTTATAATACCTTGGTGTGAACCATAAATAATACATAATTGAACATTTTTTTACATTTATGACACCATTTTTACATTGATAACATGTTCTCAATTTTGATTAATAGCATTTTGTATTTAGGGTTTTTGTGAAACTAGAAATATTTTATATTTGTTTATTGTAGCTACTGTGCTAGGAAAGTTTCACCTACAATTTTATTGAAGACCAATAACATGAATGTAGTAAGATTATATAATTTTAAAATATTCCTTAGTCGTTTCAAAATACATTTAAAATATTTTACATTTAGTATTTAGATTTAGTATTAAAACACTAATGATGAAAATAGATTAATAAAAATTAATGAACTAAGCTAATGATATCGCTGAAATATATATATATGAATAAAAATTTTTGGCATATTTTTATGGCCAAATTCTGTTATAAAAGATATTATTTAATGATAATAGTTATGATTTACATTTGAAAAATTAGTAACAATACAAATTTAATTAAACTGTAATGATAATTGATGAAATAAAAAATTGAAAAATATCAATAATTTTTCCAAATAGTGAGTAAATGTTAGATTGAAATAAGTCTTTTAAATATGTCAGTTACTACATGAGACATATGACATGGTGAAAAATTATGGAGCAGTTTTCAAAATAAAATCTGACAAGAAAGCAGTTGGTAATGTTCTAGTATAATTATCAGTAGTAGGAATAGTTTTGAATTAGGTAGAGTTGCCTGAAAACAGTTCACAAATTTGACCTTCTTCTCTCTAGTAAGCATCAGAATACTTTATCTAGCAGGCTACCATGGCAATCAAGGTAGTATAAGGCAGTGGCCTACATTTTTGGTTCACGAAATCTTACTACAATACAAGTGTTTACAATGGATATTTGGGATAGAATTTTGAGAATTGCATGTTTGAAAAGAACAAAATTGTAAAGTAATAGAAAATAATATTTGAAAATTTTAAATTACCTTTATCAGCTCTGAAAAGAAGAATTCCATGTGCTTCCACCACATCCAACTGTTTCACTGATACAGATTTGTCAAAAATAAGTCTTTGAGATAATCCTTCTGGAATATTAAGAAAAGACATTCATGTTAGCAAAAGAACATTTCTTACTGATGACATTTCTAGAAAAAATAAGATGGTTTATTTAGAATCATAAAGGTATATGTACAAATTTGCAACAAAATTACCTTCCACCAAATGAACACCATTTTCAGCTGCCACCAAGAGTCTGCTCTCACCCCATGAATCACCACATATAACTTCATGGTGAAAATCAGGATAAAAGCATTGTGGTTCCCATGGTTGCTGAAAGTATAGAGTAAATCATAAAATGAAAATTTTCCAACTTATTTCAAAGCAATGCTTGTAAGGATTTCATATTAAAAATGAAATGTAGTTAAAATACACAGATACACACATACATTTTTTTATCTATCTGAATTGACCAACTCGAAATATATTTTACCTTGGGGATATCTAAGAGGTATAAATTACAAAATAGCTTTTGAATTACTTTATTTTGAGAAGTCTTGCCATTTTTTAAATTTTCAATACTTTTTGTCTAAAAAATCAGTCCAAGACTTTAATAAATTAAATGATAATGTTAAAAAATATAAAATTCTGTACTTCTAAGAAAGTTGTTCACCATGTATTTTTGCTTGAATGCTACTATGATGTTAAAGATTATAAGGGATGACTTAGAACACTTCCATTTGTATTCAATTATAATTTCCATGCATTCTGTTTGTCTATGGTTATTATTTCTCTCGAATCTTGTAGAGAAATACACATTCTATCCCTTCTCTATAAAATTTTAAAACACAAAACACCTGATTATCTTAAAGATGAATTCCATTTTCTTGACAGGATACACAAGCTCAATACCAGAGGTAGCCAT
>WURS02000019.1:5813083-5851845 GCA_011762765.2 Rhinocypha anisoptera
GGTTTTTCTATGTATTGAAGAGGTGCGAAATGACCATAGCCGTCGAAGCACCCTATAAACAAAAATACTACTACTACAAAAAATGACAGTCTGCAACCCTATAGTCAGTTTCATAAGTATAGTAGAATCCACCACTCCACACAAGTCCAACAGGGTGTGAAAATTCACATATCAGGGTAGAGGGGTGAGTTCCTTTCTCTGTGCCACCTTTTGCTTTCCATGAAGTGGTACCCAGAAAATCACTCAGCTTCAGCAATCAGCTCAGGAGATGTCCAGATGAATCACTGGCACTTGAATGCTGGTCCCCACTTCAGTAAGCAGGCACTATGTCCACTGGGTTAAAGTTCCTATTATGTTGAGGTTTTAGTCCTTGGTATGGGATATTAATGTTGTATTCTAACAAATGAGTCAAAATATAACCTCCAAAGGAGTTTAAACTTTAAATATTTCAGTAGTTAATTAAATTTTTAAGTTTTGATAGAGGTGGAATGGTTAAAGAGAGCACAACCACCTGATATAAGAAAATAAATTTAAGACAAATAAAATTTTTTATTTTTACCATTTAGCAGAAATTTTTACTGGATTTGGAAGTTTGGAAAAAGGAACTTTTTAAATATTTTTACGCCTAGTCATTTAATGGAAGTTAACATTTTATATAAATGCTCACATTTAAATCTACTCACAATAAGTATCAGAGCAGTAAAAACAAATTATAATTTGTTGTGAGTAAGGATAAAAAATATCTACATAAATATTTTAGTTCATTCTTTATGGATGATGCCAATCAACATCCTAATTGATGTATTAATGTAGAGGGGTTATGGCGACTGATGTTTGAGTAAAAAAAAGCTGCCACTTCAAGGGAAAGTTTAAAATCTCTTGATTTGATAGTTTTCTCCCCTATCTTACATTTGATTAGCAGTTGTTGCAGCTATAAGTCACCATGAGTAATATGTAAATAAAATTACTAGGATTTCCATGATTGCAAAATGAATAAATGTATATCATAATTTTCCACAAATTTTTATTTCCATCTATGCATTTCACTATGACATGGTATCATCAGGTAATCTCTCTATCTATATATATATAGAGAGAGAGAGAACCAGCGGGAGTTAAATTCACACAAAATATAATATATATATTAATTTTTTAATCATGGATATACAAAAATTCCACAAAGCAAAGCCTGATATTGTTAAATTTATCATGACCTCATAGACTAAATAAATGCCATAATTTAAAAAACGTATCCAGTTGGTTTTGAAAATACATGAGCCTTACGATTCGAAAGTAGTACTTGAACTGTATTTGAAATACTTTCTCAAAAAAAAATTTTTTAATTAAAAAAACGGCTATTTGTCTAATTGCAATGCAAATGAGCATATAGATGCACCTTGTAGACCTATTTTTAAAAGACTTAGTCTGCTTCCTGTGCCCTGTCTATATTTTTATTTGCATGTTAGATGCAAAAAATTCTGATGTACATACACATGAAACTAGGCATAGAAACAATTGGCATGGGCTCTTTGTTTGGTACCATGGTACAGCCAAATCCCATGGATCTAGTTCTGTACAACAAGTTAGGTGATGGATTCAAGGAAATTGAAAAGGTGCATATCTTTAAGATCAAATTTTAAAAAGTTTTTACAATCATCAAGGTTTTATTCATTCCAAGAATTCTTGGAGAGTGAATTTAAATAATGTACTTATATATGTATCTGTTCTCTTAGCTTTGGAGTGTATCTTCCTTTTTGTGAACTGATGTAATACTCATTTCTTCTTTTAATATCACTTGTACCTTATGAAATTGATGGGTCCTATATCACAGTATATATATATATCATTTTGAGATCTCTGGACAAATAAAGATTATTATTAACTCCCTTAACACTTTTAAATCTTTAGTAAAAAAATGACAATGTAATTAAATAAGGCCTCTCAGGAAATCCTAACAATGTCTGCAGAATTAAAATATAGTTTCAGGCTAACTTAATGGAATTTATTCATAATTAATGTAAACTATGATACATTTGACTTTCCAAGTTTTATTTTTTATGGCCTCGATTTCAAGTAGTAGTATTTATCTTTTATTGGGTGTACCAGCAGCTATGGTCAGATAAAACTCAATTAGGCAAACAATACCCATGCCCTAGGCAGGACTCTAACCCACGACCTTTGGGTTAGCCAGCATACCCCCAGGCTAACCTAGCTGGCACAGGTTGAAATCAAAGTGCCATCAGCAGGTAAACAAATTAAGACGAGAGAACAAATAGATAAGGCACCACTTTTGGTAATGACTTAATAGTTAGGGAAGAGTCATTAGGTAATTTCATTGAAAAAACTATTGATTTGGTGCTCATGATCAGTTTATATCTCTTCTGATGGGCAGCTTCTATTGAAATTTATTGCAGGCTTGTTGAAGAAAATCTACCATTTAAATATTTATTGCAATTGATTTATCACATACACTTGCTTTACACATTTTCCATGCTTGTTATGTCTACCCTGACATTGTAAATAGGGGTACTTAGTAACAAATTTGTGGCTCTCAATGCTCAGAGATAGCAGAAGTGAAAGTAATAAGGGTTCTCCTCAAAAATCCTAAGCATTTGCAGAAATTATCTGCGAGCCACACCCAATTTTGAAGTTTCTCTGAAAACAAATTTCTCAGTGTAAGAAATATTCACCTGCAACTTGAAAATATATAAGTAATATTATAAAATTAGGTATTACCAATGTAATATAAATCACAAAGTTGAAAGAGGGGGAAGAAAATTAAGCAGAGTTTCCACTAAATCAAGCAGTGATTTTCTGGGTACCAGATCATCCTGCAAAACCACAGGTGAAATAGGGAAAGAAACTGGCCCCCCTACCATGGAGTATGAATTTTCACATGCTCATAAGCTTAATATTATGCAAATGAGTTCTAGCCCCACCTATCAAAACAATCTTAAGCTCGAATGTGGCTCATATTACTCAGTAGCTTCCAGGTTAAATGCAGAGGTTGAGTTTCTGGCTAAATAAACACTTTCATATCATTTAACATCAATCATTACATTCGAATTTTTTATCACTTGACAGAAATTTGTTTACGGTTGCTAAATATTTAAGTGTAACTCCTGGAAAACTGTTTGTGTGCTTTTTCCATTAGTAGATATCAATTTTCAATATACCATTTATATAAAAGTTCACTGTGGAGGCCGTCACTTGGTGGAATTCCATGATAGAGTGATGGTTTTTTAAATAACAATTTATATAGTTTCAATAAATTTCTGTACTTTATATATCTCATTTAAAATGAATCTGACATCTCACTTAAGACTTAATAAATAAAAACACCACATTCAGAGGTAATTCTGGCTCATCAGGATCTTTATTTTTCCAATTAAAAAAAAATAATTTTAATTTATTAATATTTTTATGTTAGTCAATATTTTAGTATAATAGTAACTATCATTCTATATATTCCTAAGAAAAGTCATTTTCAGTTTAGTATAAACCTAAGTTATGTTAAATAAAACCCCTCTATGGAATGTACGTCTACCTCCTTTCTTATTCAATGGTTTAGTTCCACCGTATAAAGCCTCAAGTAGTTTCCTCCATTAAAAACACCAAAGGTGAGCATGATTTTGGATATTTTGAATGTTTAATGGTATACCACAGCCATGAAGGAAATTCAATTAGTCATCATATGCAACAATTAATTTCACTATTCCTCCTTGTGAAATGTATAAATAGTTTAGTTCCACTCAATGGATGGGGCATCATAGTAGTGACCTGGTATTCATCTAACTGTAGATGAAGGTGAAACAAAAAAATTTACAAAGAATCCTGCTGCATTAAAACTAATTTTACAGAAGAATGTCATCAACAGCATCCTTGACTATATAATATACTATTTCAAATTTAAATAAATATAAATTATTAGCTGATACTAGGTCACAGCCTGTGCCACATTTAGTCCTGCGGTTAACGAAGATAATAGGCAACTCCTTACCTATTTCCTTCACCATTTCACACAGCTTGTCAATTGCTACTAGACACAGGAACACATGCATAAAAGTCTGTATATATATATAGAGAGAGAGTTATACCTGAGTGAGTGATGATAATTTCTGCCAAATTAACTAATCGGTTAGCATATAATTAATGAAGTGTCAATTGATGTGTCATGCATGCATAAATCTGTATACAACTTGGATTGGATCTCAGAACAAGTGAAATGCAGCATGCCATTAGATGGTTAACTAAAAGAGATCAAGATTAATTAATATATGTCATAACAGCTTCCCTAAGGTGGTGTTATTCATTTTAAAGGCTCATATTATTTTACAATGGCATTTTATTATGGTGGCCAGGATGAAATGAAGGTGTTCATTCCATTCCACATGAATGCCAAGGGAGTTACTTGCTTTACACTGTTCTTAATCATAGCTTATCAGTCAATATGTGGGGCTCTTACAGTTACATCAAATGCATATATTTAAAAGACTGAATTCCCATTAATACAGTAAAAATCATGAATCCTAAGAGAAACCATTTCTTGCTGACTCTGAAAAGTGAAATTCTACGTCATCGAAATCTTGCACCACTTGCAAATGACAATAAACATACATAACCTAACAGTCAGCAGTTTCCTGTTTAACACCATTAAAAAAACTACCAACCTGAGGTAATTGGACCTGATGCTTCTCCATAGAAAATATGCTATGTCAGCCTGCTGGTTTAGAGATACATCTTATTTAGACTGCCACTTCACATCTGCTCAATTATGTGTTGAATATTAAACAAATTGGACTTTTCGGGTGCTTTCCAGCTATAGGTGTAACTGGAAAATTTCTTTGGAAAAGAAGTGAAGTACCTAAAATAGAGTGAAACCCAATTGGAAGTGTTTTGTTGAGAAAAATATTCTACAGTACACTCAAGAACCACCGTAAAGGTGACCATTAGGATGGCTTGGTTTTGGAAACCTAGTTTTTAAGTCTTTCAGAGGAAACAGAAAATTCACTGGCTTCCACTAGTTCATGAACAGAGAGGCTGCCAAAGTTATGGTATTGCTTTTATATTTCATATAACATGTAAAGTTAAATTTCTCCTTGCTTGACCTTGAATTTCCTTAGTGTCCCTTCTTTGGTCAAAATAAAACTTCCATGCATGAACCTGACATCAGTATGCCCTTAAACTGACCTTGAAATCATAAATATCTAATTTTATTTTGAAAATGAGTACTACACCTTGCATGGATGACATAACTATGACATCAAGACAACCACCTATAATAAAGGAGGCATATCTACTAATTAATAAAAAACAGTACCTGTAAGGGTCATTAAAAACCTGGAATGTATGGATGGCTGTCATGTATATATTAATACTGTTCAATAGAATGTCACAAACCAAGTTTCTCCTAGGGGCCCAGTAGATGTCACTGTGACAAGTTATCACTTAAAAGATAAAACATCTACATTAGTAATTCAAGTTTAATGCACTAAAATATGAAGTTTAACCAATCCACCATATATGGTGATCTTAAAAATACAATGGAAATCATTACTTCATATTACACATGACAATTTTAAACCAGTAAATAGAATATCCACTTTAAAAATTGCATCTACATAAGCCCTCTTAAATATTTAGGAAAATAATTCACTACTCGGAGGAATGTAATTGAGTCTCAGCTCACTTGTTAACATTAAAAAATACTAATGCACACTACAAAACAAGTTGGAATTCAGGTTATCTTTTTTAAATGTGGCAAAACTAGTGCATTTTGTTGTAATGGTGTGACCATTATGCATTAATCACCGATTCTCAGATTTACTATACACCAAAATATGCTTTGACATTTTACTTACCCGATGTCCACACCTCTTACTGGTGTAAAATAATATCCGATAAAATTTTAGTTAAATCTCTTCCTCGAGCTGTATAAGAATGAAATATAATTATTACAACATTCATAATGTAAGACTTATTCAACTGTCATTGTGGATGACAAATATTTTGAAAGAAATAAACCACTACCATTATATGTGCGATATTAGCCAGTACTTTATCGATTAATAAATATAAATTCAAGAACAAATTTCCAAGCACTATAAAAGGTGTGGTTCAACATAAAAATAAGTACTTTTTACTGTCGGTTCATTTGTTTATTGCATGCAAGTTCATTACATGAAAACCTTTGATGCTATATAATTTTAAAAACATGGGAGTAATGAGACATAAGAGCAAGTTATTACGAAGGCTGACTCATCACAATGTTCAGCAGGGTACATAATCCAAACCAAATTCTTCAACACAAAATTCACACAGCAAATTAAGCTTTTAAGAACTTACATTTAAAAAGGCAAAATACACGGTGCCATTTCTGTCAAATATTCTGTAACTGTGAACAGGCATCCCCACACCACTTCATCAGTATAAACCAAACCATGAGGAAAATTATATTAACAAAAGTATAAAGTGCTTACAGAAACAACACCATCTCACTTTCTCCATAACATCAAAGCCATCAAGTACTGCATAGGTGATTGATCGTCAGTAATTCTCAAAATTAAATGTATGATAACTCTTACTCCTACGTTATACACAAACTGACAAATCATAATAGCGAAAGCATTTTTGTTATAGAAATTCCACAGCGAAAATACACAATGATACAAAGGCACAATGCACTGTGGCGAAGCAAAGTTCATGTCCGATTCGACGATTGTTTCAAAGATAAATCGGTGCCTTTGTGCAAAATTGAACAAATTAGCATAACTACAAAAAATCTTGGAAATGCTATTGTTATTTCAAATTTGACGCGAGTAGTTAACCATACTGAAAACACAAACCCCACAACTGTAAATTAAACAACTTTTACATGATTCCCATTCCATTACATATTTTGGGAGTATACCGAACATTCACTGATGAAGACCTCACCCAGCCATCTGCTGAAGCATCGCCACTGCTTATTCTCGTTAGCCCCGCATAATGGCAGCATAACAATCAGTTATTTGTCCAGAGCTGTATTGGTCTTGATAGCAATCACACATTCCTCGCCACATGCCTTCAAGACGGTGCAGAGCAATTCCTTGCCAGCATCGAACTCCGTCCTAAGCTGAGTCCCCAAATCTCCTTCGGGGACCTTTAAATCTTCACGAAGATCCCCATTGTCCGCCATCAAGCAGAGATACCCATCATCAGAAATATCAGTAAGCTGATAATCTTCACGTTTCACAAAAGGAACGTCCATATTGTGAGTCGATGGGCAAATATCTTCGTATTTCTTGCCACTGAAGATATCTAAACCAACTAGATGCACTTTTGCATGCCCGTGTTTGCCAGTCTTTGACGTAGACATCTCTACTATCTTACACGGACGTGCTTTTAGCATTACAAAGCCATTTTTACGTAGTGCAGAGCACTGCATAGGGTAGGTCACCGAAGCACCGGAATCACCCGTTTCAAAGTGAGTATCCTCAATTTCTGCCATTTCGACTTTTAGGTTGATCGAATAAAATTGATATTAAAAAGCAAATGCGTCTTTCTATAGCGGCTTTGAATTCATTTATCGTTAGAAACGGCGTGACTAACACAACGTGGCGCGAAACACTTGCTGCCGAAATAGGTCACGTGACCAGGAGAGGGACTCGTGGTGTCCCCTTGTGGTACAAAAATATATTAGTACTTAATTCCTTACACTCCCTATAGGTGGAGATGAAATGTTTTAAAATTTATTTAACATTGTAAACATTTTAAAAGCGCTAGTTATAAATGTGTCAAACGTCATCAATATTGATTTTTTTCAAATTAACATGCAGAATGATATTTTTACTCTTTGTGTTTTCCATTTGGAACGAAAACGTTATTTTTCAGTCGAGGTGGAGTCATTCGTCGGAGTTAATAAATTAACGGTTATTATATGATATGTTCACTTAAATCTTTCCAATATAGGTTATTCTATATCCCATCAATTAAGTTCTTTCTGATTGCAGGGCACGGAATAGCCGAAGTTTTTGACAGCTTTGATAAGAAAAGGAAATGTGTCGTTATATAGTCATGGCATTGACAAAATTGTGAAAACAGGTTGTTGTGTAGTGCTATTTGAAATTAGTTTTTTAGGGATATATTTTTATCACGATGGTAACCTGCATTGAATTGGCAAAAGTATTGTTGTAGCATTCACCTGAAATGTTTTCAATAAAATAAACTTCTTATTCGGCGCGTTCTCCTCGAGTAAGTTAACTTTTGCAAAGCGGTAATTTCCCACGTTTTCATGTAACAAGTCGTCTCATCACTCAATTGAAAAAACGAGTTCGTCTAGGGCAAAATTCATCACGCGTTTACGGTCTTACTATTCACTCAAATTGATATTGGAATTTAAACGTGTCTGCAAAGCCTGCTGAAATGTAGCAAATGGTGTATTTGGTATTCCCATTGAATAAAGAAAGGGCAATCGTTCTTCCCTGTGGTATATGATGTTTTTGAAGGAGAGACTAGAAATAAAACTTTTTAAGAGTACTTGCCCTGCTTTCCGTGTTTCAAATAATGCTTCTCGCCAAAATAATTCTCAAAACGGGCGCCCGTGTCAGAAAAGTATTCTGCCTTTCAGAAGTTTTTTTTACAATTTACTACGAATAAGTTTCATTTGCTTTGTCGTATCTACGTATGAAGTCACCATTACCTTGCTTCCCATCCATTTAGTTTCCAAGTTCACTGTTAATCTGTTCCCCGAAAAATTCCTCAACTGTGAGATACAAACGTAACTTTTCATATTCTTGATATAATATTCACAATTATTCTATAGTTGTGAATGTCATTAATTACAGATTAGTAACATTAGTGTCAAACAACATATACAGATTCTTTCATACTGTGATGTTATAACCAGATGTGTCGAAAACTCACTTTTCTATTTGGCGTGTTCGGAATGATATAAAAGTATATCAAAACGAAAAGCTAATCTTTTCGAAAGGACTAAACGACATGCTGCGGAGGAAATCCTTGCTTGGCATAACCAAGCAAATAACTTATGCATTAGAAATAATTCCAAGGATGATTCTATGCAATATTTTATAGTACACATGAACCCCTTAATGTTCTCTTGCCATCTTTGGAATGATCAAAATATGGCTTTCTTCTCTCTAGGTTTTTCATCATAACCTGGGAGATACAATGGTTTGTTGGTTTTCACAAGAGGTTTCTGGCTACCTACCCGCCCATTTCTCCCTTTTCTCTGAAATAGTTGTGAGAGGTCCATGAATGTATCTTGTAGATATAACATTTTACTTCTTATGCGCTGCATTTTTAAATTACTGATTTTAGGTACTCTTGGATACAAAAATGTCCAAATGTAGGTTGAATTGTATACCGTAATTCAATAGGTCTGTTCATTGCAAAATAAGTGATTTCTGAATTGTTTTGAAAGTGATTTTGAATATATTTGATTCATAGTGATTCGCTAAATGTTGATATTTAAGGAATTACAAATTTTTGTCTGAATTATGTTTCTGATTTGATTACATAATTATTTAAGTTTATATAGTCAATTCGTTTTTAAATATCTTATTAATTGTCTCACATTTATTATATAAAATGAATCAATATTGCGATTATTGCAAAAATGAATCAGTATTTCTATAACCAGTTTTATTTTCAGCATAATATGTTATGTATGTACATTAGAATTGTATTTAATATTTAATTATTATTAGACAAAGTTCCTGTGATTATATTTCACATTTTTTGCTGAATTATGTGGTAAAAGATTATTTTATGTTTTTATATTTATGTCCACTATTAGAAACCATCAGTATTGGAAGTATATGCAGAAATTTACTTCGTGACATTACTCTTTAGGCTTCCATGACATCTCTCTAAAGACAGTTACACACTGTTATCTGGTATTTTGTCACGTTAAGTGTTGTTTTTAAAAAGACAAGCAGTTTCTCCTCCTATCCTGGAGTCTTCTTCAGATCAAAAACGTCATTTTAAAAACAAATTTTAATGTGACAAATTACCTGATAACAGCATGCAAAATACCTTTTTACATGTTTAACGGGAATTATTGAATTATAGTTTTATCCCAAATCTTTCACTATTAATGTATCCTATGTGTCCCCAGAAATAAATTTAATACTACCAACACTCTGGATACTAAAATGGCTTTTGCATCTTCAACTTGACAATAATGTTTATTAATTATAATGAATAAACTAAAATAATTATATTTAACCCATATATGGATTAAATTTCCTTCCCTGCATATAATTATATACCTATGTGTATGTCAGAAGTTTAAAATGTGGGTAAACATTTAATCCATTTATGGGAGCAATTAGGCAATTTATTTTTGCTTATTGTTTTAATAAAATTCAACTTTAACTTAATAACTATTAGCTTCAATTTTCCAGCAACATCAATTTATTTGACATGCCAAAACTTAATTCCTCAAGACATGAAAATGCTATATTTAATTTAAATCCTTGCAAAACTTTGGTATCATGTTAAGAAAAAAATTATCTATATTTCTCTATATAAAAATTATCCTCTCTTCTCTGGAATAAATTGAAGATGCTTTGACTTTATTTATTTTCTTTTACTGCAGTTGATGGTACATAAGTTTTCAAGTATTTATTTTCAATATAATTACCTTGCCGTCTACTACCAATAGTTATGTAAATGTGTCAGATCTTTCAGACTTACAGGTGCTGTCAACAGATTTTGTTTCTATCTTGCAGTTCACAGTTAATAGAAATACACTAATAAGTAGTGCTCATAGCCCATTTTTATTAAATATGTAACTTTAATGTTATTTACCAAAAGTGGAAAGAATATAGCAGGCTCAATATGTAACAATGAAAATAATTTTGCTTCAGGTCTGCTCCTTTGGAATTTCTCTACATATGAACCTGCCACTAGTTATGTCAGGGATTTGATGTAACTAAGAAATCTTCCTAAGTACATTTGTTGACAGTCATATGAAGCATTAAACTTGTGCAGCAATGACACTTAAAAGACAAGGTGGTATCTCCCCAATCCCAAAGGAATAGTTAAATTTTTAAAGGAGATCCAATACTTTTTTAGAGAACAAGGTAAATTGCTACTTAGTGTACCTTAATGAAATTGATGAATATTATCTAGGAATACAATGACTTAGAGGTTCTTAAATAAAGTTTTTTTGTGGCATAATGCATCTGTTTAAAAGTAGAATTGGTATGTGATACATTATGATATATGCACTTGAATTTAGGAATTAAGTAATTCTTACTGCATATTCAATTATAGAAACTTCTAATATGTTACTATGGTTTATTATTAATTGATTCTGTGACTAAGTCCTGTAGGGGGCCGTGTAACTTGGGTTGAAGTCAAAAATATTTAAGTGTGAGTTTGTAATTTAATTCTTCTCCAATCCTTGAATCATTATTAAATGAGGAGAATTTGCTCAAATTTATCTGTTTTAAGATATACTTGAGTTCACAATCACTATTATGAATAATATGATATCAATGAATATTTCAAAAGTAGATAATTCTTTCTCTGTCATTCATTTAATCAGCCCCATACTCCTTATATCAAAACCTTTTTACTGGCATTTTTACCAAACTTCCAATATATAAATATGAGTATAATAGTTTTTGCTGGTCACTTTTATTATATCACCCTTTCTAAATTCATTAAAATGCAATTGGAGGTACCAGTACACACCACCTGAAAAATGCTGGCAACCTAAAGATTTATTAACAGCCACAATTTTGCTACAGTTCTTCTGTTTACTAATATATCCGTTTAAGTCCACCTTCTACCACAATAGTAAAGGTATGATTGTTATGATGTGTATTGTGGGACAAATTGTAAAGTCTAAAGCATATAATAGCAAAAAAAAGTGCGGTACACATTTTCAACCCATATGAATTTGTGCAAAAGAAAAAATAATGACTAACGGCCACTTAAACGAGGAATATTTGAATATTAAAAAAGGGAGTAAGTTATGTAAAATTATTTTTTTATAGTTTTCAGTCTTAAAATTGTTCCATTCTTGCAACAACTTCAGTAAAGTTATCTTAATTATCACTTTGAAATGCACTTGTAATATTGAAAGATATCATTTAATTTCCCTAATGCCTTATATTGTCAATATGTTAAGCCAGAAATAATTAAATGTTGCATAGACTGGAATGGGGTGCATAAAATGTGTTTCAAACTTTGATATTATAGCTATCTTCTTATAAAGGAAAGTATCATTTGTCATAGAGAAGTTTCACAGTAATTATGTGTTATATAAGGGCAACAATAATGTTCTCTCCTCTTCATCATGGTTACCAATTCAAAGTCTGCATGATTTCCTATCATGATGCAATTTCATCATAACTTTTTAGTTTTTAAATTTATCATTCTTCATCGCCTGTTATTAATGGGTAATCCTTAGCACACCTCTACAATTGTTACCTTTCGTGAAACCTTTTAAAATTCTCTTTTCCAAATAACATCACTTCAAGTTATGCCCAGTTTCTCTATTCCTATTGCATGTGTGTTACTAAATCTTCTCTTTTTTCCAATTCTACTAAGGACTTCATTGGTATTCAGTCTAAATATCCAGCTTTCAAAATTTTACTGTAGCATCATGTTTCCAATACTTACAATTTTATTTTCTCTGGGACTATTATGTTACATATTTCATATCTGTACATAAATACATATATGCTTTTGAGGAATTTCCATGTGTCAAGCACTATATTATATTTTTAATCTTAAGTAGTTATTATTCCTGGTAAATTGCCTCCTTCACTTGTTCCACACTGTTAATAATCTCTACTTTCTCCATGATCGTGTATTGGTGTACGACTAGCCCTCTTCCTTGTTTACTGAAAATTGCTATCATCTTCACAAGTGCCTTTCATCCACTTCACGTATCGCCTTCATTTCTCATTTTCTATAATTCATTTTTTTCCTTAACCTTATTTCTCATTATGTCATTTTGCGTGTTCATAAATTGTAACCAAAGCGTCCTTGGGACCACATTTACACCATGTTGCTCGGAAAAATGGATGTTTTAACTGAATCCATCAACTTACTTTGGTGTGAGTCGTGTTTGTGATAGTCTTCGTGAAAATGCCTTTCTTCTTCTTTCTATATTTGGTTAAGGTAGATATATTACATACATTCACGCTAGCCATTGTAGGCTAAATGTTGGCCTGCCAATGTGGGCTGAATGTTGACATGCCTATATGGGCTATATCTCACATCTCCTACCCAATACTCAGCCAATATTGGTCTTCCAATCTACACCCAATATAGCACTAATATTGTTTGGCCACTTGGGATCACTGGTGCTTTTGTTTTTACCAATATAGGAAAGTGATTGTCTTCATACCTAGTTTTTTCTACTGACATTTTTCTCACAATCACTTCAGATCTTAGCTCCATTCTCTGTTATATTCATGAAATATTTTCTCAGTCTCTCCTTTGTATGGATTATTCTCCTTTCAAATTCACCTTTCCTCTCCCCTTATTTCATTCATAAACCATGGTAAGGTAAGAAAGTAATGAATACATGCATCCTTATGTGCCATGCCTCTAGTCGTGGAATTTCTTTGTCTTCTCAGTGTACAGGAAGAGTGAGTATTCCTGTCTTATTTCTTTCTTTATTTTTTATACTGTACTTGCGCTTCTAATTAACATTTCCCTTTGCTCCTAATATAGATAATATATCATTATTCTGTGATTGTAAATTTCGATATCTCTTAAAATGCATAAAATGATTCAGTTCACAGTCAACACAGTGTACATTTACATTGGACACTAAAATTATTCTTCTCCCACATACTAATAATTTATGAACTCCTCCCTATTTACATTTGCATTAAAATTAACGATAAGTTCTGCTTTTTTTCTCCATGAGTGATTAAATCTCCCCGAGAGAACATATTGACATTATAGCCACTAAGGTGGCAACTAGTCTTTTGGATTTAAAAACTCTTTTCAATGATTTCTCTTGAGTGTCTTAACCTATTACAATTTCAAAAGTCATCCCTTTCTAACTTATGGTGTTATCTTTAGGGGCAACTCTTCCCATGGAAAGAAAGATTTGTTTATTCAGAAACAGGTTGTTAAAGCTATTGGAGAAGTTTACATTTGAGAACATGGCAAGCCTTTCTTCAGATCTTTAAAAATCTTAAACTTCACCCTACATATTTATATCGTATTGCAATGTTCCTTCTTTGTAAAAGTTAATCTAAATATGTTCCCATTAAATAGTTCCTTCTACTTCCATGCCAAACATGATAGTTTTGTTGTCCACTGCAGTAGGTGTAATTCACCACCACTTTACATGTACAGAATTTTATAACCATCTCCCACCAAAACTGAAAAACGTTTGGGAGTTTAATAGATTTAAATGCCAATTGAAGGCATCCCTCATCGAGCATGCATTCTACAGTATCTCAGAATATCTAGAGTGCTAATTTAATGGTATTGGTGTGCCCTATGTGCTTATTTGACACCATCCAATGTCTGTAAAGCCGGGTGATTCCCATATTTTCTTTCTCTTTTTGTCTTTCTTGCTTTCTTAACATTCTACCTTCTAACAGGCTCTCAACCATCAATCTTTCTGTAATATTTGCCCATTAATTTTTCCTGTGTTATTGTGTTATCTCTTGATGGCTTCCTATCCTAAACTACATTTCCTAATGCTGTGTATTTGTTTCCTTTGCATTTATTTTCTGTCTCATCTATTTAATTTTCTCCACCCTTCATCATACATCTATAGGGCCTTCAAACCAGGCTAATCTCTGGCTCCAGTGACAAAATTTCTGAACCTTGTTATGCCACATATTGAAGTTTCCACTGATCTTTTCTTAATATCCTTACCAGAAGTGTCTCTCATAAATTTCTTCTTTATTGGAAATGCTTAATTTATTAATACCACCCCTTTACTTATCTCTTTATTAACACAATTATTTCCTGTTTCTTCCAGAATACTGCCCAAATAACTAAAGTAATCTACTCATCCTCATGTTATCCTATTTTGGTGTCTGTCTTTGGCTTTATCTTTTTTGAAAATTGGATTTCATACATTCTCTGTTCTTAAGTTTCATTCTGTACCTGTAATGAATTCAGTTAGGATTTCAGCCATTTGAGTGATTGAGTGAATACTCTTTCTTGATCTTAACGAAGCCTTCTTGGGTTTTCCACAAGGTCAGGGCTCCATTTCAACTCTTGACTCAAGGGTCATCATCATGGCTATTGAGTCCCAATGATGACCCTTGACTCAGGAGTCAAAATGTCAGCCAAAATGGAGCTCCTAACCCGGCAGAGAGCATGAGAAGCCTTTGTAAAGATCATTCGCCGAGAAAGCTCCAAGATCCTATTTATTTCTTGATCATCCGGATATCTGATTAATCATTTCTTCTCACAAAGTCTCAGTCCTACCTCCTCTGCATATATGTATGTCAAAAAGCTAAGGGAGATAATAGAAAGCTGTTTATTTCTCTATCCTAATACTAACCAACTCTATTATTTATCTACTACCCTTGAACTGTCTGACATAAATAGGATTTTAATAAGTCACCAGTCCTTCCAGTCATTGTTCATATTTTGCAACACACCTTTTTAGTGATTTCAAATAGGTTTTTTTTATGATTTGTATAGATTAATCGTGACATTTCAACTTCATGTTTGGTGACAGTTAAAATTAATAATTTTTCTTAGCAATAGGTTTTTATGAAAGAACACAAAACACTTTGTATATCCACATAAAAATATTTATTAACAATCTTGCTATCATTGCTGTGCAATATCTTTAGGAAAAGTGACAGAGATAACCCATAGGTATATATAGTCACCTGGGAAGGAGGAATGGAGTGCTTTAGTGGGGAGTGGTATGCAATGGTAGTTAGTTTTTGAGGTGGAGGAGAGTAAGACAGGTACTGGACACACAGAAAAAGGAAAGGAGATGGGTGGGTCAGTGGGTTGTGACTGGGAAGGGAGAAGGAAGAGGGTGTTTCACCAGGGGCTGTGTTAGAGGTACATGGGGGAGGAGGGGGAAATGTAGCATTTTCTAGGTTCTAAGCCTGGAAATTGGGAGGTTTGGGACGGGAGAAAGAGAATCGTACATATATTTAATTTAGGAAATATAATTATTTACAGATACACATTGAATAATTTCTAATTGCTCAAAGACAATTTCACTCACTTCTTTTCTAGGTGGAGTATTTCAGGAGTGAAATTTCTCTGATGGTCTTACTCAATCAAATGTATAGAGGACAGAGAGGTCAAGTTTTTGCTTTTGAAATAAATATAAAATACTTTTGCTAATAAATATTTTTTATGTTGACATACCAAGTGTTTAGTGTTCATTTATCATGACTCATTTCTACTGAGTAATGTCAGAAACAATTTCCTATAATAACTGGTTGTTAATTGTATAGGTTCAAAGTTATCTCATGGTTAATGGAAAAGAAACATTATTTCCCTATCCTAAGGCCAAGCATTCTCAAATAGGCAGTCATTCACACATGCTCTACCATGCTTCTTTCACTGTGTCACTATGTATTTGTATCCATCCCTCTATATTTCATTCTCCTCATTTTCAAATTTAAAGTCTTTTATTAATTGAATTTTCATTCAAAATTCTTCTTTACCATCTCTTTTGTCATCCAAGGATTCTTGATTATTTGTTTGTTCTTACTATTGAGTCTATAGCTATTCACATTTCTATTTTAAGGTGTTTCTACCTTTCTTCTGTAGTATCTATCCTCTTGTCCCTATTTAAAAACTTTTGTTAGTTACCAGATAATCATATCATATAATTCATAATGTAGCCAATGTATCCCTTCTGTGTCTAATTATCATTATTTCAAAAGTACATTTAATTAGAACTAGATTGTGGTATGAATCTGCAACTGCTCCACGGAAATGGTGTATTTATTAAGCTATTCTTGTAACTGTATCTAACCATAATGAAGTCTCTGATATCTTGCTGTATTCCCCAGCATAGTCTAAGTGTACTTAGGTAGCTCATTAGGTTTGTTTTTACATCAGTTGACCCTTTTTCTTGTTTATTTTGAGATAATTATTATTACTTAGTTTCTCTCATATGGAATGGTCACCAGAGCTGAGTCATTCTCTTTGGTTCTCACAATAAATTGTATACCACTAATGTATTATTTCACTATGGATCCTTTAAGTATGGTACTGGCATATTCATTTGTATATTCTACCTTGGATATGGATGCTTCATTCTTATGATCATCATCTTTGTATTCCTTCAGTGTTCTGCCATCCATTAAATTTTGGTTCTGCATATATGCCCTTGTCTTTTGCCATGTTTCATTTTACTTTTTGGTTCAAGAGTAGGTGCATACCAGCATATGCCCAGTGAAACAAATCACTTAGCCTGAAAATGAGCTTTTAAGTCTCCTTTTCATTAGGATAAGATTTCAACCATTCCCTTATATGCATGTTTTTTCTGTAATGATCATGAAATGTTGGAGAAAAAACAATGCAATTCCACATCAATTATGCATTATAATGTTTTTCTTCAACCTTTCATGATGAAAGAGTTCCACAAAGTCAACCCTAAAACTGTTTCATTTTAAGATAATTCGGAAAATGTCGAATAGGGTAAAAGTAATGTCAAAGAAAAAGTTCAGATAAGATTTTCAAAATATTCATAAAACAAGATGAATAATAAATTGAAAATATTTTATCAAGTTTTTCTTTTGTCCTCACTTGCAATCTGTTGCTACCACATAGAATAGGCATTATTATTAATGTCAGTTAAAAGAACCAGTCAATAGATAGAATGCTAATACTAAGAGTGTATAAATTATTACACTTTTAAATAGCTCAAATACAATATTTTGTTTCTAACTCAATTATTGTAACTATATCAATATCATGGTAAGGTACCTACCTATATGTTCTCCTCCATGAAGTGTGTATGAAATGCTGAACACTGAATACCTTGGAGAAGGTTGTTTGGGTGCTCTGCTGGGTCACAATCTGCATTCAAATGAATCCAAAATGTTGGCAGAAAATGTCCATCAAAACGGCAGAAATGCAGAGTATGACCCATTGGAGCACCCAAACAACCTTCATCAATACCATATGCTGGGAAAGCACCCGTTTCTTCTTCACACTTAATGTGTACTGCTGAAATTATTTCAGATTACTATTTATGATGGGATAAGTTTTTCTGATTCATTTGTATTCAAGATATAAAGCAAAAATTATCCTATTGAAAATATTTTAAATATGCCATTTTATGAAACTGAATAAAATTTTGAAAAGAAGTCCCCAAATCTACCAGTGCAGCAATAGGAGGCGACACCTACCTGTAAAAATAATAGAAAGAACAATTAGAAACAGAGGCAGAAGATGCACATCTAATTTTATTGTGGCTTCATCAGTTGGACACATCTATTGCCCTCTTAACAGTTACATTGATCATAGTCTACATTGAAGGTTTGAATATTTTTTAATACATTTATCATATCCTTAAATAAAAATTGAAATGTTTTGGAAAAACTTCACAGGAGGTATTTTTCCAGTTATCTTTTGTTTCCTAATGTGATTCATGACCTAAATGGTTTACCTAATATAACCTAAGTGCTGGTATTCATAGATGCATAGAGGCAACACTGCTGGAGAAAAACCAATAAATGGCTTCATTTCCTTAGCATTTTGACTCAAACATTGTGGATGTTTGAAGGAATGGGAGATGGGTTGACAAGGTATATGAGATGATTCTGGAAATACTCAGGGAAAAATGTACAGGAAAATTACAGGGCATAATTTAAAAAACTTCAGGTTTTCACTTCCAAAAATAGAGGCATATCATGCCATCACATGGCATAGTTGTAACAGAGTATGCAGTATCAACCAAGCATGCATATATGGAAAAATCTTGGTTGGGCTTAAAAGGATTTACATGGTCTGCCACCCAATATTTTCCACCAATTCACCCATTAGGCATGTGGGAGATATGTTGGTGCTGTCTTTTTTTGTTATATAGTAATTTCCTGCAGACCTTTAAACATCCTGACCTGTAAGAGGGGTTGGAATTTTTATAAGCAGGCAGTGAAACCTCTAACTATCCCTTTCCAGGTTCTAGCTTGCTTGCTCTTCTGTACAAAAATCAGATGTCTTCCATTGAACTTCTATACTCATATTCAAAGTTCCATTATTGTCAAATTTCGTACCCTTTGATCTTTCATTGGAGAGAGATGATATGACATGTCATAACTCCATTGTAGTACACATTTTATGAGTTGCTACCCACTCTTAAGAATAGAGATGAATTGACAGGAACCTCCATGTATATGTATACTCTCACTCTACCTTAATGGTTGTCATTGAAACTTGAAGCAGAAGAGCTTTGGAGACCTATTAATTCTATATTCCCAAATAATCAGGACTCTTTCACTTATGTCAATTATGTTGAATTTATTGAGGTACATACAAAGCAAAGGAAATCATACAGTATTAACCCTCCCTTTTCAAAGATCTGCATAGAAAAGTCAAACTTTTTTGTTATTTATCTCCTATCCATTACTTAATTTTCCTAATAAGGCTCTTACATCCTATCCTTTAGTAATAATGATGATAATACTTATATTGATTTGTCCATGAATCTCATTTAGGAGACAATAAACCAAGTACACAACAGTAAGATGCACCTTTAGAACACTAGTAGTCTAAAACATGTTTCATGTCTTTATTTTCAAAAAAGGAATTTTTTTTAGGTTTTAATGGTAGATGGAAATATGCCCATACTTAAAAATTTGTCACTAAGAAATAAAAAAATAAAAGTTAAGGAATTAATCAATTCCTAAACTGAATTAGGCCCCTAGATTCTGCAGTTTTTTTCTTAAATTCTGCATCAGCACATGTAGTAAAAAAAATAATGAGAATGATATGAATAAAGCTAGCAGACCGACCTAGAGTGGGATAATTTAATGTTTACTTTTGCAAAGCTGAGAATTATTTGACAAAACAAGCCAAGGTCTGGTGATGTCTCAGGACACCTCCAGCCAAACCCAGGTTGAGGCATCATCTGACATATTCTGAAGGCTTTCACTCACATAAATTCAATTCCCTGAGAAAACAAAGTAACCTAGGGGAGTGGATGGAGAGGAAGTGGACTGGGGTTAGGGGTCGGGGGGGCCTGATAGTGCATACATATTGTAGAGATCTATGAGTTACCTTGGGTAGCAAGGTTATTACCATGCCATTTTATGCACAACAATTTCACTTGTAGTTACATTTGGAGTTAAATTATTTTTGCTGGTAGTATTTTCTTTTGGCTCAGTCACTTATGGGGATACATTTTAGCATGTTTATATATTTTTTTACATAGAAAGTATTAGTTAATGGGAACTTTACTGCCTCAATTTAGTTTTATTTTATTAATAAAAATTTTTAATTATTATTTTATATATATTATTTATTTTCTTTATTCTTTTCATTCTTTTATGTTCTTAATTCTTTCTAATATTAAAAAATGGATTTTCCTTTCTATGAGATCAATATTATTTAAAATGACACGAAGTCACATTGGTGAACTTCAAGGATTGTCACTTCAAAAGAAAATATTGATACAGCTTGTTATGCCTAACAAGTATGCATATTTTCTTGTAAGCTTTTGCCTTTTGCCAGAATATCTTTCAAGATGAATAAGTAGGTCCTGAAAATGAGTATTGTTATATATTCTGTCCATTCAATGTTCTTCTTCTTCCAACCCCCTTCCCTTCACCTTGCCTCTATAACAATCAGCCTATCTTAAATATCCTCCATCACTGCCAACTCATTTCACCCTTACATCCTAGAACAGTTCACTTTTTTGAACCTGCAGTCTGTATTTGCTCAATAAATATCTAAAACAACATTCACATACTTTTGCACACAAGCCTGTTTCAATCATGTTAAGTCAGAGGATTTTTGTGTTAGGCTCTTCAAAAATAAAATCATTAATTCAACCATCCACTTATAACAATTGTTTCTGGTAACAAAGTATGGAATCAGCTGGATTAGAGAAACATATTTTTGCTAATTAATGCCATGTCATACAAGAAGGACCAGTCTCTAAGAACTACAAAATCAGATTTTCATTGACTAACACTAGTAAGTGTTTTTATTAAATTCACTGAACTGTAACTTAAATGATTGCTTATTTTGATGCTGTATTTTTTTAAAATTTGATACTTGATTTGGTGTTTTTGTACATATACATTAATGGCAGGTAATATTCCTTTAAAACAGGTTCTGCAAGTTTCTCCATAAAAATTATAGAAAGTGCAAAAGTAAAGTTCTTAGGGTTTAATGTCCATGCCACATCTTCAGGCCAATTGCATGTGTTTTTAAGTTGCATAGGTATTATCTGGATGACAACTCTCATGAGTTGGCCTGGGACTGGGCTTTAAAAGTGCCAATACATATTACTCATAATCATTAAAATTATGTTATACTTTAAGTTCATAGAATTCATGTAAGGAATTCATTCATTCTAAGGAAGCTTGCCACTTGTAAAAGCATAAATTCAAAGGACTGTGTTCTACACATACTATGTATATCAGGATCAAAAAGACATGGCCCTACAAAATCATGATACTATGGTGGTTTCTCAACTACAGGGTTTTTGTATCTTACAGCAAATGGAGTAAGTCATTGACCAAAAATTTAATGGATATACCTTAAGACTTGATTCAGACACAATGGCTAACATAATGAAAAACATTCTTGCTATGCACTCAGCTTTTGAAGCCCTTCCTATAATTTTTTTGTAGAAACTCTGATTTTTTCCAGTTCAATATTGCAATTGGAAACAATCAGAGTTTCTCCTTTGAATTTATGCTTTTATAAGAAAAGTGACAAGCTTCCTCAGAATGAATGAATTCTATGAACTTAAAGCATAATATTAGGTAGCAGTATTTCATTTCTTACTCTGCTCAAAAGTAAAACCTTAAAATTTTTATTTCCCAATCCTTTATTTCTTCATCCCTGCAAATCTCATGTTTAAGTTAGTCTGTTTACCCAGGTTTTGAATGTAGAGTTTATGCTGTAAAACACTTGTCAATCATACCCACACTTTTCTTAAAGTGTAAACCAATCATTTTAGACTTGATGTCTACAGATTAGGATTTAGAGATTATGGTATCATTATCAACAAAGACTTAAATATTGATGAATGGGGGTATTATGGGAATTTCAGAAATGTGGGTGTGACCCTAGAAGTGATATTTTTGTCATTCAAACATGAGTTAATTTACTGGGGTGCACACATCTAACTTACTTCACCATATGAAAACTGAGACATTACCATATTGCAAATTGTCATGCATAATTTTCAGATACTTAGATATTCATTGATTTTTATCAGCAGGTGGTGAATAGTTAATTATTAATTCACAATCCTCTGGGAGTGGTTTCTTCGATGCCTGATGCCCTGTCTGGACAAAAATAATTTCTGTGAAATCCTGAACTCCACCACCTTGAATGTTTCAACTCTTGCTGTTGATGTGGAAGAAGTTAATTCATTCACGATGAGGACTCAGGTGGTAAGATATTGCTGATTTTATTGTTTTTTCTTTGTCATTTATTTATTAGCATCACAAAAAATATATATAATTGATATGCGCCTCTCCTGCAAATATCTGCCCAACCTAATGCCTACTGGATATTTTACTGGTGGGAGGGGTTCGTCTTTCTTAAGATGTCTTGCGTGAGATGAGTTTGGAGCGTTAAAGAGAGAATTCACATTTTGGCGTTATTCGTGAGAACTTAGTTATGAATTTTTTATCGTGCATTTAACGATTGTCGCACACCCAGCGTCAAAAGTAGTAGTGTAAACACTGAGAGGGAAGGTAAACCAAATTTTTTTTTCGAACGAAAGGCTTTTGATTATTACGTAACGTGTGTTTGCGTGATTTTTCTCCATCTGCGCCTCATCGTTCTCAATAATTAACAATGTGATATTTCATCGCTTCTCGACGATTTTTAAGGCCACCCGAAATTACAAAAAAGATCACAATTTTCGTGAGTTAATTTACACTATAATAATAAGGGCCGTAATGAAAAATGGTAAAAATTTGTTCATTGTAATATTTGAAAACCATTAACGTGAAACAAATAAAGCCGATAACATTTTTCATGATATTTTAGCTCGTTTATCCGTTGAAAATGTACACATTTACCCTAAGGTTTTCGGTCACTGGAATTTTGACAGGGTGCTCGTCTTGTCTGTATGGAAAGTTTTATGGGCTATGGCGTGGATATTTTAAATTTGTATTTAGCATTATTTGTGACTTGCTCATGTAAAATCGGAAGTCTTCATTATTGTACTATGTGTAAATTCTCCCATTTCTACATTCTTACGATTGCTTCAGGTATTCATTTACTTGTGTTGAAATGCAGCATACCATTCTAAAGGGCTTAAGAAGTAATGAGTGCACGAAGTTTAAAAGCAGAAGCTTTATTTGTAATGAACAGGAACGCCGAGTAAATTCAAAACGTTCAAGAGATTGTGATGGTGGAGAGATGAAAAAAATAGTTATTTCGGGAGCTGCAGGAGTCACAAAAAACGGTAGTAATCAACTGGAAAGTTGGTTTGTTATAATAAGAAAACGAGCTCCCCTCGAGCTAAGCCCATTGGCGCGTATGAACAGTACGCCAGTGATTAGGTTGGTCCTTTCTATGGCTCCCACGGGACACACGTCATGGACTTATCCTGGCTATCTCCCTGTTAGAGGTCCAACCCGAATATGAACCTGGGGACTTATAATCTACACCCCTAATTCTACCCATTACGCTGTCATGTGGAAAAAAAGTACAAAAGGAACTGGAAACCGGGAACAAAATGTGCGATGCAGCTATAGTTGTTTCACGGAGTATGCCATCCTGGCTCCTTAACCCTGACTCCTGAGCCGGAAAGTACATATGTGAACTCAGATCTGCCGGAAGAAGAACGTGCAGAGAAATTCTCCTCTCTCTGTTACTTTTCAAATGTAGTCGCACCGCCTTTTAAAGGTTGGCCTACGAATAATTGACTCAACTTCACTAACGAATCCAGCGGTTCAATAAAGTTTTTTCAATAAATTTCGTCTAGCGTTAAGCCTCCTTCCCCATAACGACTCCCAATCGTAACAATTTTCAACGGATTCCCTGCGCTGAACCTTCTTTATTTCATGTGTAATATTCTTTTCGAATGGATTCCATGCACCGCGCGTATTCCAAATTTGGCCCCACGAGAGATTTTTAGCAATGCTTTTTAACCTTAAAATTACTCCTACCAACAATGCACCTGCTGAAACCTAATTTTTCATTTGCCTATGTACAAAGATTTTGCTAGGTTATTAGCGGTAGCTACTCCTAGGTACTTGGTCGAATCGATCGCATTTGGTTCTCCACCACTGGGTCGATACTTGGTGGTCGATTATGTGATAAAAGTTTTCTTCAGGTTTTGTCACGGCACTTATAAAGAAGGATTTTGGTGATAAGACATATTATGGTCAGTATTAATATCCGTTTGTAAACAGTTTAAATGCGATTGTAGGTGGAGATATCAAACCATAGCTTCAAATTTGGCGTAGTTGATTCTAAGGAGCGCCAGCAAAAGTGGAAAATGGGGATAATTTTGAGGATCTATTTCATTTTGGTTTTTTATAGGCATGGAAACACCTACGCCAATACGCCAGCAATTAAAATTCGTAAAGGACGAACGGTGATTATAATAAGTGCTGTGTGGATTTAAGAATACAATTCATAGTCTGATAAATTTAATGAAACATTGTGGAATATAACAGATAAGAGGAATTAAGCATTTTGTTTTCCCCCCTATGCGAATCAGACTTCGCAGTAAGGGATAGAGGGTAACTGGAATAAAGCAAGGTAATTACACAAGTGCCCTCTATCCCCAGTAATTTATTTTTGAACGCCAAAAAATGGCCATAGAGGCTTTAGAAGGTCTGAAGGTAGGGAAAAAACAGTCGTGGAACAGTTAAGCAGTTATATTCATCGTAGGACTAATATTGTTTAGTATCCCAGACAAGGGATTTTCGTCAATGCTGGGTGCATGATCGGTGTGAGATCGGATTGAAGGATTGGTGTAAGGGGGTTTGAAATGAAAATAAATCATTAAAAAAACAAAATAATGATATCTGTGGTTTCAGAAATAGTGTGTGGTTAAGCATTAGAGCAGGTTGTGCATTTCAAGTATTTAGAAAATGTACTTACTGTATAAAAGTTGCCTTATTGGTGAAAAAATTAGGAAAGAGATTGGGTTATCAAAAGAAGTATTTTACTAAGGGGTTAAATTGTTGATATGGAATCTTAAGTGAAGAAATAAAAAGAGGTTATAAGCATTTTTTAAATAATCGGAGGGCTGTGTGGGTCTGAAACATGGGCGAGTATTATGGAACATTTTAAAATATTAGTTAAGAGTGAAAATTCTAATTTGTTAAATTCTGAAAATTACTACCCGTGACTCATTTTTTCTCTCAGCTTTAAGTAGGGACTTTTTTGTTTGCTGTGAAAGTTTCATAGCAATGCACGCCATTTATATGTCCATCATTGGAACAAATCCCTCATATATACTGGTTTCTGGTGAATAAAAACGAAAATATATCGAATGCTTATGAGATGTACATATGGTGTTGGAATACTGTTTGAAATTTTCTCAAATGTCAAAGTATGGATGGAAGCTATATGGGACAAGAAGGAAAAATTTGGCTGAACATTGATGTGGAGAAGAATGGTAACTTTTGTCAAGACATAGGTAAAAAATTTAATGATTTTGGGATGATAATATTACTTGGAAACATACTTTCATGTAGTATGTTTCATGGAAACGTACTTTCAGGTATCGCTTCACAAATCCATGATGTAATGACAAATCTTTCAAACCGTACGATATCTTTGTTTCATCAGCAGGTTATAAAATGAAAATAAATGGTAATGAAAGTAGAATTATGAATATATTGCTAATTTTTCGAGTGGGAATATTTATACCCTGTTCTATAGAAACATTTTTCATGCCTTTTGAATTTATTTATTGAACAATTAATGTTATTTTTATTTTATTTGCTGCTTTTAGAAATTGAGGGCGATCCTTGGTCTCTTTGACCGTATATTTTCCGTTACTGGAGCGTGAGATCTCGTTTTCCGGTTATAAAGATATGAATTATCTTGTTGGTGCAAGGCTCTTATGGAATATACCCGTGAAGCCGTATCAATTAAGGGATGATTGAAACGGATTTGTCTTTTATTAGTGAAGAAAAGAAAAGCTGGCATGATGTGTAGGAAAGCTTTGGCGACTCCCGATAGTTATGTGAAATCAGACATGAAACATAAAAGATTAACGGTATCAGGCTTGATATAGTGGAAGGAATCCATGATGGAAAAGTGCATATCTTTATTCATCATGAAACATAAAAGTCGGCTAAGTTATTAAATGAATTTTTTTTACATAGAGAATTACAAATATTATATATGATAATGTTTTTCGTAAGTTAGGTTACTCTAAATTCATTTAACTAATAGTGACACAATGGCAATAATCACAATTCAGAGTGAAGGTTTGGTGGTTGAAAGCTTTCTGATAAGGTAAATATTCTCGCCTCGCCCGGAGTAGATGTATGAATTCAAGGACAGAATATCCCTCAACTAAATAATGAATTGAAATCGAAATAAACTCTTCCCAGAACTGTTTTTAGAATTAATATAGAATTAAAATTTGTTACTATGCATCTAAGTTAAAATGAAATTCAGTTGCAAAATGACTTCATCCTGCTTTTGAAGTTCAATTTCAATGTAAGATAACCATCTCCTTCTATTTTTATGTAACTCGTACACAGTCATTTTCATTTTATTTGTGCTTAACAGTTTTTCTGGTTTATATTTGCTTACAAGATTTATTTTCGCTGTCATACTTGTATATTCAGGTATTCCAAGAACTGGCATTTTCAAGTCCTGCAAAACCCGAAAATAAGAGAAAAAGTTCATTGTAAATGATAATCGGTCAAGATTACGAACAGGAAGGAATTTTACAAGTGAAGAGGCGCTTAACAGATCTGCAGCGGCAAAGATCTTTCTTAATCCGTTAAAACTAGGTTTGAAATAAATTAATACGTTTCCTTTTTTTTGCTTTCACACGACTTTCAAAAAGAATTAAAATTTAATAGCGCTTGAATAAAGTACTAAAAATTGACGTGGCTTTTGGTTTTGTGCGTTGGTATTTATTCGAGGGAAAATAATTCTGCGATTCTGCGTAACAATTTTTAAAAATGTGGAATGTCGCTCTCTTTTTATCTGTTCCAATGTCCAAACCACCGTCCATTTCCCTCCATTCTCATCGCCTACCTGTCTAAGTGCTTTGGTCATCGTTGTTACCCCTCCCATTTTCCCTTTACCCGATCATCCTGGTGATACCTTTAGCGGGGAGCATGCACACCTAACCCTGAGAGCTCAGGGAACACATGTAAATCGCATGTCCCTCCTTGTATTACATACCGCTTCCTCCCCGACTTCCGCTGCCTGACCCCTCCCACCTACGTTGAGAGAACGGCACATGATTTCCTAATAGATCCCCAATCCCCCTGCCATCAAGCTCCACCTTTCCCACGCAGATCCGAAAGCGAATTTCTGCATGTTTTCACCTTAGGATGCAAAAATGTAGGTAAAAAATATTCTTGTTACGTAAATGTTTTGGTATAGTCGCAATGCCATTATTTTACCTCGTTCACTATATAGTTCCAAAAAGATGAGCCGTATTCCATGGTTTTTATTCATTATGGATGAGCGCGTGAACAATTCTGAAATTTTCTAAATATTTCAATATGATAGAACCAACTTAAACAGTTCTGCGAAGCAAATGTTTTTGTTTACTTTTTCTCTCCGCTAAAATCATCCGTCCTGTGACGCTCTGTGAACAGCGATTCCAGCTCTGGTTCCCTCTTGAGTCAAGACACTCCCGTCCCCTTCTCCTTTCTATCCTCTTCGATGCCGGTGCTCTGAAATGACTTTCTTTTGAATTTTCCTCCATTGGACATAGAATACCTCACCGACCGCCTCAAATTGCTTGACTCTGGCCCTTCGATTTCCACTGTACGCCACTCACAATAGCCTGGAACTCTCTGGAGTGGTGTCCGCTTAAACGGAATCCGGTTCGGGGCTTTCTGATAGGGCCGAACATAAATTCGGCTCCTTTTTCGATTCGAAGCAACCCAAGTCTCCCCGGATTTCTTATTTCTCTCTCCGTCCCGTATGACCCTCCCTTTAAAAATACCCGCCGTATTTTAACAGGTTTGTTTTTCCATTCTGGTGTTTTCCTGCGAACAGTTTCCCCGTTTGAAATATTGAGCGATTTCTTTCTCCTCTTTTTCTCTCTGGGAGGGTTACCTAAGTGTCGCTGAGAGGTTCAGCATTCATTTCCACATAAATCATCAAGGGTCCACGGCTAGTAGCTAGCTTCGTTTTTTTAGCAATTTCTTCTATTATATTATCTAATACGTGGCTAGAGATAGACAATTGATCCCACGTTAAATTAAAAAATGCTACGCGTAAGATGTTCTCTGTTCTAATTAATTTTATGATATACTGCCCTTCTGGATATCTCAGGAAATCCTAAGGAGATCCATACGATAGTATCAATTTGAGTGATTACCCATCGATTTCCTGGAATTAAAAAAGAATTCCAGCTATATTTTTTTCATTTTATCTTCAGAAATACTTATTAGACACGTGAAAAATTTAACGAAGAATGGCATAATTTTTTCAAAAGATTCTACAATGTTTTAGCACGCTCCTTTCAACATTTTTCCTGAAGTAAATATCAACAGCGAAGCCTAATTTCCCAATTCTCGTAAAAAAGATTCTCCTCACCTTGTAGTACTTATAATTGATAAGCATCTACGGAATAGTGCTGCTCCGGTTTTTTATAGCTAAAATCTGCATTTTCGCAAAATATATAAAAAGACCATTCAATGACCAATTCAAAAACTTATTGGCTAGAGAACTCTCATATATCACTGTTAATATTTGGGGGAATTTTATTATCATCTTGGTAGGCTATTTGATCGAAAGTTGAAAAATCCATGTTCAGATATCAGTGAAGAAGATGACTTATCAGCGAATATTCATTTCGTCCAATGTAACCTGTTTTAAATGTGGAATAAAGTCTATAAAATTACCAGAATGTTATGACTTTTAGTTAATTCTGCAGTTGCACAGTGAAAATATGGAATTTTTAGGGACCGACTTAAAATTAATAAATTATTATATGTTTTAAGTATTCGCATAGATTAGCAGTACGGGAGATGTGAGAGAAATGAAAATTTTTCAACTATGTAAAGGTTAATTCTGGTGCTAAGTTTGTTTGGCTGCCAATATTGAAGGTCGTACACACTTTTTAGTTTAGTTAACTTTTTTCGTTGAACTATCCAACGAGATTTGTAACACCTTGGCTTGAGGAGAGGGGAGATAACCACTAGTAGAATTGTCCTCTTAAAATGAAAATGCTAAGGAAGTAAACAGTTCTCAGGTATGTTATTGGAAGAGTAGACAGAGGAGTATTTAAAACGTATCGAGCGCCAGTATGAAACTATCTTAGGTTGTGGATGGAAAATTCATCTGAAAAATTGTGTACCCGAAGTTATAATTCAATTGTATTTAGCTCATCCATTTTATACCACGATGTTCCTCGAAGACATTTATTTTTCGTCTGTCATTCCAATATTTGAGTCAGTACTCGAGAGTATTATGGATAACTTCAGCGTGAGCGCATATCTAGGAGATTTAAGTGGTGAACAATTAATTCTGTTTGTGTAATGATTTTAACTTTTGTCATTGTTCATGAGAAATGATGAAAAAAGAGTAAAGTCATTATGCCGCGAGTATACAGCTGACAATCTGTGTTTAATTATTAGCAAACAGCGTTTTTTTTTTGCTATTATAACTTTTGGAGTTAATACTGTATCGAGAAAGGCTGGTTATTAACGGTTTTATTTTGCACATCTCTAAAAGATTCATAGAATGATAGTCGTATTTAACCTATTTTATTATAATTGCATATATAATGAAACTGAAGGGACTTCCACGAGACCTGACTAACTGAACCTATTAACTTTTCTCGTTTACCACTTTTTTCGTTTAAGTTTTTCAAGTTGGTCGCTTAACAAGGTTGATGATGTTAAGGAGCTTGATTTTATTCGCAGGAACTTTCACTCAAGTGTGTTGTAGGACAAAAAACTGTGTACGGGAAAAAGGTAACCGAGCTGGAAATTGGGATCCAATAACTAAAAGTTTACCTACTCATTCGTAATGAAATGTGATTTCTAAGTCGATTGTGCCCGATATATATATATAGTTGCACTTGGAAAATTTCTACTCAATTAGAGTATCTTAATCTCTGTCCATATTCTTATGGAGTACATTAATTTATAAATCCCCTTAAATTTCCTTGCTTTCTTTAATACAGACACTAAAGTATTATCCTTGTTTTTCAGTCAGAATCCGGTTTAATATTTCTTATCATAGATATGAAAGTCACGAATGCTGTCACGAATTCTGTTGCTGGGGCTCCGTTTTGTTACCCATTGACTGAATTCAGGGTTTAAGGCTGTTTCAATTAGTATATTTTCGATAAACATCTTCCATAAGGCCGACTATTTAATCCGGACAAGGGGAAATATTAGAAAAAATTAAAAATGAACATACATTAGGATAGTAAAATACACACCTGAGGCATTAAAGTGTTATTACAGACATTATTATTCTGTTTTATAGCTCAAAGCAATGAGATATTTGACTCGTAACCGAGTAATGAGAAATGAGCATAGTTCTTATGCTATCGTGATTATTGTTTTAGTATACAACTGTATTTGAGCATTTTTCAGTAATTAAGAAGGAAGTCTAGATTTCCTAATTAAATTTTCAGCTTCATATGATTATCGCATATAATGAGCAATTTTAAGTTAATGCCACAGTATAAACGCTATAATGCTTGGTGACTGCAAGTTCGTGATGTTTTATGTTGAAATAAGTCAAACACGAATAGTATATATTATTTAAATGCTTGAAAGAATTAATCAATAGTCATTTCTCTCAAAAACTTCCTCCATCACCTACCGTTTATAATGATTTAATCTAATTGGGTTTACCGGACTTGTCTCTCGACTCCATTTTTTCCCGCGGCAAAAAGTTAAATCAGGATATCAGCTTTAGTTAAAATTAACTTTTCTCGTGTCCCTTCCTCCGGTAAAAGCTCTTAAAAACCCTCTATCAATCCAATAATATGGTCCAAAATTCATCGAAATCTCAATACATTTTTTTACAAGTCCATTTACACTAAAAGCCCAACTTATTTCATCGTGGTCTCATTCGATGATAGAAGACTCGAAGATGGTTTGTGGATTAGTAAAAAAATGTACGTTCCGTTACAGTTACAATAATATACATTGAAGTGCTCCAATTCAGGTGGATCGATTTCTGGAGCTGTCCCAATTAGTTCATTGTCTATTTAATTAATAATTCACAAATTAACCAGTATTTATTCAGTGGACCAAAATTACCTTATTACATATACCCACATGGTCAAGTTAATCATAAGGTCAAATTCATTCAGAAATACTTCGATACAATCAAATCGAATCACTTTTGGCAATTGTGTTATTAAAAATATTCAGTGCGATGGTAGTGAGCATTATTTGGCAATAATTATATTGTGCTCACGGGACTGTATATATTTTGGAATGATTAGTAAATCACAATTTTAACAAAGTACATACTTGTTCTTTCATCTAGAGTTGTTCATAATAATTTCAATTCGTTCATAGAAAGATTTTTCCAAATAATGCCGTCTTCATCACCTAAGTCAGCGTTAAAAGACATTCGTATTTTAATTTAAGCTGGCCCAAGCGGGTCTATGCTTGAATTCACTACACTAAATCGTCTAAGCGGGTCACAAAGTGATTTTAAACTTTCATGTTCGTATTCTCGTTGTCCTTGTCTCAGTCTCATATATTGGGGCCAAAATACTACAGTGAGATGATCCAATATAAAACAAATCTGCAGGCAAAGGTCACTCAAAACGGTGTCTTCTAATGACCCTAATATTTGGAAATCCGAATCTTATAGTTTTTTAATACGATCGTTGACGGTGATGATAAGTCAAGTGAATGACCAATACTTGAATTATTCAAAGTTGAGGTAGAAATCCATACATTCTCTTTGTTCAACATGAAATTGAAGGACTTTGACATATTTATTAAGAATTTATTTTTAAAACCATTTCACGGGACAAATCCAACGAAAATTGATCATAATTAGCCACGTAAGTTTTTGTAACTAACTGAAGACTTTTTATAAGTAACTGAAGACAGCTTCCCTTTAGAAAGGAAAGTTGGGAAATTTATCATAATTTTTGGCTGCGGAGTAACGGGCATTATTTTGACGCAGCACGTTTCTTTTTTAAATAAGTGTTGTGGACCAGGAACAGACGAGGTTACATCTACTAGGAATTATAAAGGAAGGAAGAAAAAGGTTTTAGTAACTAAATTGAACCACGAGTTAAATCCAGGTACTAAAATTGCACTCTTTCATAATTTACTTCGTCCATTCAAGTGATATTTAGATAGATCTTTTATTATAACATCTGTTCAAGTTTGCAGACATTTTCATGATCTTTTGATACTTAGCTATTTAGTAAATTAAGGAGGGATATTTTTTTCTTTACTCACCTTCTGTGATTCTCAGAAGTTTTTAAAAATGTAAATGACTGTTCTGTCAAGAGTTTTTTTTTTACTTTTTTATTTGGGATTAGAATTCCTTGAATGCAACATATCTTATAGTTTATTTAGTACTGCAGCTTTTTTGTGTCCAATTTTGTTTGGCTTTTTCGTAGCATTTTAGTTAGAATATAGTACGCCTTCGCACATCTTAAAATGATTCAAGGATAGCTGAAACGTCTAGTCGATTATAAAGATTTCTTTCAAAAAGAAAAAGAAGTCGGAAACACTCGTTTGATGTTGTTGAGGAGTTCATTAAATCCCAGGGCAGTGAATTAGTTATAACTTGCCAGTGGACTATTGTGTTGGTTCATTTAAAAGTAACAATATTTTTATGTATTTCTTTAACACGAACCACACATGAGAGTGTGGAAGTTCACGCGAATCGGTGCACTAACGCCTTTTATTTGACTGTTCCAAGACACAAGAGGGTGTAATTTAATTATTTGGGAATTATAATTCATTCAAATAATATCCCGCGTACTCATATTGAATCTCGGAGAACTCATTAATTGCTTGAAACAATACCTCATCAGAAACTGTAGACTGACCTTAAGTAAATGCCCTTCTCTACCTGTAGAGAGAATTAACTTTTCACTTCATTTAATTGTGTCCTTGAAAATCATGGCTATTGATATCGCGACGTGGATGAGTGACTCTGTGAGAATGTGCCCGGTTGCCACAAGGGACAAGGTCTTCAAGGTCATAATTAGAGTAGAAGGGATGTGGAAGGCAAGCATGAGCAACAGTTAGTTCGCTGTTAGGTAGCGGAGATCTAGAAGCTTGGGGTGCATTGTATGCATTGCTTCTGGTTCATAGTAATGTGGAAAAGTCACAATTAAACAAAATTATACGTGGAATTATAATGGTATTGGTAATGTTGAAATCGAGAGTATTCTTTTTTCTAAAACCAAGTCACGTGGATACTTTAGTCATGAGAGTAGTGAAACTCATTGAATTGCAGTTTTGAAGTATTATAGTCACAAAAAACTGGAAATGGATTTTTGGGTCATCTTGGCCACTGATCAGTTTTAATTGTACTTTCATTCATCATTCCAAAACCCTGAATTATAAGACATTGCGACTGTATTGACATTTTTTACAGTAGTCACTTCCTTAGTCGGAGTTTTACAGTTGCATTACCTTTAAAACAGTATGAACTTTAACTTGTGTGCAGTTGTATGGTGCTTGAATGTGCTAATTAAATCCGTTATTTTATTATACAATCTTTATTTGAAATAATATTAATTAAATAATTTTAAATATTAATAATTAATGTTGCATGGTAATCAACTCTAATTCAAATTGCCACAAAATAACGCTTAAGGCACTAACGTTTATGCTATACGATGCTTCACGGAAGATTATGTGAGTTAGAGGCATTGGATGAATCTAGCAAAAGGATTTTCACTCACATTTTACACTGATGAACTTAATTTCCTTAGATATATCAATTACGTACTTCACCTAACGTAGTTGAGGTGATGATCAAGAGAAGTCATTTTGAAGACAGGTCTCAAAAGTTCTCCCGTTGTTGTCTTTGTAATGCAAAACGGATCCTTTTTTGTGTGCAGTAAAATTTTGCTTTTGGCACATCTTTTTTGTTCAGACAAAAAGGTTTTGAAAATGAAAGAGCATCTCTGTTTTCCTACAGTCATTAAAAAAAGAACTAAGATACCGTTAGGTTAGTGCACCAGAGTTATTGACGTATAGTATATATTTCTGAGTTCCACATTTGTATCCTATGAATCAGTTTAGAGATTAAGATATATTGGAGAAATACCGCTCTGTTAAAACTCGCATGGCCTATATGATTTTATTTGAAATAAGATAAAGAAAGTGATTCGATCACCTTCATGTTAAACATTTGAGTTATTTTACTAACGCATATAATGAAGTACAGTATAAAAGCTCTTCAAATATAAGGCTTCCACGTTTTATGCTTTTAGTTCGGTTGCACGCACACACTTTCACGATCATTATGGATGAGTTTTACGGGACGTAAACATGCTACTCCCCAGAGAAATATCTCGCTTTTATTGGATAGTCATAAAAAAAGTTTTTTGTTTCTACACCTTCTTCAGTCCTTAATATAGTGTGCTAGTGTGCCTTTTGAAATCGCTGTAACTCTTAAACCATTTATTATATGACAGCAGTCCAGCACCAACGCCAACACAAGTTTCTCTTATCTGTTTTCTCTTATTACACTCGTCAAGAAGTTTGTCAGGAGTGAAAGTAATACTTTTGCGCTCTTCATTTGCAAAAGTTACTCAAAAGTTCCATCTGGAAGTATATATAGAATACTTTTTAATGTCTAACAAAAACTATTAATTTTATCAGAGCCTGCTGTTGTTAAAAGAATATCAGTTACCGTTTAAACTTATTATTATATTTTTTTACTTATAAAAGAATACAGATAGAACACTTCTAATTTTGAAAGAGTAAAAAACCACTATTGATCTCGTATTTGATACTAAATAAGAAGAAAAATAAAAGATAAGTGCCACAGAAGAAATATGACACTTTAATAAATTTAATCTAATACAATAATTAATTTTAAAGATTATATCAATGCATAAATATGTAGAATAATTACCGGAAATTTACTTTCCTGTTGATGGTCGTATTGATATTTGAAAACTGGTTCTATTAGCCTCCTACTTTAAAGCCTTTTTATATGGAATGATGATTCAAGAATAGACGGAAAAGCAATTTTATCATCTAAAACTGAGCAAAACAGATTAATTTTGACTTATTTAGGCGCTTTAAATATCAAGGATTTGAAATAGAAAACAATGTAAATATTTTCCCCTTGGAGGAAAATTTAATTATATTACCACCGTAGAGGATAGCATCGAGAATTTTGTAGAGGACATTTCTAAAAAATATCACTCGTTTTATTACTCTCAAGTTATCGTGCAAAATTTAGCGTTTAATACTATAAATTTAACTAACAGTTTGTATTTTTAGATTCTCATGTATTTTATATACGATACAAGTTTCATTGATTTGACTCCAGCATTGTGCCAGAGGCGAAGGAGTTCCTTCATGTTGGGGAGGAGGAAAAAGTATGGACTAAGTCTGTTACTACAATTCTGCACCCGCACTTCCTGTTGTTTGGATAGATCGTGCGCAAAGACGTCTAATGAACAATTTTTATCTTACCAACGTGTTGATGGCACCCAATTAGATTTTCACATTTTCTGCAGTGCTCACACCGTTCATTTTCTCTCTCGCTCATTTTCTCTCACAATGGAAGCACTGGTGTGAACGTTTACCTAAGAGCAGTCACTGGAACTCTGAATCCATATGCCTTTGAAATTGATTCTCTCCTTCCCTTTATAAATTAACATCTCCTAGCTGTTTATATGGAAGGCCTGAGTCTCCTGACGGCTTATTCAGGTGAAAGCAAAATTTTAACACAGCATATTGCTCTTCGCGTGTTATCTCAATCGTTGTCGCAGGGGAACTACACGCTTTTCATTCAACAGCGGATTCCACTGGCTTAATACTAGAGTCAAATCAATGAAACTTGAACCACATATACAGTTCTCATTAAGTTAAAAATATGGCAGATAATAAAATTTGTGAACATAAATCTTGCGAATAGAAAATGTATGGCCTCTCTTTAATGAAGAACCCTCGTATTTGGTTCAATGTGAGAAGATTCTCCTTCGCTCAGCAGAATAAATCGTAAAATTTTCAATTTAATGAATGGAGTCGGCAATTCATTACTAAGTCATAGCGTTCGAGATGGCATTGTCATTCGGAAGGAATGGATCGAGAAATAACTCCGAAGGAAATGTGTAAAAGCGTCCCAGCAGGGTGCTGGAAGAGGGATAGTTTGAAGAAAAGATGAATTGATAATGAGCTTGAGTAAATTGAAGAGACGAATATTGTCAGAAAATAGCCCATGACAGAAGAGAATTGAGACCCAGAGATGACGCTCTAGATCTTTCCGGGGTTTTAGTACCTAAGAAGAAGTGGCAAGCCAAATTTCGTCTAGCTTATACGTTATATAAAACACTTATGTGTAATAAAAATCTTTCACAATTTTGGTTGGGTTTGAATTAGTTTCTATCTCAGAAAACGCATAGGGAAGAAACATTTTTTCCGGAATTTGCAGCATTTGACCGCACCTTATCACCTTTTCATTAATCTTTACTGTCTTTCACAAACGATTCTCTGAGCTAGGCAAAATCATCCTCCTCTTCATAGTTTGCCGTATACTTTCATCATTCAAGCTTTCTTGCCAGTCTACTATCCAGCTTAACTACATTTCTTATAGACATATTTATTCACAATTCCATTCACTCAGTTAGCTTATATAATCTCAACCACCATGTGCGCACAGCTCATTCTCGCTCAGCAATACAATGTCGTTGGCTCTAAAAGATTGTGCATATTCACATCTCAACTCCCACAGCAACCTCACTTATATGCTCATGTATCCACAGAAAACTAATCATTCAAGTCATCATAATAGTGTCATAGTGGCATTATATCTTATATCACACCATGCTTTGTTTCAGATCTTTCGTCTAATATTCCAGTCAATCTCACTTTGCTTTTGTGTTTTTGTACTGTTCCGTTCATTCGCTCCTTATCATCTCAAATCCTTTCCCTTAATCCTGCCATCACCCTGTCATATTCCATCAATTGAACAATTGCAAAATTTACCATTTCGCGCATCTATAAAATACTGAAGTTCTTGCTAAAGTTCAATGATTAGTGGAACCCATGCAAGGGGTAAAATTAATTTCTCACATTTCTGAGGCACTTTCAGTCACCACCTAGGCAAAATCTTTTCGCGGAACACATAAAATTGAAGTGTTTTCTAGTTCTTACATTCCTTATTTTCCCGTATGCAAGGCCCGTTAATCTCAGCTTTCTCATAGTCCGTTACTATGGAATCCTTCAAAAATATTCCTCACACAATTAAGTCTTAATTAAGTTACATCACCGCTTCATATTTATTCTTGATAAACCATTTACACCTACGCCTTGCCATCATTTTTCAAAATTCTGACTACTGTTATCTTACTTTTTGTAACATAATTTTCCCGGAAAACGTGTTCATTATCTGAAATATATCACTCAATTTCGCATGTGTTAATACTATAACAAATCCCCCAAAAAACTCCCTCTAACAGTCACTTGAGAGAATATCTCGCTCTTATCCTTTAATGCATTGCTATACCTCTCTTCCGTAACCTTTACCACATTTACACGTTATCTTTTGCCTTATCCTTGTAATCTATTTCAATTACGGCTATAGAGCTTTTCTTTATTTCAATTCTCTTAATCTCTTAGAAGGGAATACCTCCTTTAATACAAACCCATTGATTTAATTCGAGATATAATATTATAAAAGTGATACGATGTTCCTGATTTCCAGGCGTAACAATCTATAAGGTAATGTAGGATTTTAGTTCATTTATGACTTTTGCTACTTTATATTAAATGAAAAAATCGAAACAAGTTTGTAATGACGATGAACAAGTCGAATTATAGGTAGATGTTGCTAATGAAAGCCAAAAAAAAAATAGAGTCCGCATATGGTGACAATTGATTCATCACTTTTTTGGACAGTATGAATAAGAAGGATGAGTGAAGTTAACTTGAAGTAGACCCATAATTAATCCAGCGAAAGTGGGAGATAAAACGAAGAATTTAAGATTTTGAAATCAAAAGCAACTCGAAAAATCAGAAAGACTCGTGAAAAATGTATGATCGGATATATGAATGCGAGACTTTTTCCTTACGTGTAATGAGAAGATAATTTCATTAAACAGTTATGCTCTTGGTGAATTACGTCGATCAAACATCAAATGAAGAAATATTTCCAGGAAAAGGTGAAATTCGCAGTTTATATAAGTCGATTAATCTATTACCAATATAGAACATAGTTCAAAGACGGTTGACATATTTATCATATAGAAGACATACATACAGAGAACTCAGACCGACGAAGGGGCAAAAGAG
>WURS02000019.1:5882198-5899379 GCA_011762765.2 Rhinocypha anisoptera
ACAGAAATAGAGAGATTGGGTTAGGTTATTGTGGGACAGAAAGAGAGAGAGAGAGCGAGGAAGGGTGGGGGGAATTATTAAAAAAAACAAGTGAAGGCCACTAGGCATAGCGCGGTATGGACAAAGTCAATAGGTCACGTTACTTGCATTAATGCAGTGATTACACACAACAGCCACTTGCTGTGGAGGGGGAAATAACGCAAGAGGGAGAAAAAAGAAGGCTGGTAAAATGTAGGAATCGTGGAAGAAGCAATAAACATTTTTAAATATTCTCATCCCGTGAAAATCAATTAGGTAAATTCGACGAGAGTCTACATAATGCAGCTCATGAACTCCAGTGGGATTCCAGACTTCTCTCCGAGATTATTTTTTTGTCCATCACGTGATAATACTCGATGGAGGTTCTTTGAGTGCCAATGCTTAATGTGCCAGTATATTCATGGTTAATGCGTGCGAGAATCGAAAAGGAAATAACCTATTTTGTTCCACAAGGCCCATTGCTATATCTGGCGGATCAGATACTTCTCGTCATTTCAAAATGGAACGCACCACCAATCTAAGAAAATACGATGTTCGCCCGAGAAAAGATACACAGAGAACGTTGAGTACTTCTACTGCAGCATAGTTCCTCGATTTCGACTAGCATATTCTCTACCAGCATACGAGGCCAGAGTATGTTATACAGGGTCCATAACTTCCTTCAGGGTAAAAATAATTTAATAATAATACATAAAACATAAGAGAATTGATTTCAAAATTACTAACAATATAAGTGTTAAGTTCCTATAAATAGATATATTTTGCATGCCACTCCATTTGTGGTCCTCGCGAAATTCAAACAACTCTTGCCTCTGTAGGCTCCCTCGTGATTACTTGATAACTTATTTAAAAGTACCTTTAGAAACTGCAAAGTAATAGTGGGTTATAATAGTTTAAGGCCTGTACCATCATATGTGTGATGATAAAGCCCGAAGTTCATGGGTATGTTAACTCACGATTTAGCTCGTGCGGAATAGCATACAAGTATTTATAAGTTTCTGTTGAAACGAAGGAACAATTTGGTTAATATTTTTTAAACTTTTCAACTGTTATAACTCTCTTTGGGTAAAATGCCACATACTCTCTAACACGGTGAAAACTCGCAATGAAGTTTTTCAGTTACAAATGACCTTACTCATAAACTCAATGACCTCAATCAATCGTAAACTAAAATTTATGGCTTCATGGAAAAACTGATTCCTAATCCGAGAGTAAAACTATCTAAAGAAAATTAAAAAGTTTGCGTTTATCTTTCCTCGTAACTTCGTTGGTGAATCTTGAAAAGCCTGCTTCTCCTGTCCATGAAAAGTGGACAACGTAAAGTCGGTAGCGAATTAATGGGGCCCTGGTTTGCAAATCAACACATTAACATGAGTCACTCGCACTAGCTTGTGTATTTCCTATGCATTATTCATAGAATACGTATATTCTGGTCTATGGCTCGTTGTCGGTGTCAATTGGTAACAGCTCCAAATCATGAGAGTAGCCGGTCTCGGGGTTAAACGCCTCTCATGAACTAAGATGGATTTTGACCTACTTCTTATCAGCGTCGCTTATGCTTTAAGAGCGGACGTAATCCAGCAGTAATGTAAACCATCATCAAATGCGAAGGAAGTAACGTTAACAAGATAATGGTCTTGCCACGTAATATGAATCCACGAAAATAATTCCACGGGGCATTCTGCTGTGATGTCTGTCCTTTTCATTTTGCCAAAGTTACCCTTCACCTTCAGTTTTTCACCCTCCTCGCTTTCTCATTCGCCTTGTGTATCCATTCAGAGTAGGCGGTCTCGATTTGAGGACTCGTAATCTAATTTTTAAACGTCGGAGGCAACAAAAGCAGGTCGTCGCCATGAAACGAGAGACAGGACGTAGACTTGTGTGCAGCTTTTGAATTTTTCGTTATCAGGCGGTTCTGCTGATTATACTTATCTTGTGATTATTTAATCGTAATGACTTTCTACGTACTTTTTCATTTAAGGACGGAAATGAAAGTTTCGTTGGATTACGCGTTAAAACCATACGCTCTTTCGTGGAAAGAGGAAACCAGATTCACAGCAGCCCCAAGTAGTCTGTGCCCAAGGTTTGATAAGTGAAGTAGATTCCCTTAGTTTTGAAACGCACATGTCCGAATTGAATGTGGTCCTTTCACTTCATCTCAGACCTATCTCGAACCCAGAAAAATCGCCCTTCTTGCGTTTACTGGGCTTATATTGAACTCCCAAATTCAGCAGTTCTGGTAACATTTTATAAGTGCATTAAATTAAGCGCAACATAGATATGAAGTAAAATTGGCTTCAATTGGACTGGAATATGACACTGAAAAACACTGAATTGAATGTGATTTTGTCTCGAAATGTCCGTCATACGCTTTATTCTGATATATCACTGCGGAATAAATTGCTTACAATGGCCAACTAATCAGGTGGTTAAAGTATATTATGCTGGACTCCTATTGAGAGGAATGATCCTGAAAGGCTCTGTTGAAAGACACAACTGATAAATGTGGACTTTCAGCGACACCAAAGATAGTGGAATGCAATATTGAACGAGGCCAAATCCATAAAGAAGACTTAGAAAAATGTTAGCTATGCCAGTTTACTAAGAGCAGCAACCTTCATCATAATTCTAATAATGAATTATACTAGGGAATCGGCCTTGTGTTATTAACGACTTGACGAAATCACAAGTGAGAAAATCGTGTACAAGATCGGTGTCTTGAGAGTTTTCCTACGCCTTGATTCATACTGCTGGGAAGGTTGTTCCGTCGGCATTTCAGTCAGCCCTGAAGACGTCACGATCATCCCAGCAATACATGTGATTACATAGGAGAAGAAAAATCTGAAGACACTGTAAGACAATGCTGTAATTAATTACTCTCATTTGTTAATCGAGAACTCTAATATTTCCTTTAAAAAACAGAAGGAGCAGAGATCACTTTGTCATCTTTCCTCTAAAACAACATCAGAGCGCTAAAATAAATAATGCGTAATCATCGCAGAGGGGAGAAAGGCATTCTGTTCTACGTAGTTGAACCCTCTTTGGATTTAAAATGTATTTTATCCCATCTATCTTTAAATAATAAGTAATAAAATTATTACGGTAGATTACGCTAAGTTTATCTGAGGCCTTAACTAGATTTTTTGTGACTTCTCTGTCGTACTCGACTCCGACTCGTCGAAAAATCATACTCGAGTTCCTAGTGTATGATTTTTCGTTCTTAATCTAGGAGCATATGCCATATAAAAATTTGACAACCAGATCCGAAAAATAAATCACGAATTTGGGGCCTATTTTACTCACATCCACTCAATGAAGGATCTTTGGACATGCCATTGCGAGTACAACTGTGGAACACGCCACCGAATTGTTATTAAATAACGAGCATGATTTGGGGAGGGTAGCAACTGCAATACTAAACTGACTGCCTCCATTCTCACACGTCATAGTTCCAGGGGAACAATGTTCAAATTGATGTGATATTTTAACAAGCCTACTAAACTGCTTTATAGAAATTGTTCACGTAGTGTCATGTGATTATGTCATATGCAGGGGTAATTGATGTAATGATTCATAGACAAAGGTTATTTTACACTAAATAATGTTTATACTATAAAACATCTTCGATTTTCCTCAGAGACGTATCCTCACCTTCACCCTTTCATTGTCAGCGACCCATCAAACTTAATTTTTTACCAATTTTTGCCAAAGAACTCTTATCTTCAGCTTCTTGGGGAAGTTGGGTTATTGTATGCTGGCCTTATCATTTAAATGGCCAACCCAAACAACAGGCATCTTCCATGCATATTTGTATCTTCAAATTTCCCCTTAAGGATTTTTGGGTGGCATATAGTACCCTCTGAACTTCAGCTCTTAATTTTAGTTGATGATGATGTAGAGCTGTTTTTAGTCAGTGAAGTGCCATTATCAATCTACAGTGATGTGGAACAAGACTGTGTAATCAGGAAATTATAAAAACTTGCGACAAAGATTCTTTTTGGAAAAAGAACTAATCACCCAACTTTTAAGAAAGAAAAGAAGACATTAATAAAATTAATATTTAAAAAATAGCTGATTAGTAGCATTCATGTATCAAAGAAATAAGGGGGACCAAAGACATTTCTTCACGGCAGTGTCTGACACACTATGGGAGGGGTTGTGGAATGTAACATTTTTCCCAGATTGAGCAAATTCTTTGAAAACAGAGTTGCGATCTTAAGGGACTATTCTTTAAATGGGAAGAAGAGCAACTTAAACCAGGCAATGACAGAATGATGATTATACAATTTATATGAACATAATACACAAGACTTGATAATTTAACTATTATCAAGACCATATCAACAATTTGTCAATAAACCTGAGAAATATGAAAGTAATTGGTAGAATTCATTGGTAGTTACTTTTTATTCCTGATCACACCAACTATGTTCCATCTATTATAAATTAATTCAAGTAGGACAGGGCCGAGACCCATGATCTTTGAATTTTGCAAATGCTCAGTCTTAATATACATTTTTATAAAGGCAAGAAGTCTCCGTAGGCTGAAGATACAATATTTTGCCGAAATATAAGTGTACTTATAAAGTCATTACAGCACCATTAACAAGTCTAAATAAGGAATGATCTTTTGTTGGACCAAATTTTAGTATGGCACAAGAATAAATAATGTGGAGTATTTTATTCAGTTGAACCCCTTAACTTGGTTTAGATACCTACTATTCAATTATTAGATTTATGTGAGAAAACTTTTAATTTCCAATAACATGTAATGGAAATTCTTTATCATACTATGAGAAAGTTCAAAAACAGTAAAAGCCTGTTAATTTTCCTATTGTTAAATTTCAGGATCCTTGGGATAATTTATCGATATCTATATTCACAAAGCAATTACCATATTTAAGGGATGCTTCGGCAATAGGTATCTTTTCAGTTTTAATCCAATAGCAAAATTCTGACTTTTTTAAAAACCTTGTAGAAGTGGATGAATTTCCCAAAAAATCATTTAACATTGGAATCAATGACTAATATACTTCACAACATCAGCCTTCAATTTGTGGAAGTTATGTATTTCCATGTTACACAATGCAAGAGGATCACACAATAAATATGGAAAAGTACGATCCTCTTGCATTATCTAATAAGTAGTATATGTCAAGAGAACTACGTATTAAGTAATTAAAGATAAGGATAAGAAAAGTATTTACTAATTCCATATTTGTGCATACCTGCTGCCCTCATAGTCAGCACTGATTTCCAAGAACTTCCTATTAAGGTTTGTTTAGCCACATTTAAAAAAAATTGCTTTTCACAATCACCACTACCATTTCTTCCAACTCCTCACTCTCCTTCAACCAGTAATGATGCCACTCTCCTGGAGTGAAAAAGGAAGTGTTGGTCTCAATGAGCAAGACCTGGATTGTGTGATCATTAATTTCATTGAAAATGCAATACATCCATTCAACATATTTTAAACCATATTGTGTAGTTCATGACATCCTAGATTATCATAAGTTTTGGCTATACTCCAAGAAAATTTGTTCAAAAAGTTATCCTGTCAAAAAATAGCAGGACTTACATTCCTCTTGATCCTGAACATTCCTGTGTTATTTACCTAAAGACTTTCTTTCCCTTCACACATTACCATAGGCCCACAAATTTTAAACAACTCATGAATTTCAGGACTCTCACAGAAATAGAATCATTGGCTGGAAAACATTTCTCAATATAAATATTGCACTGATGGTTAATTTTAGTGTACACAAAAATGAGTAAAACTGCTAATTTAATAGTTGACTGATAAAAATTTTAAGCTTCATCAAACTACATATTTCCAACTTCATTTGCCCTTTCATCACTATGATGGTAATTAACACATTACATAAATTTCTTTACCATGGAACTGAACAAAAGTGAAATGTAATTTGATAACTCAAAAATTACCAATTTAATTCAAAATTTAACTTGAAAATGCATATGTAACAATATGATACAAGCTATTGCATTTAAACTACTGTGGAAAGAACAAACCTCTAGATATATAGCCATTGCTCTTATATTCATAAAAGTATATTTTCTTCCATGAACTTCCTATCTCATCTCTCAATTTTGTGTAGCAAATAAGATTATTTATTTAGAATATAAGACCACATATTACATGATGGTAATTGTTCAAAATTTCAGATTGTGTCATCTCTTATCCGTTAAGTGGGTGAAGAGGTTGGTAATAACTACTTAAGTTCATTAAGTTTGAACCACATATATTAAGTTCTAAGTAATAATATTTATTGTAGAACACATTACAAGTTCACTTTATGTACGTGCCTTCAACAAGGCAACAGTCTTCATAATTTGAAAAAATAATATCATAATTTACACATAATCAATGAAAAAACAACCATTTCAATTGAAATTGCTCTTAAAATGGCATTTCAATAATGCAGGAACTGTATCAGAAAAAAATTACTATTATCATAGAAGCCAAATAAATTTTCAATTCACCAATGTTTAGCATCACAAAACAGCCACCATGGAAAAGGTTATAAAAATTTTCCTTGTGTCTTTCACCTATTGTAATACATTTGTAAATATTTATAAAAGATGATTATTAGGCCCATGATGGGGCCCAAAGGCAATAAAGCATGGGTAAAAAATACCTTTAAATGTGAACCAACTTCCTATTACAAAAGACATGTAAATGGGTCACATCACCAGACAAACACAATCAATTGAACACTCAAAATCCTACAGTGGCCTACGTAGCCTATCAATTTCTCAGTTACAATTGCTGCCTGTATCACATTAAGAGTTAGTGAAAGAGCTCTGCCCAAGGCCCAACCATTGAGTAGCACAACTGTGTAATGCACCATAGTACACAGGCTGGAGGAAAGGACAGCACCACGGACGTCATCCATTAATTGGACTGTGAATGAATATCTAAACATTTTCCTAAAAATTGGCCTTTTCTTCCACATGTTTAAAAAGGAATGTTCATTTTCAGTATACACAGGCTGAAGTGGGAAAAATCTTGAAAAACTATTCAAGGTCAAATTACATATATAAATCACATGAATGCTTGACCAATTGGAATGGTTAAAGCAATAGAAAATTGGAGAAGTCACCTGGCTAAAAGTATCTTCACAAAGAGCATATTCTGAATAAGTGTGAGCAATCAGAACACAATGTCATATTTGTTGTGCTCCCTTGCACATCGAACAAGGGTACAATCATGCATACCTATATGCACAACTTATTACAAGCTACATAATATGATAGGCTAAAAGGCCTACCCCTTAATACTTGGAAACACTAAACAAGAGTAACTTCCAAAATCATATTCACACACAAGTCAATGTGTCAGTCATAAATTCTTGAGCAATCAGTACAGTGTTCAAAAGAATTTTAAAGATTTTTTTATGAATCAAAACTTTCATATTTTTAAAACCTACACTGTAAATATTGAAAGGCACTCATCAAGTCTTTTTTTTAAATTTAAATAACAGCCAATAATTGAAGAGAAACCAACCAGGAGGAATGATAAATAGAAAAGGCACCATGTGCCATGAAATCTTGTGGAATAGTTCGATACAAATTTCGCACCTATGTCACAAAAATATAACAAAACAAGGAAAGGCTATCACAAGCACTTTCAAACCAAAACGGAAAAAAACAGAAATCACCAAATGTTTTTTCACTACAATGAAAATGCTGACAAAATTTAAATGATATGCTTTGTGATCAATTTCCTAAAAACCACTGCATGCATCCAAACAGCATGTCAAGGCAGATCATGGTGGAAGTTTGTACTTTCTGATACAAAAGAGGGATTTGTAGCATTGGGAACTGGCACCTGAGATTAAGAAAAAACAATTTAATTTTGACTTAAAAGATTCTTAACTTCCCCAAGTTCAGTCTTATTCAGTATATTTAATCATGTGTATGTGTGCATGCCTTTCATAAAATACAAATCACAAATGGGAATACCCTAAAAAGGCAAAGAAAATATGTTTTCAAATATTAGCAGCACTTCATGGTAAAATGTGCTTAAGCTTTGTAATAGAAAAACCTCTCCTCAAAATTGGCTTAAAAGTGGATTTCTTTAGCAGTTTAGTCAGAAAAGTTGTAAATACAATCAAAACCACAAACCTTCAGCTACCCCAATTCTATGGCAAGAGTAATTCATGAGTAGACTAAAAGCTTTGCATGTGATATTGTAAATTTTTTGAGAGTGCACAAAAAAACTGCTACAGTTTAAATACATTAGTTGTACCTCTCATACAATCGTATGCACCATCCACGATTGGCAACTGGTTTGTATCACAATTCTGGGCGATAAATAGAATCCTTCAAAAGCATCAGAACACATCAAAAGGCCATCATCTTCTCTCTGACAACCCTATAAATTGGTCATTTATGCATCCTCTGAGGGTTGCCTCTCTGTTTTCGTTTGTTGGACAAAAGCATAAGCAAATTATTACCGAGTCAAAGGACCCAATTGTCATTTATGTCCACAAAGGGAAAACCGATCCCTTTCAATCTCAATCATGCCTCACACCATGGGAACCTCAAACATAAAGGTAGATGATAAACATCTGTCAGCTTAAAATAAGTTACACGTCAGTAAGGGAATGTTTCTCGTGAGGCGGATGAGTATCGTAGCTGGATGGAGCAGATGGCATTTCCCTCGGCACCCGTGGCCCGCTGTTGGAGGCTGCAGTCTCCATCTTTTTAGCAAGCTCAGCTACAACCTCCTTGTATATGCATGGGTCTATGTTCCTCCCAAGCATGTAAAGGAGCCACCAGTCACCAACTTCTGCCTCACGAGCAACAATATCTGCAGTTTCCCTTGGCACGCTTCCACGATGTCGAGCTGAAAGGAGCCTAGGACGAAGTGATGGGGCAGCCAGGAGGATCGCACGATACGCAACCAGAGCTGACAGCAGTGTGGCGAGGATAACAAACCAGAACCACAGAAAGACATACGTTTTCTCATTGACAACATTAAGTGGTAGCACACAAAGGGAGTCGTGACGAACTAGTGACCCAGAAGGACCAAATTTGTGAAAAGTGCATTTGGTTACTCGAGGGAAAACGTATACCATAGGGTCAGCACGTTCCTCTTGTGACTGCTCTGAGAAAGATGCCACCTTCAAGCCATAGGATATGAATTCACCGTCGAAGAAGTAGTTCATCAGGTAGAGTTGGCCAATTATGTTGACAAGGCATAGAAACTCACACATCCAGTACCTCAGGGCATACATGTTGTGCCTCTGCAAATAATGAAAGGAAAATATTGTATACTACATATCACCAAGGAATTTAATTCTGGAGAGAAGACACAAGCACATTATATCCTTCCCTGCACACTGACATTCCAGATGTGACAACTTTAACTTAAAAAAAAAGTTAAACTTTCATAATGCCCTGGTGCTCTGAACTGCCCGTGCTCGAACTGCAGGTAAACAAACTGCGATTGTTTTAAACAGACAGCCTCACGATCACTGCTCCTCACGACACTACTCTCGCATGCTCTGCTCCGATGTCATTTTTATAGGCCAGTCCACGTAGGAAAGTGACCTGTTCTTCCAGAATGGACTAATTTCAAGATGTGGAGCATAGAATGATGACAATTTCGCTTCTCATTGGACCATTTTGGAATTGAAACCTGGCATGCAGATGCGCTAGTGATGGCAGCACCTCACCACGGTGAACCTGAGAAAACTTGACAACAGCTTTTCCTGGGCAGTGTGAAGATCGTCTCGGACCAGAGCAGACCAGTACTTCAAACCTAAGCGAATCTTTGTGATATTTTCGCCAAAAGCAAGGCATACAAATGTTTCTTTTGATAACTAGTTATGAAGGTTGTATGGTTATTTTATAGTACTCATGTTAATTGCCGATTTTGTTTGATTAAAGAGAATAAATAGAATTTTGCCTTTTTCTTGAACGATTAACTTCTTTGACCATTTCACCTATCACAGGGTTTTAAGGTAAGCTGTTCAGCTTCATTCATTGTTCGATAATGTGTTTTGATTATAGTACAGTGAATTAATCCAGATTACAGTACAAGTGCTACATAGATCAGATATCACCATGTGACTATTAAGTTCTGTCGAATTATATCTGTAGAGGAATGTATAGAAAAAAAATAATTTATTTAAAAGCTGCCTGACTTGAAAATCGCCAACAAGGAAGTAACCATCACTACGTTTACCCAAACTTGAAAAAAAAGCAGACTGGTCATGAAAAACCATATATTTGAAATTTCTTACCACAAGTAGAGTTGTTTATGCTTGAATTTTAAATTTTTTTTCACCAAAAAACACTGATAGGGTGGGGATGCTTAACGACTTTGGGCTCAGAGATCCATCTATTATCACCTGTGTTCCTTCAATAACCCTTTTAGTGCCAGAGGGCAGATCTATCAGCCCTAAAGGTATGTGCAAAAAATGCCATGAGCCAATCTAATGTCCTGACTTTTTGCTTAATAAATTTTTTCTTAAATTGTTTAGCAGATAAAAAATATAAATAAAATATTTTACTTGCCCTGTAAGTGGTTGGAGTGTTTAAAAAAAATGGCATTAAGAAATTGATATTGATACATATTATAATATGTAAATCAACAAATACCACGAAAAAGTCATTTTTTGCATATACCAGATGATCGGGTCGGGCACTAAAAGGGTTAAAAGAGTTTAAATTTCAAAAAATAAGTGCCAGAACTGAAGACTTCTAATGGCTGCAAAACTAATATTTTTAAAGCAAAACAATGTAAAAAGTTAATGTGTTTCAGAAGTTACTCCATAAGATATTAAAATGAAAGTAGGATGGAGATTTTCAATTTAATCCTCAATTCTTAGGTAAATCCTTCCAAAATTACAATCTGGTTTTAAATATGCTAAGTTTAAAAACAAACCTTGACCCGAATTTAAAACTGGTTTAATAATGACATCCCAGACTCACTAGTATTCATACCATTTTGAGAAAAATAAGTATGTAAGGATACAACAAAAACAGTAGTGAAAGAGAATAATTCTCCAAATCTATGAAAAAACAGTATTATTTTTTGTCAGTAAAATTTAGCTGCAAACTATAACTGACACCACAAAACAGAATGTCATACAAATTTCTCTATCAAGTTGCAAAAAAGAGGCTTTCCTACATATTATCAAGATGACCAGTATCTAAGAGGGCATAATAAAAGGGGAATAAAATGGGGAGTATACTAATTCAAAATAGGATAAAATCATGATATCTTTAATATGAGTGGTGTAATACTGAGAAGAGAATGAGATGAGTAACATGGTACTATGAAATCAATGTTATCTGGAGTAACTTTGCAGAAATTCTTCAGTGCTGCTAAACGGTAACTTAGTTTTTTCACACATGATTGAAGCGTGATGATGTTGCACTGCTATGAAACCCAAAGCATAAATCAATGAATATATTGACCAAAACCCAAGTTATTGCTTTGTACCATAATGTAACCTGATTGTACAACAAGGAATGTTTCCAGTGAGGAAAAACTTAGTTTAAAAAAGGACCTAGGTAATAAAGAGCACCTACATCATACACATTACAAGCTATAATAAACAAATATAACCCCAGAAAAACATTAAATGGACTAAGTGCCATCAATTTTTGCATACTCCCACATTCACATGCAGAGTCAGGTTATAATCTAGTTTCATACTTATGGAGTGCTTTAAAGTGAGGATAAAGATATCACATCAGCAGGATGATGCCAGAAGAATCTATCAGACAGACTGGATCAAGAGTGTTGACAGAAGAGTGGGAAACATGGAAGTGTTCAATATATGTGAGGGGGATAGTATTAGATAAGACATTTAAAGAAGGCACGAATAGCAGTTAGAAGACTCTTAAACTGATACTTGAAGCACTTTTAAATGAGTGTTGCACAATTCATTTATGGACAATTGGAAAATTGAACGAAAAGAAAATTCGTTGGAACCACCACGAGTAAGGTATATATCAGTCAAATTTTAAGAATTTGGAATTTTAGAAAGACCACTCTCCATATACATAGACCAAGTGAAGTCATGGACTCCGTTAAAGCATTATAATAAAAACAAAAATTATTAGGAATTAAAAGTTTCAAGGTATCAACAGAGAATGCTCCTCGTTAAGATCCTATTGTAAAGGGGAATATGGGAAGAAGGAACTATCTAGTTTCAATCTCTTCCTGTATTTTATTGTTATTATATACGTATTACTCACTTTTATGTGCTTTAAGAGGTAATCAATCAGCACCTCTTTCTTCTCCTTCTTGTCTTTTTCTGTGTGCAGGCCTACATTTAGACCCATAACAATGGTGCGCATCAGTCCACCCTCCCAATTGTCCCAAAGCCATTTTGGCGTATAGCACAAGATGGCCTGTTGTGAAAAATTGAAATCAATGGATTAATTCATGAGTAAATTAAATAATTAGAGCTTTCCATAGAATAAAGAGATTAGACATGATTGGTTTCAAATGATTATAGTCATCATTTGGTCCCGTAGTGACTAGATGATGACGATTATTGTTCGAAAACGGTCGTGTTCTAATCTTTTTGTTCTGTGGCAATATATTAAAGCTACAACCTCTATTCATTTAATTATGGAATTCCACCATGTGATGGCATCCTCAGTGTATTTTACAACAGTTTTCTATCATTGGGACAAGAAAATGAATATGCTAAACATTGTTTGATTTATTAAGTCAGTAATGTGTAAACACAATAAGTAATTATATCAATAACAAGTGAATCTCCATGTGTGTCAATAGCATGGCACCCAGATAATAAAACTGGGAACACAACTTCAATATTTTTTTTGCAAACTACTAAAAAAATTCTTAGGTGTTCCATATAGTATATCACTGCCATTTAAATTTTCAAAGCTCCAAAGTAAAAAATTCCATGCTACGTAAATAATTTAAATTATAATAAAAGGAACAAATGTAAAATGAAATTGGAAGTCTATGACTTGGAATGTAATTTTCCTGCAAGGAGCAAGCCAAATGCCAACATAATAGTAAACCAATTCCAACTTTTAAACTCTGAGCCTAGACTCACTGATTATAATGAAGATTAAAGAAGTGTTTAACACAATAACTCCAATCCACTAAAAGGTCAAACACACACTAAAGCAACAGACAATGAATGGTCTCAAAGTTTACAAAAAATTATGCCCAACTGTTCAGTGGATCAAAATGATTATTGAGACATTTAGAATACTTTATTGAGATAAAAAGGCAAACCACAATGTCTCAAAACATTATTAGTTTCTACATTAAATGCAGCTGCAGGACACTAACCTGGAAGAAGAGCACGAAACACACCCACTGGTAGTAAGTGTAATACTTCCTAGGGTCATCCTCAGCACCTCGACCATACATTCCTCCCCCAGGCACACCCCTTGGGATGTCAGGCCCAACTCCAGGGTGTGCGACCTCCACCCCAGCTTGTCTGTAGAAAGCATCTGGCATGGTGAACGTAGATGTGATCCAACAATATGTGTTGATCACTTTCATTGGGACTCCAGACGCAATGCACTGTATAGGATTACCCACATATTGTGTGGCTGTGACAATGAGTGAAAAGGAGAGCAGCATGACTGTCGTGAATAGATTGTGCAACCTAAAGACAGCATTGTCTGTCACGATGTCTTGCCACTTGAGGTAGTCCTTCAGCCCTCCAAGAAGCTTATACATTTTGGCTGCTTGGTATCACCTATTTCCTAAGAGTAATCAGATCTTACAGAGCCCCTCACTGGGGGCCAAACTGAAATAAAAGAAACCAATCCTATGAGTTTTTGATTAAATGAAAATTAGTCACATTAAAACAAGTCCAAGAATGGCAAGACAAACAATAAATCCACATCTAATTTCGGGTTTTTACCAAGATGAGAATCATCTAGGAAGAATTACCTTAAACTGATATCATCAAACAGAAGCATATTGGGTCATATATTATAAATAAACTAGGATTTCCTCAATACACAGGCCATGATCAAAAAACAAAAGGACAGAGGATTTGATGTGTGTTCCTACCCTACAAGTGCAATAATGGATTATAACATTCCATTACAAACAAGTATCTCTGAATTCAAATATAATTTAACTTCAATGCCACATTCAAACTTATAGCTTATAGGTACTGTAGCATTGTACAGGCTACCACAAAATCAGGCAATTGAAAGTTGTAAATGGATATATGATTACAAAAAGCAATAATAATGTTGGTAAAACTCAAGTTTTCCTAAGACTGTAAACATAAAAAAGGACCACAAATTAAACCTTCATAATTTCCATAAAATGTAATAAAAGTTTGTCATCAATTTGAAATACATGAAGATATATTATCTGCATTTCAGTTATGTTGTTATTAACTATTTATGGAACCTTGAGAATAATCTTTTCCTTTTAGTTGCAATAAGGCAGAGTATTGAGAGTGGAATTATTCCATTTGGAAAGTCAGGTTGCTTAATAAGAGCAACGTGCAAGAAATAAACTCTCACAAAAGTTTTTAAAAATCTAATAAAGTGAATCAATGGGTAATTCGGAGAAATATTCCATTGTTGCTTAGGATCGCCCATAAGAAATGAGACATTAGTTAACAACCCTGTTTCTCATAACAGGATGATTGCAGGCAATGGGTAATGAAAACAATAAAATTACAAAATAAAACTCAAATAAATAATAGCTAATGAGTGCAAATGAGCACTGTCACTTGCGAAGATGAAACATATTTTTCATACTAAAGATGAAACAATTTTGACTGCGAGCCAAAGTGAAGATTATTTTATGCACCTAGGCACTATTTAAGTGGAAATATATACCGTCAGTGCAACACAAAAGACAATTTAAAAAAATAAACGATCATATCCACTAGGAAAGGTAAAATTATTATATATGTTGGTGAACCTTGTGTTATGAAATATTTAGTATGTTCTGGTCTAGTATTATTATTAGCCAATGGTATCAGTGTATTAGTGGAAGAAATAATCAAATTAAAAATGTTTTACACTTTGAAAAAAATAACTATTGTAAACAACCAGTATGCTGCTGGGTTATTGAGGGCTAACTCCAGAGTAAGAATGTGAAATTCATACATTCGGAGTATGGGTACATTTGTTTGATTCCAGCATCTTTAAATGAGATAGAAGAAAATTAAACTTAAATATTTTATTGGCAAATTCCTATAACAGTCACCAATGGACAGATCTAGGGTTGAAATGCCCTCTTTGGTGCCCATTAATACTTCTTTCCCTACCACCACATAAGTTTCATGAAATTGCTAAACTTATAGGTAATAAAAAGGAAATGCTCACAATAAGGATCCCTTAAAGGAATGAAACTAGCCTTGATCCACTACAGTGACCTCATTTGTAACATAAATTTTATCAGGAAATCTAGCATACAGAATTGGGAACGTATTTACTAACTTTATTGTAAACTATATAGAGAATATGCGAAGAAGCAGAGCCCGAACGACATTTAAAAATGTAGAATGATGTGTTTAGTTAGGTATAATACCGCAAAGACCATAAAAAGAACTTCTTTTGGGCGACATAAAGAGAATTGAAGATATATCCAGATTTTCCAAAATACTTTTACAGAAATCACTACATGGCTTTGAAATCAACTTGGATCAGTTTGACTTCTACACTGTGGCAAATTTTAAAAATTACGAAAGGTTGTTTATATGCGGCAAAAATATATCAAGTATGACAATGCGACTTATAAACATAATATCCTACGTAAATTTTATCAATGATGATTCATAGTCTATGCGTTTTTTGCAGCGATACTAAAAGGAGAATTTACAGTAATGTAACGCAAACAACGTTTTAAATGAAAAAAACTAGGCAACTATTGCTTGGGACATGACACTGGGACTACTGAATATAAAACAAATGTCAGTGTTTAGGGATTTAAAAAGGGTATAGGGATGCAATGTCTGGGAGTAAAAACTACGATCACATCGAGTTCTCAACAGAACTTAATGACAATTACTGTATCACCTTTGAGATACCCCCAGCGGTTAATACCAAAGAATACGAAGTACTTGTTGTGAGACTACAATGTTACATCACGATGGTTAACACAGTTGAGATATAAATTACGGAAATATATTACCAAGTAATATTAATGGGCAAGTAGATGAAATTCACGTTTTATGGATATTTATTACATCGACATTTCACTATTTTCCAAGATTGCAAAGCACCTCACGAAGATTCCCAGTGGTTGTAAAATAAAATGAGAGTAAAACGAAAAATCACCATACGTATAAGATGAAGAAAGCTGATTGTAAATCCAATTCATCGAGTTAAATTACAACAAAATAAGAAAAACAAAGCACAGTGAAAATATTATAACGTACCATAGATCTATTGTTATTTCTGTGGTGCAAAAAAAAATACTGGGTCCTCGTCATTTATACTGCACGCAGGTCTACCAGTAAAGCTCACAGCTGATACAATAGTAAGTACAACTAATTGAATTGTCCTGCTGGTATTGTGCAATACTGGCACTGTCTTTCTATCGGCAATAATGTAAGTGTGAAATATTGCCAGTTAACAGTAAATCGCGCACTGAATAATTAAAAATCATGAATGAAGGAAATATGCAAAATATTATACGCAAACATTGGCAGCAAACTGGCAATTCAGTAACAACCGATATGGGTGTCTGTCATCAACCACGTAATAACACGTGCATCCTGCCGTATCCATTGCTGTGAAATGTGAACTCCACCGCCAAAATAGTTCACATGAGTTGAACGCACCCCAAAGGTGCACACAGGTTGAAGGCCATGTAAACTCCCACTCGTCTTCTTACCAAAATATAAATACAACCTCCCCCACTACTTCCCCTCCCTGCTCCTCCATCGAATAGTTGACTATCGAGTAGAAACGAACGTTGAAACCCGTATTAAATACCGCGACAAGATGAAGTACAATTTTTCCATTAATGTGAAAGGGAAAATGAGATATCACTACCTAATAAGAAGCAACTTTCAATTAAAAAAATCAAGCCGTCATACCTTTTTACTCCAGCCAGCAGTACAGCAGCAACTTGCAGCAGTGTTCCTCAAAGCGAGGATACCGTTCTACAGCAGCTCGCTACTTCTCCTACTT
>WURS02000019.1:5900842-5920870 GCA_011762765.2 Rhinocypha anisoptera
GTCGGTGCCTGTAGTATATTTCTGATCTCATCGTTGAAATGATCCACCTGAAATCTGCCTAAAAGATTTAACCTGTAATTCAAACTTAGAAGTAGAAGATTTCTTTGCATCAGTTTAACTATTTTTTTAAATGAACAATATCTTAGTTATATAATACTGACGACATTTTGGGAAAATAAAATCATTACTCATAGAAATATTTAGGTCTTATATTTCATAATCAACTGATTCACCGTCTCTCCTATTGTTATTCAATTACGTCTACGTCCTATTGTGCGGACCGCATGGGGAGCACGATTGGTTGACGCGTTTTGAGATCAATGGATAAAAGAGTTAAAAAAAATAATTTTCAAACTTTCCATTAAATAAATGGAAAGTTCTCCCAGGTTTTCAACAAATATCCTAGACAAATAAGATGTGATGAGAATGGGTGCGGGATGGGATTATAGCTACAGGATAAAAGATTACAGGATAAATCTACAATTACGACGTATCCTAGAAGCCAGGGAGTGTGGCAGCATGTGAGTTGCGACTAGGTAAGCACTATGTAAGAGAGAAATAAAAATATTGATCCACATAAACATATCAATCTGTACAGACAAGGCAGACTAATCCAAATACATACTATTAGCCCTAGCATACATACCATTAGTATCGCTTGCGATTACGCAGGTGAATTATTTATTACATCCCGCTATAATTCTCCTCAAATAGAAACCAGTTATTATTTGTTAATTCAGAGTCTAAGGCTTTAGGGCTAGAGCAAACTAGTTGGACAAAAACTTTTACAAAAGGACACAACACTGAGATTTAGTTTATATACATCACACTACATTGGCAGAAAGGACGACCACGATAAAATAAATAGGAAACACTACAATATTAATGTTCTAACATATTATTTTCTCTCATACGATTCACGATAGCGAGAGCAAACCCAATCAATCTTACATCCTTAAATCAGTAAACTTGACGAATTAAAAATGGTGCCATAGTTTCCTTCAAATGTATATATAAATATAGAACAACCTTCGCTAATACTAGCTATAATTCTGCATGAATGGAATGTTTAAAATTCACTGAGTAGGCTGTAAAATGGTGGAATTCTATTATGAAACAATACAGAAATGATAAATTTGTACACTTCCACAAAATAAAGAGAGTAAGACCGTCATTGACGGTTATTGTCGAAACCGGTCTTGCTCTCTTTAATTAGTGGAAATATACAAAGTTATCAATTCTGTATTTTTAATGGTTTGTTTATTGTGATTGTATTCAATTGCTTGCAGATTGGTTGCTTCCTATTTTACCTTCATCTTTCAATTTTATATGCTGCCTTTTAGAATATTATTATCCATATTTACATGTTGTAATACTAATCCATATCAGCAAAATACTAACATAATTTTGACTTTGACTCTTATTTAGGCGTTACAATATTGAGGGCAAATACATTTAAAAAATTAGATTAGCCCTAGGCTTATTTCCGTCATTATGCCTTGCCTGGATAATTAAAATGCTGAAAACAACGATTGGGAAGACATTTTGATATTTATTTGAATTTTCGCTCACTCAATGAAAACTTTAATAGTTGTGTAGGAATGTTAGCCATTTCCCGGGCAACCATTAAGGCGGGATCAAAGTCATCATTTTCAGCTCACAATCAGTGGATAGGATTGTTTGTCTGAATGACGCCATAAAGTTATACCATTTCTGCTGCTGGAGCAATAAAATTAGGGCCGTTGAGTACGGCCTCTTTGAAATTCCTCCTTTCAAAGGATTCGAGCCAGGGAATGGTTAGATTTTTTTCCTTTATCGTCCTGCCTTTGTCATACCAATCGCCGAAGACGGAGATAGGGAGAAAAAATACCTCACCGAGGTTCTAATAAAACGTGAGTCCGGCGGCCTCAATCCGTGCAAAATGAAAGTCGGAGAGTTCATTGCTTGCAGCGAAGGCGCCAGCCGCTTGGAGAAGAAAATTTTTTTTTTCTGACGGGAACGATACGCCCGCGTCGTGTCGTCTTGCAGAACGGGGAAGAAAAAAAATGCAGGAATTGGATGTGGAGCGTGAAAGTTGCTGAGAGAGATCTCGAAGGCGCGATCGACGTGCGTCTCATTGATTAATTTTCCACACGACACTTGCATACAGAGTCCCCCTCATCCCAGTGGGATGGGAGGGAGAATTTTTCGTTTGAGAGGGGCGCGGCGACATTAAAAGAGTCCCCACCTCTACTGGAGGGTGGTGACGTGGAAAGAGAAGGCAGACAGCATAGGCACGGGGAGAGTGAGGGAGAAAGTAAAAGGGTGAGAAAGAGAGAGACAATGAGATGGGAAGCAAGCAGGGTTGGTGGCGACACGTGTCTATGGAGAGCGGAGAGAGGGAGGAGGAAGGCGAGATGGGAGTGGGAGGAAATGGGAGTGCAAGGAGGAGATGGGAAGGGGGAGGGAAGGAGGAGGAGAGAGAGAGAAAGGGAGAGAGATTGTGAGAGGAGGCTTGCGACACGTGCCGCTCATAGAAGTAAGAAACGGAGAGAGGTGGCAGGGAATCGGTGGGGGCCGAGATCACCCGGCGAGAACAACATCGATCTTGGCATGGTTTCACAAAAAGAACTCCCCTAATCCTCTTCGATTACTTAATGTTATAAATATTCCAGAAGCCATTCTCATTATTTTTCCCTATTCTCCGTAAAAATTGTCTTTCCCGGATAAATATTTCGGAATCTAATGGTAATAATTTCTCATAAAAGAAACGGCTAGAATTTCTGAGGCAAATTTTTCGGGATCTCCTGGTCCGTACTGCTCCTGCAACTATCATGATCTGTCAGCGACTTAGGCATGATTCTTGGGAGAAGAAAGGAATAAACATTGTTACTACGTCACGGAACACCCAAAAAATCTCCTTCCTTATTGTTAGTAACACAAGATTTGTTAAGCATTTTTCTTTCAGTAACTATTTGTGAAACCATGTGTAAAACTGGCCAAACTAGGATCTCCAATGCATGGTTTTTCATTTTTTGTAGAATTACCTTTGACGAAACGAGGTAAGTGTGCAACTAAATGCCCAGTGTGTGTCCCTTTTTAGGATTATCGATTTGTCACTATACATGATTGCCAAGAGACCAAGATTAAGCAACACAAAAATGTTTCTCGGAAGATCGCTTTTTGTATACACTATTGCTTTGGCGTACAATTCACTAATTTAGTAATTTTTCAGCTAAGATCTGACTTCATAAAACAGTCAGTCAAGGTCCTTTGGATTGGCTCGGAGGATATGACGCAGGTAAAGATGAATAATGGAGATTCCTGACTTTCGACATCAGATCGAACGACGATTGCCCGATGATCTTAGTAGGTGGAAATACGGTATAAAATAAATAGAACGCCATGAACAAGAACTAACTTTGAAAATCCAAACGATGCCGAAGATTACTTCCGACAGCGTCATCGGACGAATGATACATATTTTCAGCCACTTTGCTGTATAAATTCCTCAACGGCTTCCGTCATCATTCGCATTCGCATTCGCATCGAATACTCAGCAACGTACTCAAAGCCTACACTTCACTAGGATGTAAATGTTTATATATCTATATATTAACTATTATATTTCCTTAGTTTTGTAAATATTTTATAAAATGACTAGCAATTAATTTTTAAAAGTTGGCCCAAGAAGAATGTAAATGAACGACTTCATAGAGGATGCCCTGGGATTTCAGTGTTTCTGCATTCTTATGGTAAACTTTCTTGTGCTGCCACTACTATTTGGATTGAACCTTCTTGTGGAAACAATAAGTTTTTAGAAAAAGAGGCAACAAGTTTATAATAAATAATAGCAATAGACAATTTATGATTTTTTTATTTTTGGAAATGGCTTGTTTCAATGTAGTGTAGTGTTTAGTCGGGTTAGTAGTGTTTTCTCAGGTTTCGAATTTTGCAGAATAATCAGTGCTCCTCAACGATAAAATAATTAACAAATAAATTGGGGTAAATCTGGAAATTTGGCATTGAGTAAATAACTTTTCTTTTAAAAACTTGTATTGTTATCTCCTCCATCGATTCTCCACTACACCTTGCTGTAGAGTACCCTCTTGCACAACTCAGTGAAACTTTGCAGGGTATTTGTAGACGTAGGTGAATCTAATTGATATTGCAACGCTAATGCAAGACATTCAGATAAATTATTAGATTAATTATAGTTTACCATTTATTACATATTGTGGGATATTTCTGAGAAGTACATTTACTACGGTTGAATATTGATTTAGCTATACTACACTAGATATTTTTCAGAAATTGGAATTTTGTTTCTACATGTCACGCTCCTCATCTACAGCAGTAATCGAATGGATATTGCCGAAGAATTGAGAGTACAATAGTAAATCATAAAGGGGCATCTCCCTTGATTTTAGGCCGTTTTATTCGACTGAATAATATCATTCATAAAATTAAATAATGTGTTCATATACGTCGAAATCAAGATATGTCCATATTTAATTGACAATTCTTTCACTCAAATAAATTCAAGTAATCACTAATATTATAAACACACTAAATAAAGCGCTGAAAAGATACGCCTAAGGCATCAACAACTTTCAATGCAGAACCATTTCGTTGCATATGCCTCATGTCATACTGAAAACATTTCTCATCACAGGATATTGTGCCAAGCATGCGTATGTTCTTTATTAGAGGATTGGATATAATTCTCATTTCCACTAGAGCATTGTCCACTTGTCAATATTCATTCTTAGCACAACGAAAATGATAACGAAATACATACTTTTAACATTTCAGAAGATATTGAATTCTGTGTTGGTCTTTCAAGATAAATTAGTAACTAATCTAGCTCTCCGTTGAGTAAAGGGCATGAAAGGCAGAATTTATATCATGACAATATCTTCGCTTATATATGTTAGAATTTAGGGAGATGTTCATATTATAGAAAATAAAGATGTAATTTCAGAAAAAAGAGTAATTTTGGAATTAACAGTCACCTCGCGAACTTCCGATAACATTAATTCACACTGCATTGCTGTAGTAATATACTTATATAATCATTACACATATCAATTGCTATAGAAGCAAATTAATAAGGGAAAAATTCACAATTTAGACAGTTGATAATGTTTTCTCTACTTATCATTAAGACGAACGAAGTTAATTAATCAATATTTCTTTTGAAACTTTTCAAGAATTCAACTTTCAATGTTTCTCTGAAAGAGTTTTATAAACCCTTTATTTGCGTCTCGATTTTTTTTACGCTTTTGACTTGTGATCTGCAATGGGTCATACACATGGAGCGATTCAATCATTAGTCTCTGAAGTTTTTGCCGCATTTCTGAATCCGCTCCAGGCAAATAGAGAGAGCGATCAAGAGTACAGTTGTCGTTAACTCTCCACTACAGTCATAATCTAAATTCCTCAACTTTCACAATTCTAAATTTATCTATGGAATGTAGACCCGTATGTAATAAAAAAAATGATTAATTTTAACGCCCGCTGCAAGATGTGCTAGGAATTCCATAATTGATTTCTTTCGTTTACTATACTTATACCCAATTCAACGGACAATGGCAAGGCCGGTGAAATTTAAATAGTCATTAATTATGCTCACATACTTATGCAAAGATGAATTCGCCTTCATTTGAAGTATTGCTGGTGTTGATTTCATTTAATTTGTTCGGATTATCTTAAACTTAAAAAAGTCATGAGGCCCACTTGCCATTCGAGATTATATCCTCAGTCGGATACCAAATGTTTATAGGAATTTCTTTGGAACTGGAAGCAAATGGCTTCTACTTCTATGTATTGATGCATGTTCTGCAGTTATATAAAGCTCAGTTGAGGGACCTCAAGAACGGAAGAAACCAGAAATCTCCGCCCAAAGAATAAACTTCAGACGAGTCACAAGAACGCCAGCGATAGCCATTGTACATATCGTACATACGCAATGTAGTGGGATAGCATTTAGCTGGGCGAGACTTCGGCGATAAACAATACTGCGCACTAGGAAAGGCTCAACCCTCTATGGCACTGCGTCCTAAAATGGAATTTCGCGTGATGGCCGTGGCATAGTGTGTGTAGCTTCAAAATTACAACTTAAGTGGATTTCTTCCCAAGGTGATGTCCAAAGTAGTTTTCCCTTAAATTCAAGGGTTTCAAAGTTTCAGGCTAAACTATATGGGAGTTCATTTCGTTAAAAGCAATCCAAAAAAGTGGAGAAACAGTGTTTTTGGATTATTTTATATTTTTCCTTTCCCCACACCGAGGACACTTAAGGAGACGCTGTTGAAAGAAGCGGGAAAGAGGAAGATCATTTAGGTAAATGCAACAGTCTCCAAATCAACAATATAATGACAAGTAAAATGTATGTCCTTATATTTAGTTTCATTACACGAACTCTACTGCCTAATCCGTGTGAAGGCTTCCGCGGTGAGATGAGTTAGGAGGAGTCTTCCGGGTTGTGTCCATTTCATCGCTCTGTCAATGAGGGGTTTAGGTGGAAGAAGGGACTATTTAGTCTCAATCTCGCCCCAATAGAGACCAATTATTATTAATAATAATTTCGCCGTCATTGCATTTGGCGTCTTCAGGTCAATGAAGTGATGATGCTTGAAATCTGGCCGTTTTAAAACCGAAGCTATTTTCCTCGTTTACCAATGAAATAAGGATAAATTATTTACTGAGCACGATGAATTATCTCATGAGTGTTTTTGATTAAAGCTTTTCCGGTCTCTTTTCCTTTTTGGAAGAACGACATTTTGGACCTGACTGTTTAATATTTTATCACTTTATTTTAACAGTCATGGTCCCTCCTATTGAAGTATGACGGAGTATGAATCACGTTTTTCAGTTCTATACATCTAGCACCAGATTTCACGATATTTAATACATTTTTCCTTATTTCCACTCTTTAAATATTAATCATGTAATTTGTCGGCAGCGTGTCACTGACTGTCGCATTTTCAGAAGCTAAGTGCAATTTTCATAATTTAAATTATCTGTCCACCTACTTTTATTCTGTGTTAAGTAAGATAGTGCTTTTATCACTGTGTACTCCGTGTTTAGGCTACTTTTAAATTTACACGACCTTGTCAAAGTTGAAGAGAGCACAGCCACTTGTATTCAGTGATTTCAATTTCCATTAAAGAGTAGATCGCCTACACGTGCTGCTGACAGCGAGGGGAGTAACCAAAGAGGAAGGGGTGAAGTGCAGGACAAAGAAGAGACTACACCGCTGAGCGGGGAGGGCACTTAGAGAGAGAGGGAGGTAGGGGGGGAGGAAGCGAGAAAAAAGATAGCGAGAAACGCTGATAAGCCGGAGGAGCAGGCAAGCTCACGCAGACGCGGCGAATACCTTACTTAGAGGCAACATACGACAGTGAATCGAGGTGGTAGTGGAACACTGAGGGAGAGGCTGAAGGTCGAAGGCCAAAGAAGATATGCAAAATCACTCATTTTCCAACTAAGGACTTGAGCTTCCTCTGATCCAGGAAAATTGTGAGATTCCGTATAGCTGCCCTTGTTGACAGTTTCACAATTACAGCGAAACTATAGCAATTCCTCATTACGACATCACTGATTTTTCCCACTAATTTATGCTGCATAATTCACCCCGTCTTTCTTTCATTTTTTGAAAAATAAGATGCCCTTGGAGCTACATTACACCAATATGGAGGGGAAGTAGGTCTGAAACCGTTGACGAAAACTATCTGGGGTTATATTTTACCTCGGATAAAATAAATTGGCAGGTAAAGTTCACGACGAGAACCAAATAGGAACTCGTAGAAGTATTACATGCAAAACATTATTTTAAAGAGCAAATAACTGTCAGTAATGTAATACTTTTTTTAGAAATTAGAAACCTGCTAAGTCCGAGAAAAACAGATTTAAAATGAAGAAGAGAACGAGTAAAACACAGATGGGCCTTTTCATTAGTAAAATTTTTAGTATCACCTCAACGAAAACTCAAATTGTTGTTTTTAAATTTAAAAAATAATAGAATCACTACGAGCAGCCTGATTCAAAAACTTGAATTTGATGGTCTAAGTAAAAAAACAAGATAGAAAAGGTACATATTAAATCCTGTGTAGCTCAAAGAAGATTGAAAGGTTTTAAGGTCTTTGCTCTTCCTAATAAAATAGAAGTGTTATGTTAGCAGAGCAATATTCCCAGATGGCACCGTAAATAGAGAGACTTCAGCTGATTTTGACCAACTGTCACACGCTGTGAGATATTTCGGTGCAGTGTAAGGAATGGTAATTGAATCTAAGAGACTGTAATGAGCTTTAGGATTCAATAAATTAGAAACATAGCACTGCACATTAAATAGATGGATTTCAGTAAGGAAAATTACAGAAATTGCTGTAACTGGGAGTCAGTTTTGCCCCTGAACTTTTATCCTTCGGGGGACGCTCTTCCGACACATGGGTGGAAGTTGAGGAAAATTGAAGAAACTTTCATTGAAAAGAGGAGTATTTGGAAGGTGTGGCGAAAATACCATTAAGTGATAATCAAAGGACCTAATTGAGAATCAAAACCGGAGCGAGATATGGTATTTAGACTTAAACTATTCTATTAAATATTTTAGCGTGACAACAACTGAGAACCTGTCCTGGGTAAAACGCATTCGAGAAAAGATAAAAAGATTACGTGTGTTGTTATTTTTCACTATTTAGGCCCCAACTAGGGCATGCTGCGAGTGCATGGGACCATCACGAGGTAGGTTTAATTTTGGAATTAGATCAAGTGCAGCAAAAAAACAACTAGAATTTTGAAGAGATGTATGATCAACATAGTAGTGTAGAGACATTATAAGAGGAATTAGATTGGGTGTCACTGAATGTGCATAAGGAAATATCGTACATACCTGATATCGACTCACCATCTGCAACACGCCCTTGCAGTGGTTTTCAGAGTATTATGTAGAAGTATATAAAATGTCAAGGAGAGTTTTTTTCTCGCTGTGATTAAACCACGTTAGGTATATTCAGCATGTAACTGGAAGCCATACGGGAAATGTTTTATAAAACAATTATAAATAGTGAAGAGAAGCTTCGAAAGATTTGTGAAAAACTGTTGTGAGGAGAGCGAGAACAGTCATTGAATTAATTAGCTTCGGAGAAGAAATAGAGAAAATTTATATGTATGGAAATTAGGAAAAGGAGAGAAGGGTCAAGATAGTGTGGAAATGTTAACCGAAAATAGATCAGAGTGAAGAAACTCAGTCAACCATGTCTATAGTGTCCTCCAAATAGGGAAAAAATGGTAATTAAAAATGAATCGTGTGTGACATGGTCTGCTCACCGAAGGTGTCCTTAAATCTATTTACGACGCTGAGTAACCTCCAACGGTGGCTCAAATTTGCTAATGGCTTCCATGGTGTCTTCTTACTAATCTCTACTTCACGCTGGCACGGGAAGATTCACGCAGCGGTCCCCGCGTCTCATATCTTTTCTTCCCTGCTTGGCAACTTTATGAATAACAAGGTTAAAGGAAGCAAACATAACAAACACATATCTTTCATCTTCTCTATATATTTTCGGTGGATATTCTGCTTGATGGTTTTTCAAGACAACCTTTTATAACAGGATTGCATTGGGCGATAAATAATGTAACTGGATTTAATGTAAGTACGCACATTCTTTGAGAATAGAAAATCGGAGACTAATGAGTTGTGGAGCGATTTCATCAACAGTCCAACTGGTACATAATATTTTGGTAGGATAAACATTTCAATCTGAATCTCAGATAGTACGAGTAATACAATTCGTCAAGACAGCTGCGGAGTAATTTCAAAAGTTTGACTCAACAAAATCAGATGTGTGTGAGTTCGACAAAGACCTTTTATAATTTATTTCATTAGGGTGATCAATTTTCGCTCCAATAACTTATCAAAGAGAGCAATCCTAATTACTCTTCAGAGACTCCCTCTTCCTATATCTAAATGATTTCAAGCATTAACCAAAAGTATAATTCAGTTAGTATCAATCCAATTAAAAGGTAACATGTTTTGCATTTACACTATTTCGAAAATATTTTCAGTATATATCTATTTACGTTTTAAAATATTTTTGTTTCTAATTAAATATATTTAATTTTTTTGGGGAGAAAAACAGTGGGTGAAATATATGGTTACAGAATGCAGGGTGTCAGGTGCATGACTTCTGATCTTCTACGCAAATTTTTTATCTTTCTCATAAACCCAAAGCGGCAAATTAAAAACTTTTATCATCGAATATCTTAGCAAATGCTTTTTACATTTTCAGAGATATTCGAGATCACGACTTACTGGAATTCCATTGTGGTGATACGAAGCGGAATAAAACCTTGGAATCCATAATAGATGCATTTATTATTCGATCTGTTTCGCTACAAGGTAGAGTATTCAGGAGTATGGTATAATATGCCACAAAGAGGATATTATACCATATCCCTGAAGATGAAAGAAAGTAGCGAAACAATGGAATAATGATTATATCTCTTGTGAATTGCAAAATTTTAATCCGTTTCCTATGGTGATTTTCTTACGTTTTAAGGGTCAAGGGTGCATTCACACACTAAGCATGCGTTCTTACAAGCACACATTCATAATTAGGAATAGACCAAGGACATTCGTGCAGTTAATTCAAAAGTTAGTTTATGAAGAAACAACGTTAGCAGTTATTGGAAGGCATATCAGGCACGCTATCTCTCCTCCTGTCCTGTCACTGTTCTCACGACAGCGACCGTGTCTACTCCGTTCTCCGATCTTACGAGGAAAAAATGTTATATCTATCCGTTCTACAATCTATCTCTCTAATCCATGCCTGTGGTCTGATCTGGACGGGACCTGCAATACTCTCTAACATCTTCGCTGAACTGATCTGCCTCAAAATTACGTAGTAAATTTAACCTATATTTCAACCCACAATCAACGAGTGGCTTCCAACACAATTCCTCCAATAGCATCGTTACACTATTACGCTGAATGTGACAACTCGTCACAAATCTAGCTGCACTCAATCCAATTCCATAACTAATCCTTCCTCATTAGGGTTCAACACGCTTGCAGCATACTCAAGGCGTGGTATAACAAGTGAGAGACGACAGCGCCATTTTACCTTTTGATTACACTTCACAAGTATTCTCCTTATGAATCCTAAGTTTTTTTTATGGATGTCCCGCAAATTTCTCAAAAATACTTTCCTTGGGTCTTTTGTTATAGTAACACCTAAATATGTAACAGATTCTACGTCCTTAATTATGGATTCTTGAATGATGTAACTGTATTCGGGTATGCTATTACTCCTCCAAAAGTTCACATCCATTTTTTTCAAATTTAGTTCTAATTGCCATGTTCCACACTTCTCTTGACTTTCATTAAGATCCTTCATCAATGGCTGAAAATAACACTGTATACTACACAGCAAAGAGACGGTTTTTGGGTAGCAACATTAGTAATGTCATTATTGTATAAGCATATTGCTAATGTCATTAATATATCAAAAGACGTTAGGCGTTTTCTTGAGAGTAGTTGCTTTTATTAATTATAGTTATTAGTTTTTAATACTTCATAAATATTCAGTTAGCAACCGAAAATGGATATTTCTTATATAAGATATTTTAATTTCAGGCTATTATATTACACAACCTAGAACGTCCTAAACATTGAAATTCACTGAGGAGGCCGCCATCTGTTGGAATTTCATAATGACACAAACTATAGTTGTTAACTTTGTTTTATTTCACAAAAAAATTTTCTGTGAATACAATCTAACTAAACAGCCATATTTTGTGTCCTAAAGAGTATTACCATCATATTGATATTTTGTACTTTTTTCTTCGTAAGCTTGCTCCCGATATTCTGAGATCACTTTGTTAAGTGATTTGAGCAAATATGTCTATGGGTCCATACTGATGCCAACCATTGAGGAAAATTAGTATGAGACAAACCAACATACATGATTTGGCCAGTATTCAAACCCACGACCTTAGCCAGCAAGTAAGCTGCCTACTAGATTAACCCGGTCGGAATAATTCCTAACTTTCTCATCCAATAATTTTTGAATGCAAATCAATAATTAGAGTATATGGCTGCGTTCTTTCCTGAACTCTATTTCCGAAAATCTACAAAGTTAAGAAAATCATGATGTAGATATTGTTACCTACCTGTTTATGAGAAAGAAATAGCATTAAAATATAATTTTAATATTTAATTATTTCGTATATGAAAATAAAAGATAAAAATATAATGATGTAAAAAGATTGAGATTATACTAATGCATTTTTTTACTTCATTATTTTTTTATAAGGAACTAATGTGCTCAATTGATTTCCATTTGAAACAGAACGTTGGCATACGTTTTTTTATCAGCTGAAGCAGATTCTAAATGACAAATTTCTCATTTCGCATTAATTGCCATCACGAAAAGCAAGTTTGATCACCAAAACGTTCTTAATCGAAAGAATAAAATAATACAAAATAATAAACCATACTTGCTCAAATCGGCATAGATTTAATACATTGATCTAAAATTAAAAATATTAAACATTCGAGGATGGATGAATAAAGTTTTTAAAAATTAAATAAAAGCTCAAAAATTACTTAAAAAACGAAATATTTCTATGTACGAACGCAAGGAAGTCATAATGATTGATAGCCATTCTAATAGAGTTCATAGACAATATTTTGGAAACTTTCAAAGTTGTTACAAGCCCAAGAAATAACGCTAATGTTGTTCTAAATAGGGTTCCGAAAAAATGAAATAGATATGAGAATTTTTATAATCTCACATTATCCATAACAGCACATTATTTATTAGAGGTGACGTTTAATTTTAATCTATTCTATTCAAATAATGTTTACCTTTAGGATTCTAATGTAGGAGTATTAACTGTAAATAGTGAAGAATTAGATAAGGGAATGAAAAATATTTTTATAAATTAAAAACAAAAACTCATTATTAATATCTTATACAGAAAACAGTCTTAGAATAATATTCGTTATCAAAAATAGTAACTTAAAGTACACGTTTGTCATTGACGCATATTATTTTCCATTATACTTAAGAGAGAAGTATCTGTGTACCAATAATTGGATTCGCATGAACGAAGAGAGAAGCTAAGAAAACTGAGGAAGGTGAATCCAATTGGCATTTCAGCTACTATAATGTGATAAATACATCTAGCTGAAGACTTCTTACTCGCGCTGAATTGTGTTAATTGTTGGGTAAGCAAACACAAAATCATTGACCATGTTAGCACAATCTGACGGTCGTCGTTAGAAATTTGCATACCAAAAATCTTCTGATGTCTTGGTGGTATGCGCGAAAAAATTCTCCTTCTCAGCTTCATATTGATATGAAGCTTTGATGTTAGCCAACTAAAATTATTAATCTTAATTTAAGTATACTAAAAATCAAATTCCGTATGCACCTATCTTGAATATATTACCTGTTCTTTAATTAGAGCTTTAAATATACGTAAAGTAAAATAAAGATAAAAGTCCTGGGTGAGTTTAGAATAGACTTAATTATGACATGCTAAAAGAAGAGCGTCTGATAAAATAGAATACAAATTATGCACAAAAACAACTTTTATTAAATGACGTCACGAACTATCCATGGAAAGTTCGCCAAAAATCAATAAAATAAAGAAGCCTTATTCTGATAAATATGACAATAAACAATAAAACAAATATGATTCAATCGCTATAAAAAGAAAACGCATTCGTTGATATCCAATGGCGAAAATAAAAATATTAAAATTCCTTCATTCTCTTCCAGGACGTATAACAAGTAGAATCTCCACTTTCGCTCGACTAGTTTTTCATAAACACTAGTGACAAATTCCGAGAATTCCAGAAGCTTTACCGAGGACTTTTATCAAAGTGACTCAGTGCATTTCGACGCTACGTCACAGCCACGGCGAATGAATGACGGGGGATGGGCTTCAAGGTTGCGACATCAGTATCGTCATATACATATACACATCAATATCGTCGTATCCCGAGGCCGCCTCGTCTGATGGTGTTACTGGTGCGATGAGTAGTACTACGAGTGTCCCGCTTCTCATGGGTATCAAACTATATATATATATAAATGCAAAGGCCTTATTGGACCGTGTCCATATTTTCGCCGGAAAATTCGAGGATTTATGCGCCATCGGGGGAAGAAAATATATGAACTCAATTCAAACATATCCTTCTACTTCAACCGAATAATTAAATAAACAAAAATGATTTTTTGAATAAAATATAATTAGGTATGCAAACAAATTTATTGTTTGCAATAGGTTGGGAAATGCGATTCACGTTTTTCATGGCAGAAAATTCGTAAAATGAGCTGAGGGAAAACGTGTAGATGAATGGAAAAAGTTTAAATAGTTGACAATTTTCCTGATACTGACGCTCTTTTACGATTCAAATTTTACGGAAAATAACCCTTAAATAGAGACAATGTGATTATGATTCCCATGGAGATAAAAAATTAAAATAAATGTGATGGGTTACAGTTTGAAACCGCAAAATGAGGATAACTATATAATGGTAGCTAAAAATCAACTTTAGGAAACCTGAGACATATGAGCAACTTGAACACGCCACATAACCATATATACAAAATTGACCAATGTCAACGTTTTGAAAAGAAAAATTTTAATAACTAATAGATCGAAACTTAAGAACACAAGTTATTCCATTGGAAAGTTCTGAAGGGAAGCATTTTATTTTCTCATTTCTTGAAGTTAACACCACTTTAAATTTTACAATGAAAACATCCCGCACTGAACAGCTAGTAGTTCAAGTTGGAAACTGTTATAAGATAATATAATAGTGTAATGGTAATGGGGATTCATGGGTAAAGAAAGCCAGAAATCTAGTCAAGTGGAATGCTGACATGGACCCGGGTTTCCCCGTGCCACGACGAAGCCCGGTTCTTGAAAATAAATATTTAATTTGTGACGTTGCAGTTTTTTTTCTTCTGTCCTTCAAGATAAAAGAATTTCACAGAGTTAAGCCTGAAACCGTCTCTGATATCTGTATCCCAAACAAATTGTGATGAGGAAAATAGAGGAACTTACTTTGGAGTTCCCCAAGTGAATATATTTCATCCGATAAACTTGAATACAAATTAGTGAAATCAATAAAATCACGTTACAGATGTTAAAAATTTGTTTCAAAATTAGCTACACTCTTCGATTCCCGTTCAGTTTTTCAGGAAGGATTGACTTATCCGCTTAGGCTTTCAACTAGAAATTATTATTATTATTCATTGGACTCATTCTTAAATTACTTTTAAAAATTATTATAACCAAAAAAGACGTTACAGCTGAGACTTTTTGTATTTCCACCGAAAAACAGTGGGTGAGGCAATATGAGAATATCGTAATATTACCTAAAGAAATGAAATGTGCACGTCACTCAGTCACATGGCAGGAGTTCTAGATTTCCTCCTCCATAACTGGAGCCACACCCATTCGGTATTACTCCAAATAAAAAGTAGAACAGAACAGATGCAGAAATGATTCCATGCTTTGTGATCTTGCTTTCGTTTTGCCTTTGTAAAATATCAAACCTGCCATATAAAAGGAGTGTCTTAATGATCTCAGAGTCAAAGGGACTAGGTTCATTAAACCATCCAATATTTAAATTCTATCGTAATTCTTCATTGATACCTACTGAGTTCAGATGACGAATTATAATTTTTACAATAAAAAAAATATTCACTTCAGTCCCTGAGGCATTAAAGCTATTCTTATAACGTAAAATAGATAACATTCGAATAATGAATCGATTGTAAGGTTTTTTTCTTTGATGAAGGCTTACTTAAACTTCTTTTCACACGCGTCCCTTTTTTATCCTTGAAATATTTTCCGCGAACATAGTTGTTTGAGTGAACCAAGAAAAACAGTTGTCAACCATGTCATTTTTATAGGTGATAGGAATGGTATAGCTCTCATAAAATCTTAAGGCGAGTGGGTTTAAGATGACAGTTCCTTTCCCTATGACACCTATGGGTTTCCAGCAAGCACTGCCACCAAATAAAATCAATCAGCATGGGTTCTGCGGGAGGTTTCCGAAGGCATCTCCAGAATTCGAAACCGGGACCTCTTTCAATAGTTGAGCGCTCTACCCCCTGGGTTATTACGACTTCAGAGTGTATTAAAAGAGATAAAATCACCCAATGATAATGCAACAAAAATGAATACACGAACAATCATGTGATAATTTGCTGAACTTTCTGGCTACTTAATTTTATCTTTAACAGCGCCTCCAGTAAACTTTATTTTGCCTATTATTTTTTTACTTTCTTCACCAAAAGTCGCACATCCCCATAAGGTATCGCAGTCCATTTTAACAAGCACTGATTGAGGAAGCAAAAGAATAATAGTTAGGCTACGTGAAAAGGAATAAATAAATAGAGCACAAATGTTTTTGACAAGGAGAGGAGAAGATTAATATTCTAAAGAAAAACCTTAGTAAATCCAACTAAGAAAACAGGAACGGAAGAGATTGGTTCGGGAACGGAAATCAGAACTAGGGATTTTGAAGACAAAAGAGAAAAAAGTAGACTGTGGTTGGCTAATACCAGTGGTTGAAGGCGGGGCAGTGTCGAGCATAGTGTGTAGCATAACTTCGTCCTCCGTGGTGTCACTCATTAATTTTGATTTCCCACCAGTTGTTGTTCTGCCTCGGGGTAGCACTACTACCCATTGAGGGATGCCAAAGGGAGGAGGTTAAAAGGGGAGACGTCATTCGAAATCTTCTCCGTATATTCCTTCCGACCTCTCAAAACCCTCCACTATTAAGGGGTCCGAGTGACTAAAAAAGTAGACGGAGGTGGTTAGCGTTTCGCTTGCTTTAACTATATTCTGAGAGGAAAAACAAATGGCTGTTCATTATTGGATGCATAAATAACGTACCCATTTTTTAAACCAACGTAAGACTTATTAAAAAAGAATCGGCTGTTTTCCATCCACTCTACTGACGTCCGTGAACCGTTTGATGTTTCCTGTCAATTCTGCTGGGAGCAAGCGGAAACAAGTGCAAATTTACTTAGTCACCGAAGGGTAGTAAATGACTGTTGCCTTCGACACACTGGTTGAAGACTCAAACGTTTAGCAACTGCATAGCGCAACTGTCGGGCGCTCTCCTGATCAACAAGGATTGCGACTAGAAATTGCGACAGAAAGTTATGTTGTGGTTTAAATGTTAATCTTATGGTTTGGATTGACTTAAGGCCGAGAATGTATACTATGGTCATCCCAAAGCATATACCCACGTCACTCATGGGAATTTAAGCCGAATATTAAAGTAGGAAATATGAAAGTGAGCGTGTTACACGCATTAATTTAGGTGAATATGACTATCAGCTGCGGCATGAAATTATTCTAGTACATCACACCGAAGTGGGCAATGCGTCTGTGAATGAAGGTACCAAAACAACAGATCCTGCGGAATGGCTATATGTGAAGTAATGTCCAATTATTTTGAAACTTGGTCCATTCTGTATCACTTAAGTCACTTAATAAACTAAACTAAAGCAATGGTACGGTGATGATTTACGCTATAGTGATTCTACCTTTAATATGGGATTCTCTCTGTTTTATTCCATTGGATACTATTCGCTTGCCATCTCTTCTTTCCTCATCTCCTAGAAGCTCTTGTGAGTCTCTCTTTGGCCTCCCCCTCGGTCTCCCTATGTGACCCATAATTGCCCCACAAGTCCTCCTTATTGGGGTCCATTGCTTGAATTGATCGTGTCAATCCGTAGGCCTGTCTATTGCTTCACTCGCTTCCATCCTTGAGAGGCTCAAGCTCACCAACCGTCGAGACTTCCAAGCGACGACGGAGCGTTCCTCGCAGGGACCATTCCATTTATCTCCATTTTTCTCATATTTCACTCAGTTCCTTATTAGGTATTCTCCATGCAAGGATAGCTGAAAACGTCTATTATTCGGATCTCAGGCTGCTTCAGTCGTTGCATCAACTTCAAAGCATTTCTGGCCGTTTGTTCCCATAGCTCTACAGAAAGAAAACCTGGTTTCACATAACCCAGAATTTTAAGATTCGCATTTTTTAAGTACTACTTTTCTCGATCCTTGAAATATCTTTCTAAAATTTGAGTAGAGTTTAGATTTACGATTAAGACTTGAAAAAAACTCTAAACCAATCGACTTGAGGTCCCTAATTGTTATAAGAAAACTGTCTGTCTGTTACTATAATTATGCCACTTGAGTTCATGTATCCTTAAAAATCCAAAGTCATACTGTTATTATGGGGAAATTAAATACCAGAAAAGACCTGGCAAAAAGTGATAGAAGAATATCAGAGATATCTAGTCCAATCGTTGTCCAGTTAGGTTTGCCTACTCCATATATAGGCATAAGAAGGCATTTTATTTGAAAAAATAATCAGTTCAAACTGGGCCTACAATTGCTATTTAGGGATCAATCTTATATTAATAAATCATTTATGGGTAAATTAATTAGATTTTAATGTCGTGTTACACATTATATATTCAACAAGACCCCCTAGTAAGGAAAATTTAGACACTCAAGTATCTACCTGTGATGTGTAAACACATAAAACTATGATACATCATAGGATAAAACCCTTTTTCAAGAGCATGAAGCTTGATAATTACATAATACATTATTCATAAACCACCGTTTGCAGTAGCTGTAGCTGCAGAAGCAGTATTTTGTAAACTACGTTACCTTCAAAGTTCTTTTGTGCTCACAAAGAAAATACCTTAGAAACTAAGAATTGCAATCTACCTCACCCTGTACTTAAGGTCGTTGGTTGTTTATGCAAATATAGTGTGACTTGATTCTTCAATACAACAATGAAGAATCAATACATTTGACTCATGAATATCCTGTGCCAATATCGGGCGTCACCTGTGGCCATCGAAAATAGGTGAATAAGGTAAGTAAAGGTGAGTAAAGTAGAAAAATTATTTTTTTGGAATGTATTTCATTGATCATTTTAACAAGATCATTAAGAAATTAACCGCCAAAAATCTTTAGGTAATACGATAGATGAAAGATAGATGGAGACTCGAAAAAGACAAATATATGATCAGTAAAAAAGCGTATTACTGCATGGCTGTAAGAAGAGAGTAAATTAGTCTCTCGTGAGAAGTGGGCAGAGAAGAATGAAGAATATTTAATATTGAGGCAGAGAAACAAATCATTGTTGGAAATGGAAAAGAATAAAATAAGTTTTCGTAGGAAATTCGTCGAATATAGACAGAAAAAGATGGAGGTGCTACTGAGAGGAATGGAATGTTGAATGTATTGATAAAAGGTAGAAAATTACTTTGACGAGGTTAAGGTAGGAAAAGATGAATGTGTTCAGTTTAGAAATTCATTTTTAGAAACATCATAAACACTAAAAGTCCTTCCTAACCTTATACGTAACAATAAAAATCTCTAACGTCTACTTCCGACGCTTAAGCAACGAATATACGTGGCCATTGTCTTTTACACTCAAGGCGCAAAAATGTCGTAAATTCATAATCGTTTCCAAGAATTATAGAATTCTTGTCTAAGTATCAGTCTACAGAATTGACGGCCATTATTCCAAAGGCTGGTTGACTGAGCGAGACGGCAAAGATCTCCTCGTAAAAAATAAGGCCGCACTACAAAGTACACATTTCATGGCAAGAAAACATCTCGCTCTCCTTTCCCAATGTCTCCGAATGTTACAGAGAATATTGCACACTAGAAAGGCACTTGTAGACGGACCTTGTACAAAGATTTTGCACAGATTCGAAATCAGGGTGAGGATGGGCATTTCGGAGCAGTAGAGACAGAAAAGTAGTTGAAAAATCATGCTAAAAGGTTAAATGTGCATTTTAGAATCAAGATTTCAAATAATAGTAATTATTTATAAATGTTAATATTCTTGAAAGTACTCAATCGGCCGCTAATGACTGGGGTTGAGTTTATACCAAACATGCGCCATCTCCAGATATATATTTCTAATTGTCTTGAAAAAAGAATGAAATTAGTATTGTCAAAAACCTTTTCTAAAATTCATAA